>JAUTXW010004597.1:600000-817500 GCA_030620095.1 Kuschelorhynchus macadamiae | reverse complement strand
TATATATATATATATATATATATATATATATATATATATATATATATATATACTTATACAACTTTTTGGTACAGTCTTGTATTACATTTTTGAGTAAAACAAATTATTCCCTTGCCATTTCTACGTCAAAAAGGTATACCTGTTAAAAGTGGATACGAGCAACCGTTTTCGAGATATTTGGATTTAAAACAATTTCGGCGCATGTAATTTTTTATCGCAAAATTTTAAGAGTTTGTTATTTTGTCCAAATTTAAACGCATCTTGGCACAAAAGCTTTGAAATGAAAGACTAACACATTTTTTTGAGGTGTGTATTCAGTGCCTCAGACATAAACTAAACAAAAGGTATATAATTTTTATTAAAACCATTTGCTTCTAAGCACAGGTCAGCTCTATGGTGTATAGCTCGGGTTGCTCTGTGGATACATTCGGGCGCATTTCTTAGTGTTTGTGCTGCGTTTGTTATCCGATCCAATAATGCTTCTCTTGTATTTACTTTAGTGGAATACACCAGTGAGTTGAACCATCCCCAAAGACAATAATCCAAAGGATTAAGGTCTGGCGATCTAGGTGGCCAATTAAACGGACCTCCCCGACCAATACATCGGTTTGGAAAGTTTTGGTTTAAAAAAATCTCTTACAAGTAAACTGTAGTGTGCAAGGGCTCCATCATGCTGCAAATACATGTTTTGTCTTACATTAAGGGGAACATCTTCTAATAGATTTCGCAAGTGATTTTCAAGAAAGTTTAAATATTTTTCTCCTGTAAGACTACCGTCGATTATAAATGGACCAATTAAATGACCATTTAACATTCCACACCACACATTAATGCTAAATTTATGTTGGAAATTATGTTCTACTGTAGCGTGAGGATTTTCATAGGACCACCGGTGTTCATTGTGAAGATTATTTATACCATCACGCGTGAACTGTGCTTCATCAGTGAATAAAACATACCTATACAACCTTCGATCTTCATTAATCCAGTTACAGAATTGCATTCTCAACTCAAAATCACCCTCCTTGAAATGTTGAACCCGTTGTAAATGAAATGGGTATAAACAATTAATGTGAAGATTTCTCCAAGCAGACGATTGTGTAATTTGATAAGTAATTGCAATCCGCCTAGTGCTTATGCTTGGATCATTTTCGACGGCATTGAGTATAGCCTCTTCTACTTCAACGTTGGGTCCCGATTCCCTTTCAGATATAAACATCCCAAATTCTCTAGCAGTAGTGAAAACTTGTTGAAAAACTCTTCTATCTGGCACCCTTCTATCTGGAAAACGACGCTGGTACTCCGCGACTGTTTGAATTGCGACCCCATTGCAGAAGCCATAGACGAATATCATATCTGCATATTCACGATGCGAGAATATCATAGGCATAATGACGTATTTAGATCTAAAGTTTCTTAAATGATTATTGTCAGATAATAAAAGTTATGAACAGAAATTGACAGTGACAAAATTTGATCTTATTATAAACTGACATTACTATTGCTAAGTAACAGGAAAAACGATGAGAACACCAACCAGCAGTTGTTCTGTCAGGCAAGGCACACTTCTATTTTTTTACAATACATGCATACTTTATGTGAATTTGATAAAAAAAATCACATGCGCCGAAACTGTTTTAAATCAAAATATCTCGAAAACGGTTGCTCGTATCCACTTTTAACAGGTATACCTTTTTGACGTAGAAATGGCAAGGGAATAATTTGTTTTGCTCAAAAATGTAATACAAGACTGTACCAAAAAGTTGTAATTGTTCAAAGAAGTAGAAAGACATGTAAGTGGCGCCCCCTACAAATAAGAGCAGTACTAATATTAGATTTGAATTTGTCATACCAAAAAACCCCGTATATCAATTTTCACTCCATTATTTACATTATCATAGATTTTATTTAAAAAATAGGAAAATTAAATAAAAACTTTAACACCCTGTATCTCGAGAACTAAGGCCTTGCGGACACTTATTTATATAGACTTTTATGTTTATTTTTTGGTCCTGAATATGTACCTGAAGTATTGACATTTCCTCATGAATCACCCTATATATATATATATATATATATATATATATATATATATATATATATATATATATATACATTTATACATTTATAATGTATTCTTTATATAGTTCTGCTTCCTTCGCTATGCCTATCCTCATCTGAGTTAATTATAATCACTTATATATATGATCTAGCGTAACATAAGAATTTTCTACAGTAATTACGTGATGGACTGAACTTTTTCAACTACCTGGGAGAATATCAT
Source organism: Kuschelorhynchus macadamiae (assembly GCA_030620095.1). Lineage (NCBI taxonomy): Eukaryota > Metazoa > Arthropoda > Insecta > Coleoptera > Curculionidae > Kuschelorhynchus > Kuschelorhynchus macadamiae. Next base: position 815,216 of record JAUTXW010004597.1, on the reverse strand, counting down.
TAACACATTTTTATTAATTCTACAACACTACAACTTAAGTCAGACGAATATTTTCAGACCTAACCTTTAATTTTAACTGGTATCACATTGCTCTATGGGAATAAAAACACTATAGTATGTTCTCTGCCAATGAGTTATAAACATATATTTTGTAATACAGATAGCCTTTAAAAAAACTTCTAAAAGATAATTTTTTATACATTTTTCAAAATATATATCATTCGTCGCCATGTAGTTTTTAAACTCCAATTTCGTATTATTTGAGCCTGGAACCTTACGTAATTGGCAACAGTGATAACACAGCCTATATGAAAAAAGCAGGTAAATGAAACGAGCTTAGTAGCTGGTTGGAAATCGTTGCAACGAGTTCTAGTTTTCCAGTAAGTATTCAGTACGATCTTTCAGTTTTATGTTTTATTATCGTTCACTAGTGAACTGTTGTTTTGTTTAATCTAATTTATTAGCTTTTTTTAATATCTTGTGTTGAAGTGTGTGCTCCCCCGCGGTTTTTGACAAAGGCCCCCTATACACACGTACATATTCCAATTCAAATTTAGGACTTATGTGGCCTAGGACTTTAAGTGTTTAGCCCCCCTGCGCGCATAAAAGATCATCCGTATTGTATTTCGCGACTAAGCTTAGTTATCCCCCTCTGAAAACCCTCATTTTCCCTTGGGTTCCATTATCACCGAGCCCCTGACATCAGTGGGCTTCCGGTAGTCTGAGGGCTAGCTACGCCAGTGACGATAGCAAGGCTATGCAGCTATTGGTGGCACAAATATAGTAACTGATCGTACAGTTCTTTTGGCTTTCTAAAAGAAGAAAGTAGACTCAGCTGGAATGGAACATTGTGCCTGCTTATCAGAACCGTGCGAAGGAGGGGAAAGGGGCTCAGACCCGGGCGATCCTCAAGGGGGGGCTAAATTTTATTTGATGTCCCAAGCGCAATGTTCTCTTCGCGCGGCTTTGCTGCTGAGTTGCAGGACATGTTTCAGACAGGGATCATAGTATTCTTGTAATTACGTCGCTGGAACCTGCAATAAACTTGTATTATTAAATGTTATTACAATTACGATAAATAATCTACATGCCTTGAGGACCTGAGGAAACCAGATTACTATCGAATGCATGAATGAAAAATTACACACTTTTTGTTACAGATAGCATGCACCAATATTCACTTTACAATATTCTGCAATTTAATTGTTATTCTGAAACACTGTGCATCGCAGAGGCAGAACATTGCTTCTAAAACAAAGTACTTAAATTTTAAATCGAATGTTTTTTGACACATGACCATGTAGTGATTATAGGCAATTACTGGAAGCATAAAAATTCGACGGAATGTGGAATAATTATCTGGCAGCAAAATTCTTGTAATATGGTAGATCTGCATAATAAATTGTATTTTTTATGAAACAAACAACATGGTCCAATAATTATTGGTCTAGCAATCGGTAGCCCGATTAATATAACGACTGAATAAATATAGCAGGCATAAACTACCAGGACGGTTAAGCATTGTAATTAACATGATATGTTTGTCTTGAAAAGAAAAAGTCGGTATATGCAAATCACTGGATTTACTTGCATATTGCCGCTGAATGTATGAACTTTGATTCATTATGAGCCAGTTTTGTCCGTAATGAGTGAACCTTTTTATTACCTTTGAATTATTTGTTAAGATTTACCAAGAGCCGTTTATTACTTAAAACATATTTATATACGGTACACGGTTGCAAGGATAAATGGGCACAAAATACAATAGATATATATTTTATATATAAAATTATACTTCTTGTATTTTTATAATAATAAAAAAACTTCTAGAGCAGCAATGAGTCTAAACCAAAGTTTGTTGATAAATGGCAAGAACTTGGAAAAGTTGCATTGATAGGCAGCTTAGGTTTAAGGAGCATTTAAAACGATTGTTTCAAAGAGCTTATAATTCCATAAATGTGTTGTACATGCAGTAATAGACATGCTTAAAAAAAGAACTTGTGAATCTTATTGTATCTAATTTTAATTGTGACTTTTTGAATGGGTTTTGTTTGAATCAGGAGAGTCAGTCTGTCAGCATCATCAGTTTGAATATAGAGAGCCTAACTAACTGCCGGCCATAAATAGTGCACCAAGAATTTTTTGTATCGAAATTTAAGGATGGATATTTCAATTGCCAAATGCGAACATTTTTTATCGAAATTTAAAGATGGATTTTTCAATCGCATAACTGCATATGCGCATAGTGATGTTTCATAGAGCACAAAAAAATTACAGTTTTTAGCGACTTTTGATATTTTCCTTTGTTTGCAATATACATTAGTTAACTAAGTTAAGTTAACTTCAGGGTAACTTAGTTACTTTAATGTAACTTAGATATTAGATACTGCCAGCTCTGTACATATACATAAAACTAAAAAATATTAAAGTGAAATATTAGGTAGAAACTAACCAAAACTAGATAAAAGATAACCTATTAATTGGCACAAAAGGTAGGATTTTGATTACTAAGTAATCTTCCAGTCCTGCCTCACGATTTATAGTTTTGATATGTTTTTTAAATGATTCATATTTGAGATTTTTTACTTCATAAGGAATATTATTATAAATTATAAAACATATATATTTAAATGATGATTTATATTTTTTTGATTGATGAACAGGAATTTCCATCCTATTTTGATTTCTAGTATTTAAATTATGAATATTATTTTATACTGAATTTTTTCATATAAATAGTTAGGCAATTTGTTTAAAATTATTTTATGAATAAAACAAGATAAGTGTATTTCGCGACTAAATTCTAATTTAGCTAATTTATATCTATTAAAAGTTGGAGTAACACCTGTTACATAACTGATACAAGTATTATGTAAAATTTGTAATTTATATTTATTATTAGAACTGATACTTTTGTGATAAATTGAATGTCAATAATTAAGGCCACTTAGAATTAAAGAATCAACAACTTTTAGATTAGTGTTAGTATTTAAAAAATATTTAAAACCATAAACTTAGTTAAAAATATGCATTTTTAACCATTTTCTATATGGTCATTAAAATTTAATTAAATTTTGATCAAAAATAACAACGGGATTTCTCATTGAAGTAATGAATGAATAATTCTAAAATTAGTATTCTAGTAAGTAAATTTTTTGGGCCAATTAATAATAATTTAGATTTATTTAATTTTTAATCAACGGTTTTAATGTTTTTACATATATTAAAAAGATCATCTTGCGTTAAATTAACAAAATGTGTTATATTTTCAAAATTAATTTTATTATAAATTTGAGTGTCATCTGCAAATGCTAGAAGGTTGCCATGTTTAATTGATAAATAAAAATCAAATGTGTAAATAACAAAAAGCAATGTGCCAAGTACAGACCCTTGAGGTACTCCTTTATGTATTATCGATAACATGTTAGAAGTGTCAAATATGTATTCGTTAGAAATTCTAGTAAACTGATTAAGGTTAAGATAATTAATAAACCATTGACATGTTTTGTCACTAAAACCTACCTATGTATTTAAGTTTGGCTAAAAGCATATTATGATTTAAAGAATCAAAAGCTTTAGCTAAATCAAGTAATATCACATTAGTTAAAAATCCAATATCCCAATTCTCTAAGCTATCATATTTTAATTTAGTAAGTAATGTTGTGGTGCTAAATTATTTTCTAAAACCGGATTGATTGTCTGGTAAAATATTATAGGTACCTATTAATATATTCTATAATTTGATTAAATATAACTTTTTCAAGAATTTTACATATTAGAAAGTAACGGAATAGGATAAAAATCGCATACTTCACGTGCATTATTTATTTTTGTTATAAGAATAAATTGATAAAATGAGTAAGAGCACATAAGCAATTACTTAAAAACATAACATGTCTAATGTAATGTCATCAAAACCACATTATTTTGTTTTAATATCAGATATAATTTTTAAAATGTCATAATTTGATGCCGTATTTAAAGTAAATTTTTGTGTTGAGTAATATAATTATTACATTATTATAAATTACCTGTAGAGTTTATAAAATAATTCTTTAAATTTTCAGCTGAAGGAAATTCACTTACAGATTTCGACTCTTTCAACTTGATATTATATTTTATAATATTTTTCCAAAATGGTTTGTGGTTATTTGAATTTAGATTATATTTTAAAAATGCATTTTTTATAATAGCTTTAGATAAAAAAATCTTAAATTTACATAATACTGCCATGACGATTGAGTTTTTTTGTTTATGGTATTTCGGAAATGCTTTGACGACATTTTTTATTCTTAATAAATTGAAGTGGAGCGTGGATATTAAATAGATTGAATATTGTATTATTAAAAGATTCAACTTTCATTTCAAAATTATCAAGAACTGATATTTCATTGCAGTTAGTGTTTGACAAATCTGTTTGAAATAAATCTAAATTAATATTATAATTTCTAAAATACATCATTTGACAAGGATTGTTAGATTGAACTATAATATTACAAAAAAATCATTTTATGACCAGTTAAGGATATACTATTGTAGTTAAGTAATATATTAATTTTATAAGTACCACTATTACTTATATTAATATTTTCATCTATATACAGGTGATAAGTGATTTTTGGAACAGACATATTTCTTGTTGGATCTTTAATTATTTGTGTTAAAACAAAAGATGATAATACATTTTCAAGATGGTAACCATCGATGCTTTTATTTAAAAGATAAACATTAAAGTCACCAGTTAGAATGAGTTTATTTGATGAAAGGAATATATTAACTCTTCTAACACATAAAAACATTTATGACTAATATTAAGTGGTTGGTAAGTTATCCCCAAATCTAGTTTTTCTTTATTAAAAGAAATACTTAGCCAGAAATACTCCAAGGAATTAGTATCAATTGTAGCAATTATTCTAACTTTTAAATATTTTTAACATTACACTCCATTGCTGTTGCGATCTAAGAGTAAAAAATTATGGTCAGAAATTTCACAGTTAATGAATAAATTTTCAGATAACCAAACAAAAACAACAAAACAAAAGTATGCTTTATTGCCGCAGAAAAATTTTACAATTTTATGGACAAAGCAAAATATACCTTAAATAAGACATATCAAAACATTAATCGAAAAGAATTTCGATAGGTCAATGCTTTTTAAAAATGTAAATTATCAATTTACCAAATCGCAAACCATGTTTCAGTAAGGGCTAAATATGTAGATTTAAATCAAGAATAAAATTTTGAAATTCAAAAAAAGATGTCTTAATTGTTCTAATATTAACGTGTGCAATTAATAAATTACCTTTATCGTTTAGTTTTTTTGGAAGATTCTGGTTTTCTCTATTTTGTTGAAATTTTCTAGGAGGATAATATTTGCTTACATAAATACCAAGCGGCCAAACGTTTTCATTGAGCAACTTATTCTAGTAATTAAATTAATTCCAAAATTGAATGAATTTATGTTAATGAATTTTTTCCCGTACATAATTTTGATTGGTTTGTTCTCTAAGATATTTAATAATATCTGAAAAAGTAGTTTTTTTACTGTATCCTGAAGCAGATAACCAAGAGGTGTTTGACGAAGTTATTACATTTGTTTCGATTGAACCCCATATGGATTTGGATTTTTTTGGTTGATTTAAATTGCACTGCCTATTACCAGGAGAACTTACTGTGTTTGCTGTAACTGGAACATTTATTTTATTGTTATTTGTTACCTTTTTAGTTGAAACAGGTTTTCCATAAAGGTTATTTGATAATATATCATTTTAAATCATATTATCATTTAACATATTGACATTTAAAATGTTCATACTACCAGTTACAACATTTTTTTTATAACTTGAATACAAATCTTTATCCAAATTTCGATTGTTAATACCTTGTGGACCATCATTATCCTTGACTGTTGTTACCTTTTGATTGTATCAATTTTGATATAATCAAAGGAATCGAATCAAGATTTGTGTTTCATGGTTCTTGGGATTAGACCGTGTCAAATTGGAATTACTATCCGACCTTTCATCTTCGATTACATGAGGCATCTTCAGGGATCTTTACTTCACTTGAAGCACCCTCCGCAGAATACAGTTATCAACTTGTCCTCGAAGCTGTTAACCGAAGCAGAACATTTCGACCTTTCCAAAGGCCAACATTTCGGAATAGCACCGAGTAGCGAGGAGTAGTGAGGACACCCTGTATAACAGCAGGAAAATATTATAAATAAAATTTCTCGCCCTTTTATTAAGACCGAATCTTTCGAATCATTTACCATGCGCATTTCGCAGTGGCAAAATGGTATTTTGGATTATTATTATTAAAGGATTTATGGGGAAATTCTACAGAAAAACAGATTATAAATGTCGCAAATAAATTAGCAAGAACCTGATTAGATTACTCACTATATGAACAGTTGGGGGAGGTTCCCCCTCTCCTTGAATCCTCAACTTAGTTTAGGATAATCGTTGTATGGGGGGCTCATAAAACGGTATTCGTACAGAAATTAACATTTGCTAAAATAAATTCGACTATTGTTATTCGCGATAATTAAATAGAAAAACATTTTTGGACAACAATGCGGATAATTATTTATTGTTATTTAATATTAAGTATGCACGAAATAAAAGTAGCCCACATTTTGTAAATAATTGCTTCTTTGCTGTTAATTTTATATTATTCACAACGTGGCGACCATCAAGCTGGAACAATGTTTTGATTCCTGAAGATGTACTTAAAATTGATATTGCCAATCCGTATCCAATTACCGGATTTTAGTATAATTCTAAGTGTTGCGGTAATTTTCGTGCCGTGGTCAGAATTGTGCAATTCCCATCCAGTTTGAAGATAATCGCTACATTAGTTAATACGAATTAAATATATTTTTATTTGTATAGTGAAATAAACTCCGAGAGAAAATTATGGCAATATTGAAAATATGCCATATTAGTGCTGGAGTATGTCTAGCTTCTATAATAATAATAATTGAGAAAATAGAGTGATAAAAAACCAACATAATAAGTAAACATAAGACGTAATTTCTCTGTTGATTATAATTTGCTGTATTTAATCATGCACTTTGCAAATATTTCTGGCATACTGAGAACTCAGTTATGAGCTAAAATCAAATTTTATTTAAAAAGCTATGCATGCTTGAATTCGTACCAGTTTATATATCACATTTAATTCTTTGCAAAAAGTTTTGAAGAAGATATTTTTACGTTTTTATCTCTATACCACACTTAATGCTTGTACAAACTTTGAAATGCACCTAAAAGGTAATTTTTTTAGGCTGATTTTTTAAAATATTTTTTTAGGCCACCATTTTGTTTTACCATCCTGGATTCATATCAAGATGTTACCATTTCATTTCTATGCAACCCTTGATTTTTGTGCAAACTTTTGACAATTAGTATTTAACTAGGCCGCCATTTTGTTCTGCCACATTGGATTTTTACCAAAATGTTACCACGTAGTCCACATATGACCCTTCATTTTTAGACAACATTTGAAGTCAATCGGGTAAGTAGTTCGCGGCGACTAATAGTTAGGCAGACCTACCGACGGAATTAAGAAAACATGTTTTTGCTCATCTTGGAACTCTAAAACGTGAAGATATGTAAAACCTGGAAGGTTGGTATTTATTTCAAGATTACAAACATTTTATTTGGCCTCCAGTTTGTTCCTCCATCTTGAATTAGTACCATAATTTTAAAAATCACCCTCTCAGATTTTATATATCTTCACGTTTTAGCGTCCCTAAATGCCAAAAAATAGGTTTTTTCAGTTCCGTCGGTTTGTCTGTCTTTCTGTTAATTCGCTAAACTAAATAAAAAAAACTAATTACAAAATTGACTTCAAATTTTAGTCGAAAATTAAGGAGCATGTGGTGATGCCCTGGTAATATTTTGGTAAAAATTCAATTTGCCGGAAGAAGATGGCGGCCTAGTGAAACGTTAAACAAATATTACTAAAAAACTGATTATCCAATTTACCTCAAATTTTGTACAAAAATCATCAGTTACATAAAAATGAACTGGTAACATTTTAGTATGAATATATAGGTAGCAAAATAAAACGGCGGTCTAATGAAATGTTTAAAAAATCAGCCTCAAAAAAACAAATTTTGTGAAAACATTAAGTGTGTGTGGTACGAATTCAAGTGGAATAAAATTCCGTCAAATATATTTTTTTTTAAATTAAATGTGATATAGGGATAAATTGTTAGGAATTCAACATGACATGTAAAAACTTCTTGTTAAATTTATCTTAAATTATGCCCAAAAATCAAGTGTGGCATAGGTAGAAATTTGTAAAATATTGGTAGGAATCCAATATGATGGAACAAAATGGTTCCCGATAAAAATGTTTGAAAAGACAGTATTCCTATGTAACCCAATTGAGTACTATGTAACTCAATTAGGCCACACTTCATTATTTCTAATAAAAGGAAGTATTCATAACGAGGGAAGTTCCGGGTAAAGGAAATTTACCGATTTTGTAGCTATACCGCAAAAAGACAATACTTCCCTATTATGAGGAACGTAAAAAGGCACCAGGCTAGAGGGTCCGGACTTTCTTCCACTCCCGAAACTTATCTACGAAACCAGTTATTTTAATTCCAGTAAAATGATTTATTAACAGTTCGTAGTAACACTCTGTTTTTAGTTTTGATATCATTTTTTATTCCGTTATCTATTTTATTTTTGCCATTTTTAACACTGTATTCTGAGATATATATTCAGCCCTCCCGACCCAAACTAAATATCTTGTTAAATACGTGAATGCCCAAAAAATAAGTTTTTCCTATTAAAAAAAATCTTCTAAACCAACAATTTTTAATTTCTAAATCATTCACTATGTAGTCACAAAAGACCTTTAATTCAATTATTGTTTTTAGGGACATTATACCGGCGGGGCGGTAAAACAAAAAATACCTTTTTCTTTTAATACAATTTTTATTAAAAAAAAAATTGCAATTCTGTTATTGCAAGTGTAACCTACACACTTATTTGTGGACATTTTAGTACAGTCACTGCACTCAAAAAATAAACACTATACTCAAATTTCAAAAATATTTTTAACACGCACCCTACAAAGCAAATGATTTACTAATGGTTCATCTCGAATACAAAACCAAAACTCATAAAATTTTTACCTGAAACAATTTATTATAACAAAACGTCATTTGTTTTAATGAACGGAACACATGTATACCCCTTCATCGCTTTCTTCTTCTTCCTTATCTGTTGCCCCTGCTTAACTTTTCAGTATGGTGGCTTTTCCAGTTATGTAGTATAGAGCTGACTTTGTTAAAATAACAAATTTGCTCCAATTTGCACAAGAAAATATTTTGCTGTGCCGGTAGGGTTCTTAAAGCTCCCATTTTGACTCGGGCATTAAAATTAGCCTCCATGTGCCAGGTTTTAACATTAAATTATGCGGGTCAACATAAAAAAAGAGTAATGACCTTTAAAAATATTAGAAAATTCAAAATTTTTTCAATATGAAAAAGTTTTCGTCTATATATCCAGTAAAATATCTGAATCAAATAAGAAAGGGAATAAAGAGCTTTGCAGATTTAAACTACTTAAATATATAAAAGAAGTCTCAATTAATTTATAAAAATATCAATTATTATTAGTTTATTTTTTTTTAAATTTCTGTCGGTCTGTCTATCTGTTGTACTCGATATAGCTAAAAAACTACTTACCTTTTTATTAATCTTTCCTTTTGTTTACAAAAATGAAAGAAAACACGTTATATATATATATATATATATATATATATATATATATATATATATATATATATATATATATATATATATATATATATATATATATATTTTTTTTTTCTTTAACCATATATAAATATTTTGTTAATTATTTTCTTGGGCATAGGTTAACTCATATTACTCAAGGTACGTACTCTGTATAATATTAATGTTGTTTTAAATGTATTTTTGTTTTCATGATCATAGTTTGTTTTAAATGTAATGTTTTTTTGAGTGATGTTTTTATTGTAGAAAATAAATATCTTGAGAAAGCTCAATATAATGAGCGAAACGTCGATTAAATTATAGTTTTACTTCTCAATGAGTTAACCTATACCCAAAAAAATAATTAACAAAATATATATATATATACAGGGTGCCTCCGATTAAGTCGGCACCATTGCTAACTTCCTTATTATTGGAGATATGAGGTCGGTTAAATTAGCAAACTAGTAGCATTTTTTCTGCTGATTAAGATAGTGAAATCAATTGAACATCGCGTCTTCGAGTTATTCCAAAAAATGTATATTTTTTCAATGGAACACCCTGTATATTTTTCGACATAACGTTAGCAAATCGTCCTAAGAATAAAAAAGTTCATATGCACTAATCGCCTAAACCTAATAACAACAAAGTTATAACGATATTTTTACTCACAGTCAAGTTGGCCATGAAATTCCAAATAAAAACAATATTACTTAATTGGTTAGATTTAACTGTCACAGTAAATGAGCAAACACATCACCATCTTGTTCTATGCATTTTCGGACACATTTTAGCACATGCCTCGTCGCCTTTAAAATTGTCCTTCCATCAATATTTCAATTTTCAGTTCTTCCAAATTTGCATATTTCTTCTTATAAACTTCATTTTTCACGTAACCCCAAAAATAGAAATCAAGAGGAGTTATGTCTGGGGATCTAGGTGGCCAGCGAACTGGACCATTTGTGGCAATCCATTTGTCTCCAAATAATCTCTGCAACATCATTCTTACATCACCAAACTGATGAGGTGGGGCCTCATCTTGCTGGAAGTAAATTAGTTGTCGTGTAGCCAAATTGACGCCGTCCAAATATTCTTCTAACGCCCTAGAAATTATCAGGTCAACATATCTCCTTCCTGTCAAAGTACCCTCATAAAATACAGGTCCAAGTATTTCGCTTCCTCTCATACCACACCAAACATTGACACTAAATTGATGCTGAGGATTTCTGGGATCAGTGAGAAATAAATTTTCTTGCGACCAATATGGACGTTTTTGCGATTGAACATACCTTTGTTGGAAAAATTGGATTCATCGCTCCAAATAATGTTCTTCAAAATGTCATTATTTCTTTCATAAACATGATGCAACCAATGGCAAAACGCAAGTCTTCTTTCATTATCACCAGGCAACAATGTTTGAATTGGCCGGTACTTATACGGAATAAACTTGTGCTTCTTTAAGATCCGCCATATTGTCACTAAACTAACACCGTAATCTCTTGCTAAATCCCTTGTTGAGTATTCTTTGTGTGCTTCAAAATAGGCTAATATGGTAATTTCAACGTCTTCGCTTATTATAAAAGGTTTTCTCTTCCTTGTCTTTTTAAAAACCTCCTCGTTACTTCTAAATTTTCTATAGAGAACTAAAAAATACCTCCTGTCCGGTAAATTACGAGTAGGGAATCTTCGGCGGTATTCTTGTATTGCCATAGTACTACTTTTCCTACACATAAGGTATGTTTCTAACATATCACATTTTTCAATATGCGTGAACAACATTTTAAAACAAGCTTTAGCAACTAAAACTGTAAATATATTATTTTTCTGCTACAACAAAACGCCCCTCATCTACAAACTGTCATTTATATCGCCAAGCCACCCAATCAATTGTTTTTATTTTTAATTTCATGGCCAACTTGACTGTTAGTAAAATATCGTTATAACTTTGTTATTATTAGGTTTAGGCAGATAGTGCATATGAACTTTTTTATTCTTAGGACGATTTGCTAACGTTATGTCGAAAAATATACAGGGTGTTCCATTGAAAAAATATAAATTTTTTGGAATAACTCGAAGACGCGATGTTCAATTGTTTTTCTGATTTCACTATCTTAATCAGCAGAAAAAATGCTACTAGTTTGCTAATTTAACCGACCTCATATCTCCAATAATAAGGAAGTTAGCAATGGTGCCGACTTAACCGGAGGCACCCTGTATATATATATATATATATATATATATATATATATATATATATATATATATATATATATATATATATATATATATATATATATATATATATATATATATATATATATATATATATATATATATATATATATATATATATATATATATATATATATATATATATATATATATATATATATATATATATATATATATATATATATATATATATATACGTATATATATATATATATATATATTATATATATGTAACGTATATATATATATATATATATATATATATATATATATATATATATATATATATATATATATATATATATATATATATATATGTGTAATCACTATGATTTTTTTCCTGATTGCAAAAATATATATTATATATTTGTTATAGAGGTTTCGAAATATTAATGTTGGAATAATCCCACAGCCGACTATATCGGAAACTGTAAGAGAAACATATGGTATATTATATTTAAAATCAGGAGAAAGAGAGAAACCTGTACTCAAATTTTATGGAGATGTGCACGAACATTTTGCTACTGTGTCGTTTTCTAAAATCGAATACATATTTACTCGGTAATTCCGTTTGAAACAAAATATTTCTTTGTTAAATATAATATATGTTTTGTGGCTTTTTGTTTAACTAATTTGTTGTTTTCTTTTGTTACAGGAGCAGGGAGAAAACCTTTTGACAGCTGAAGTAATTTGCCAACAAAAGAAAAGTATTGTGTCTTACTTTGCAACTCGATATTTCCAATCGGTATTGTTAAAGCCATTTGTAAAAGTAGTAATGTGCTTAGCGTACACCATAATGGTGATATTTTTTGTGTTTAATGGTCTTAAGCTACAATTCGATGTAAGACTGTCTTCATTTTTGCCGAGAAATACTCAAGAATATAAATATCTGGAAGCACAAGACAATTATTTCGGATTCTACAACTTCTATTTAGTTACTACCGAATTGGAGTACCCTTTCAACCAGCCATTGCTTTACGAGTATCATGCGTCACTTTCTCATGTTCCACACGTACTTAAGGACTCCAATGGCGGATTGAGCAGGAACGACTTTTGGTTAGAAAATTTCCGAGAATATCTCGAGGACCTGCAACAAGAATTTGATAATAGTAGAAACTCAAACTGTCTAAACAGCGAAAAATGGTTTCCTAACGCCACTGAAAAAGCAGTATTAGCATTTAAGTTAATGGCGCAGACTGGTATTATAGAATTCCCTGTGGATAAAAGCCAAATCTTGAAAAAAAGACTGGTACATGAAGGTATTATAGACCCCAAAGCTTTTTACAATTACTTATCGGTTTGGAATAGTAACGACCAAATCTCTTATTGTAGCAGTCAAGCAGACTTGACTCCGAAGCCGTTTCAGTACTATAGCTCGAAAGCCGAATTCGATCTAAAAATTCCCCGTTCACAACCATTAGCCTATGCCCAAATGCCATTCTACCTTAAAGGCTTAAAGAGTACCGGGGACATAATATTCACTCTGAAGCAAATCAAAGCCACATCAGAAGAATTTAATAACAGGGGGATTAAAAATTATCCTGTAGGGCTTTTATTTGCATATTTTAGTCAGTTCCTACTTTTGGATAGGCTAATAGCAGCACAATTAATTTTAACACTGTCTGCCGCAGCATTAGTTGCATGTCTGTTGGTAAGATGGAGTAAATTGTGGTGTTCCCTATTTGGCACAATCGGAGCTATGCTTCCGTTATGCCTGGTTAATATAAATGCCTTTAGTAGTACTATGGGAGCACTTCACTTCATTATCGTTGGTAGGAATATTCTCTTGCTGACCACAGGATTCTTGAGTGCTGTCGGTAGCAGGGACAGGCGAGTGAAAATGTCTCTGGAAGTAAATGCCGATTCGATATTAAAGGGCGATTTAGGACTCTTAATTTCAATCTTAGTTCTAACCATATCGGAATTTGAGTTTATACATAATCAGCTGTTCATATTCCTAATTATTTCTATAGGAACTTCTATTGCCAATTCTCTTACATTTTTTCCGCTCATGCTTGCTTTAATCGGACCTAAGGGCGAAATTATACCGTTCGATCACGACGATAGGATTTCGACTCCTCCTCCCCCCTCCCCACCCCCACCACCAGAAAAGCCCAAATTATTTTCCAAGCCATCTCGTAGAAGTGCTTCTAATAAAGCTACAAGGGAAACCAGCTTGACAACAATAACGGAGGAAAGTTGTAACCAGAGTATTGTGGTCGAGCCGCAAGTGACAGTAGAATATAGTAGTCCGGAATCTAGTTATAGTGGACCTTACACTACTAAAGTTACAGCGACAGCAAATATAAAGGTAGAACTAGTGACGCCGATGTATCGTTCGAACAAGTGCGGTAGCAAGTGTCATAGAACCTCAAAGTGTAACAGAACTAGGCAAAAGCCTGTCCCAACCCATCAGCAACAACAACAGCAGTGCAAGTGTTGCAGTAAGGACTCTGATAGTAGTGATAGCACTGCTGAAACGGAGCCTTGCCATTCAAGCTAGCATTTCGTTACCATACGATAATACTCATTTTAACCATTTCTATAGATAGATCATCAAACAAACTCGGGGAAATAATTAAGACATTGATATTTTACGTCTGTAGTTGAACTTGGATAAAACAAGAGCGAGTTAATCGAGCTTTAAAAGCTTTGGTATTCTATTTTTTGTAAATGAGGATATTCGCAAAATTTTCGTGGCCAATATACAGTATAAATTAAAATATAAACATTTTTTTTGCCTTTCTTAAAGTGGCCGTGGTTTACGTTAAAACTTTTTAGCTAACCTTTACCTTTGCATGAATAGAGCAATGTGGCGTTAATATTTAGTTTTTTTTTTAATTGCTTCCAATTAGTATACAATTTTATCAATATATACATATATATAGATATACATATATATACATATACATATATATATATATATATATATATATATATATATATTTTCTGTAGGTATGGTATGTAGACATAATAATGGGATAAGAGTAGACATATCCAACCAATGCAGTATCAAACAAGAAACCTGTTTCTTAATAGCAGGAAACATTTTATTTATAAAATGACATGACTAAATACGCGATATAGTAAAAAAGAGAAACAATAAAGTTAAACATGAAAAATTTTAATATAATATAAAACTACCTCTAGCGTCCTGAACAGCTTTACGCCGGTGAGGCATACTGAGAACAAGTTTATCCAACTGTTGCAGTCTCTCATAGACGGGGCAAAATACCTCTTAATTCATCAATTGTAGTTGTGGCTAGACACAGTTCAAGCGATCTTTTCAATAAAAACCATACCTGTTCAATAGGGTTTAAGTCCGACGACAATGATGGCAATGGAATACGCATGCATTGGGCATCCGCTAAGGCTTTAATGGCTACCCTGACCCTATGTGGGAGGACATTTTCGTCAACAAAAATAAATCTCTTACCAAATTCAACGACTAATGGCCGGATTATGCCATTAGTAATCTCGGTGTGGTAAATCTTAATATTCACATGTTACCATCTACAATTACAAGGTCGTGTGCCTGCCATACCCAATACCAGCCTAGATCAAACTGATCCTCCGGCATAAGGATGTACCTCTTCAACAACGGCATAGTGGCGAATATTTGCCTATTTCGCCGAACGCCAATTATTCGAGAATCACTGGGCAATCCAATTCTTCTTTCGTCAATAAATAAAGTGGTTTCCTATTCCGGATTTCAATTCAGATGCTAATGAGCCCAGTCCATTCTTTGTACTTTGTGATGAGCTCGCAATGAGATACTACGCAAAAATCACCTTGAAAAAAGTCCAGCCTCATGCAGAGGATTTTGGACAGTTCTGGCAGTTATTTTTCGCTCAGAAAATGCCCAAATACGGGGAAGTAGTAATGAGAAATTTTCTTGCAGTAAGAGTAACATACGGATCTTCTCTTAAAGTGGTTGATCTCTTCCATTCTTGTCAACGACATCTGCATACCGAATGAGTTTCATCAAATCTAGGCTTAACTCGCTATGATACCAAAATGGTTGGAAACTGTTTTTTTTATATTGTTTAAGTAACGTAAACTATGTTATACATACTAATTTACAAATTTAAAAGTAAATTATTAAATCTATTTCTATTACTCACATGTGATGAGTGTGGTCATGTCGCAAATGGACATAGAAAACTTGATAAAACGTTATTTCAACAGACATATTTTAGATACTGCTTGTTTTGACGAATTTATTACATTTAATTTAATTATATAACTCTATGTTATACTATGTAGTCGAAACTCCTCATTGTTTTTAAACATGAACTGTATTTGCATAAAATATAGTTAAATTAGCCATTACCTCACCATTAATGTAAACAAATAATTGTTTATAAACAACAAATTGTATGTATCTCTCTTTTCAGCATCGAAAACAAAGATAAAAAAACACAAAATATTAACCATACAGTGCTTTATTCATGTAAAGGAAAATGTTAGCTACAAACGTTCTCACGTTCACTAAGGCGACTTTGAAGAAATCAAGAAAAATTTTACATTTTAATTTACGCCATATACCTTGCTTCATCTAAGTTCAAATATCATAAAATATCAATATACCTTAATTATTTCTTCGAGTTTAGTATAACAGAATTCGAAGCCGGAGTCACAAATCTTTTAGTGTTTGCCAGATGCCAAATAACCTAGTCTCAATTTTGTAAGTATTTATACTGTATATTCTTATTAGTAAAAGTTGAGACTAAAAAAGAGCTTTAAAAGTTTATAATCGCGCTAATATTGAGAGTGTATAGTGTACTACTGGTAGCTGCTTTGTCAATACAAAATATGGTATTCTTATTTTAAAAAAAGTTAAATATATTGTCAGAGATTATTTCCTTTTTGATTAGATAAGTTGATAAAGAAACAAGGCCTACTCGTAAACATTGTATGCACTCCCAAAAAAAAATCATTCATTAGTACTGAATGGTTTTGTTTTAAAGTTAGTGATGTTAAAATTTCTACAAATTAAAAAAAAAAACAAAAATACTGTTTCTTGTTTTAATGTTTGTAGTGTTTCTAAAGTGAATCCATGTCCAAGTTTTTTGCTCTCTCAAACATGTTATATTTATTTTGTAAATAATATTTTATACCTCTAGAGGGAGTTACTACCATAGTAGAAATAAACTATGTTCCTACTATCAAAGATTGTTTATAATACTGCGAATAGATAATCATAAATCCGCCGCATCAAACGTGCGTGTTGCCAGCAGCGCTATTTAAATCTATAGACAGTCGACCTAGTCGACCGACAAATCGCGGAACAAAAGGGTAATTTTGGGATACCTAGAAATTATAACAAATATAAATTTGATGCTTCACTGTTAGCACAGTGTATAAACTATTTACTTCTAAATTTTGAAAATGGACCTATAGATTATCTAGGTAAAAATATCCATATTTTAGGTTCATATACAAATATTATGTCCAAGCTTATTTTTAGTCATTTCATTACTGTTCCAAAAAATTGGCGACCTTTTAGGGGGCCTTTTATTTTTTCATTTGTTGGATTTCCTATACTAGTATATCTAAAACCTTTTCATAATAGGGACCAGTAAATATATTTCCTACTTTTCCCATTTAGGCATAACATTGGCTTTACGTAGTCAATGGGCATAGACATTTGGTTTCAAAATTGCTCAAATCTGGCCAAAAGACTTTCTTTACAAATAAAAAAAAAAATCGGTAAATTTCCTTTACCCGGAACTTTTTTCCTTATGAATCTTTCCTTTTATTAGGAATAGTGTAGTGTGACCCAATTTAGTTGAGTACATAGTCATTTTATTGTTATTTTTTGTTATCGCAGTTAGAAATAAACAACTTATAAACAAATTGACCTAAATACATTTTTTTCCTGCTAAAATAAGCTCTCGAGATTTTGAAAATATGGATTAAGGGCTTCTTGGGTATGCTGATTATAAATCTGATAGAAAAAATCATCTAAAATAAGCCCAAATATCATTTTTCCGAAAAATCAACACCTTTTTACCTCTCAACACGTGTGTGTGTGCCAATGGTAAATAAAAATATTCAATATGCCAAATACTTCATTTTTCTAACATACAATCGCCACCCAAATTTAAATCAAATCGCATTATTAATAACTGAAGTGTTAGAGTGTATTCATAAAAAAAAAATGTATATATATATATATATATATATATATATATATATATATATATATATATATATATAATGAACTAATTTCAAAAATGTATGTTTTACAAAAATGTTATTTCCAATCCTTAAATAACTCTGGGTATTGATAAGTGCGGTAGTAGTTTTCTTTTTTTACAAATATAATGCGTTTCAAACCCACCAAACACCCAAAACGTCACAGTTTCTGATTGCAATACTAGTATGTATTATTAACATTTTTTAAATATTTTGGAATAAAAAAAAATACAATAACAAGATGATCAATGTAATTTATGACTGGGTTCTATTCTTTTCGTTCTCTTCTGCATTAGAGATTTCATTCTACTTGCACTGTTATCTTCAGAGTGTATTTTTTTTTTTTCTATTACAAATTAGAAACGAACATATTTTCAATATCTAAAATAAAGTGCAGGTTTGCAGAAAGACTACACAAAACTTACCTACTAAGAAAGTATTCAAAGAATTTAACCAGCTGATCGTACGTATACGGAATAGAATACAAAATTGAGATCCATTTTGGGGTTATTATTTTACATTGGATGGATCGTCTATTTAAAGTATTATCTCTCTTTGATTTTATTCTACTTGTACCCCTAGGTGTTACCGAATAAAAACGTAAAATTTGGCATTTCTACATTTGGTTCGTATTTAGGCTTAGTGTATTTTAAAAAATTATTCACTTAGCTTAATGGCTTTAGAAACATATGCATATATTGTCAAATAAAAAAACGAGCACCTAATTCATATTTTGGTAATATAGTAAAGTCTAGAAAAAAATTGGAATTGGCTCCAAACCAATCTAACAAATAACCTTTAATTAACAAACCTTACACTTTATATGAAAGAAAATATGTTATTTGTTAATGCAAAAATCACTTAATTCCAAACGTTTATTAATTCGATGGGGATGTCGGTAGTTAAGACCGATGTACAGGGTGATCTAAAAAACAGTAAAATGCTTTATACCTCCATTGGTGTAAAAAATGCTAAATATTTATTAGTATTATTTGTATAAAGAATTTAAATTTATTTTAGAAAAAACAATTAACCGTCAAATAAAAAAATATATAAAATGACTAGGAGTAAATATATTTGATTCTTACTATTTTATCTAAATATTATCAAAAAATATATATTGATGAACACATACTTAAAATTAAAAAAAAAATGGAAATTTTACCTTAAATATCTATCTTTTTTTAATTACTCTGTATATTTCTCAATACTTGGTTCCAAGAATTGATGCTACTAATTAAGGTCTATGTCGAGGTGCCGTATGCTCCACATGAATTTTTGTGAGCCTCCTATATTTTCAGTACAGCTTAAGTAACGCTATCGTCAGTTAAAGAGATTAGAAACTACAAATAATCCAAATACTTTCTAGACCTACTATTTATATTTTTTCGTATTAATATAGATCAGTAGTTATTACAATGTTTTTATGAAGAAGTATATTTTTGTTTGAAAAAATCAACAGTTATATTTAAGAAATTGTCGTTAACATCTATATCATTGCAAATCCTAAAATCAGTATTTTGCAAAAATTGTGAAGTAATAAAAAATTAGACATTTCTACATACTATTATGTAAAATTAAAACAATTTTTCACACACGGACAAAGTAGTGTTAAAATAGTTTTATGTTTTAGATTTTACATATATTATGAATTCTTACCGAGCTTCGTATTATTTCATAGTACCTTTTAATGATAAGTGCTTGTAAATGTTTTTTTTTTCTTTTCGACCAATTTAGATGTTACGTCTGTAGGACTGGTTAATTTGAGTTAACCAAATCATTGTATAAATGTTTATATTGCATATATGTACACCATTCATTTATTTATTTTTTTTAAATCATGTAAGATAGTTACTACGTAAATTTATATCTCTTAACGGTATTATTTATATTTTTTTGTAAGCGAAAAATATTTTGAGAAAATAGAAATTGTTTTATTAAAAAAACCCTGTGTTTTATTGATTTAAATAACAATGTACATACAAGATGTATAATAATTAGTAATAATTTACAATTTTTTAACTATACATTTTCTCTATAATTTCAGCATATTTTTGTTCCACTACCTTTCTCTTCACCTTCATTGTTGGACCTGAAAAAAAATACAATAATTAAAAAAAAAATATTCGCACATTATATGATTTAGAAGCTGTTCTCTTCATATTTTATGGCTATAATGATAATGTATAGCTTTAGTGGTGGCTTTATCGACGAACATGGGCTATTCTTACACTAACGGGACATCCACCTAACAGCCTAGGTTTTATTAAAAACAATTTTGTTTTAATATAGACCCGGTATTTTGCCTGCGAGCTACCGAGCGTTTTCTTTACAGTAAACCTAACCAATCCCAACCTAACCTAATTTTTTATTAACTACAAGTTTTTTAAAAAAAACTAAAAAGTCATCGCCGAATGGGGATTCGAACACCCATGCCTTGCATCCAAAGCCAAATATTCTACTACTGAGCCAAGAAGTTTACACTGAACATTCAACAAAACTTAATAAATAAACGGCGAACCAATAGGAAGCGTATAGAACAATCTGTATTGGGATTGACGGATGATATTCAAGGTTTACATGGAGTGGTAACATTATGGTAAAAATGCAGTATGGCGAACCCACATTGTTAAAAAATCATTATTAAGAAACTACATATCGAATGATCCTCAGTAGTGTGATACATAGGTATACTGGTAAAATTTTCGTGTGAAGCCATTTTTACCGAACAAAATGGGCCGCCTAGTGAAATGTTGAAAAATTGAAAACTACTTATCCATTGAAATTTTCCACAAAAATGTGTGAAGTGTGAAACAGGGATAAACTAGTACAATTCTAGTGCGAATCCTATATCGCAAAACAAAATTGTGGCCTAATAAGATGTTTAAATATTCGGTAACATTTCGTTTCCTGGAATAAGACCTTTTCTGGAGGAAGATAATAATAATATGAAAATAAATTTGAAACTAAAAAAAAATGGTAAGTTCATTTTTACCCGACATCTTCCCCTGTACCGAATTCCACTACACATTTTAATAATCCATATAGTTGTTTCGTAATAGATTTAATTATAGTTTTCCGTCGGAATATTTTCTTTAAAAGCAAAATGGCAATGTAGAATGGAGACCATACTGGGCTACCATATTCAAGAACAGATCTTACCAAAGTATAATACCATAAATCTAACACATAAACCAGCATATCGCTATATTTCATTAATACAAAAAAACTGACATTTTAAAGCTTTTAAAGTATGAACCAAGGTTTTTATTTCCCTCGTAAATGGGAAGAATTTTGTAATCGGGAAAAATCACCCTCCCAGGATTTTACAGATCATCACACTTTTGAGGTTTCCTAGATCTCGAAAAAACGTGATTTCCCATTTCCATCGGTCTGCCTGTGTTCGCGGTATTATTTTCAAATAGTAATAAAATAAGGATCATATCAGGATCGTAATAGTTTGATGAAACAAGAGCCTTGGCGTGATAGAGGTACCGAAATACTGCGAACTTCCGTCCTGCAACAAAGTTACTACACAGTTACATCAGTTACAGAAAGAACTATAATTTTAATCTAAAAATCACAATTAGCTACATACACTGTGAAATAACTAATCTGACAGTTATCAACCAACAGCCACATGAACAAAATTAAATTAAATTTCTCGAATTTCCACAACACACCATTGAAAAATTCAGATCTACAAAAAATTATCGGAATGAGCCAAAAAAACAAAATTCTTAAAATATAAGTGGCTTTGGCATTTTGTAACTTTACCTTATAACCAAATCACTCTACAGGGTCTTTTACATTTGGAGAAAAAAACTCTTTTGTTTTACTCGATATATAATGTTAGAAGTATGTTCTTTCTAAAATCAAACATCATGTAATAAAACCCTTAAAAATGCATGTATAATTTTCGAAACATTCGACTTAAGTTAAAAAAA
The DNA here is from genome assembly GCA_030620095.1 of Kuschelorhynchus macadamiae. NCBI lineage: Eukaryota > Metazoa > Arthropoda > Insecta > Coleoptera > Curculionidae > Kuschelorhynchus > Kuschelorhynchus macadamiae. Next base: position 793,079 of record JAUTXW010004597.1, on the reverse strand, counting down.
ATGATTGAAATTTTCTGTGGATGAAATTTTGAAAGTGTAGATTCATATATCTCATGTTCTACTCCCTCGCCGATTTTGGATCTGTAAAGACAATCTCCCCATTTATATGACCGATCATATTCCCCGTTCCTCTTTTTACGTGGAAATAAAGGCAAAGTAGTGCATTGACAATTTTCATAATTAAATATAATGGGGGAAAGAGTTTTGCAAGGTTCTCCATGATTGCTGTCGCAAATCATTCTCACAAGTGAGAGACAAGCATGTCTTTGCAGCCCATTTGGCCTGAGCAAAATATTGCTATACCCTTTATTTCACCAGACTACAGAGCCGTAAGCTCTGATCAAATATATGATCATTAGATTTAACCAATATGCTGTTCAACTAATTGTCATATTGTCTCGTTCTACGCGCGACCCATCGTCGAAGGAGCTCATTTCATAATCAAATATTTCAGGGTCGTTGACGCTATGCGTTCGATTCGACTTGAATAGGAAATAACCCATCTTTTAGTCGAAATGTTTCCCACATTTTTCATAAGGGGTGATGCGGCCCAGATTTCCACATCTCGGGCCGAAACCAAAGGATATGCATACCTGGCAGCCATAAGAGGCTGTAGGGAACATAGAGGCTGTAGGAAACTCCTCCCCCGCTAAGGAGGTGTGCTCCACTATCATTTACTCCTGAAATGAAGGTAAATTACACTTCCCAGGAGTGTCGGTTGTCATCTTTTCAGTCTACAGAATGGGGCCGCGAAATGCGTGAGAAGTTGTTTGTCTGCAGAATCGTTTTTATGCTCTTCCTGGGGCTCCGTAGCCGACTCCACGGGTAACAACCCCCTCCCCATTCGAATTCAAGGTTGGCTTCTGTTCCTCGGAAGCTCTTGAACACGTTGCGTTACCCGTGCGATGTTCAAGCACCCTGCAAAGGTCAAGAAAGATCGCCTTGGCGAATGTGTCAAGTTTTGGGTTTTTTTTCAATAGTTTTTGTGAGCACTTGTACCGCGGTTTTGGGACAAGTAAACTACTCTATTTGATCTATATCACACAACGTCGGCAGGTAACTCTTTAAGCAAGCGTCGTACTCGTTGGCTATGCTGCTATACGCTCGTTCTAGACGCGGAAATTTCGTATCTGAATAAGTGCATAAGCCACCATGTATTTAAATAGTTAGAATTAATCGTAGCGAATTATCTGCTCGCTGCGATTAATTCGCGTTGGCCTGGGGATAATTAATCAATCAGTAATCACATTCCGTTTAAACAGTCGCAAATTAACAAAGTGACTTGACAACAAAAAAATCAAAATCAAAATTCTAGAGACATCCGCATGTAGCGTAAATTATGATTTAGAAATGAGAAATATTACTAGCAGTAGTAAGTGTGGGGGCCGAAGCCCGGCGGATAGGCCCTGTCACCATCCCCTAGGTAGCCAAGTAGCCGAATATGTCGTCTGAAAGTCGTCCATTTTTCGGAAACTTTGGTCTCGTACGTCTTTTGGACGAAACTGACCAATTCACGTGATCACAAAGACGTCAGTATTTCGACGACAATTAATTCACGACCAACGACTTCGCAATAATTGGTATAAAATAAAAACTACATGTACAGAAATAACGATTTAAATTAGATACTTCAGCCTCGAATCTAAACGGGTGGTCTTGTAGAAACCTCAACTCTTATTTTACAATAGTTCAATTTTAAATGAAGCGGAGTGGAAAAGGCAGGCGAATAATATAATATAAAAGAAGCCATAAACATTAGTTGAGTTAGTTAAATGGCAAACGCCGAACGACTTTTCAATGAAACTGGTAAGCAAATTAAACTATTATTGTCTATCTACACACCTGTCAACATTTTAATTTGAAATATATTATATATTCCTTAACACGTCATTTAGGCGTGGCCCCTGCTCACCTACTCACACGTTGTTCTTATGAAGGCTTAGAAGTATGTCCTTGGTCTGCCTGCAGCCTTCTGCCCTCCAATTAGTAACTGCTTTATCCCAGGTTTATTTGTTTATGACTAAGAAGTTTGTTTCTTGTCAAATCACAGATAGAGTACCCGAGGGTTGAGGGACTTGCCTTGCCAAACTGTTAGCCCGCTTATTTTCCTCGATGTCCAGGCACCCAGCGGAGTCAAACTACTTTTCTTCTCGCTCTGGCTTTCAGAGTATCCCTAAACCAGCTGATCGTGGGTTTTAACATTGCTCTAAGGGCTGTCTGACTATCGGAAAAGATATAGATATCTTTCCCAGGTTCCTTTACATCTTTCGTGGTGACCGTATCGAGAATGGCGAAGATTTCCTCCTGAAAAACGAGCAACAGCCTAGAGCCATCTGTACACCAGATCTGGGTATTTTTGGGTGGTGCCATAGACCAAACTTTGAAATCTAGCCCATTTTTGGGCGTGAGTGTTCCACATTAATATTTTCTCTGCTATCATTTCAAGAACTTAGCATCCTGTTTAAATAAACGTGGCATTTGATACAATGTGGGTAAGTACTCTCTCGCCTTTACCCACTCGTACGTAACTCCACTACGTACATATAACACAGTCTATACATATATATATAATTATTTGATAATAACTTTATACAAATGCTATAAAATGTAATTTATTTAATTTTTTTTTAGTATTTTATTTATTATTATTAATAAAAAGAAGATTTTATTCCAAGAAATGGAATATTTAAACATTTTATTAGGTCACCATTTTGTTCTGCCATGTAGGATTTGCACTAAAATTGTATTAGTCTATCCCTGTGTTTCACCTTTGATTTTTGTGCAAAATTTCAATTCACTGGGTAAGTAGTTTTTTTGGTACTTAATTTTTAAATACTTCATTAGGCAATCATTTTGGTCCGCCATAATGGCGTTCCATAAAAATTTTACCTGCTTATCCTTAAATCACACTTCATTCTTCCATTCGATAAGTAGTTTCTTAATAATGGTTTTTTTGACATTTTGTTAGGTTTTTAGGTATTTTGTTCCGCCATATCGGATTTTTAAGAAAACGTTACCATTGTATCCCGCGTGAATCCTGATTTTTGACCAAAATTTGAAGTCAATCGGATAACTAGTTTTTCGGGGCCCAGGGACCTTAAAACGTAAAGCTCTGCAAAAAACCCAAAGGGAGATTTTTTCATGATTACAATACGAAACAGTAATAAATATTACTAAAAAAAGCTTTTTTTCAGCTCTGATTTTGTCAGCAAATATCACTCTAATTATCCACAAAAAAAATGTATTTTTTTATCAATTCCATTTGGCCGGTCCAGGAATTTCGAAAATGTTTCGTTTTGTTAGGACATTTTCACATATATATATATATACATCTAAGCTGAAATTTTAATAGATGAAAAGCAGATTTATATTATGCAGATATTTTATGAATAATTCAATTTTCTGAAAAACCAATAATAAAAGTTTTTTCATATAGTCCAAACTTTTTGCTGGACATTGTATACCAGCAAGTCTACCCGCCATCATATTTATCGAGAAAACTTGTTTGGTTAATAATAGACTGTATTATGCAGATATAATTTATTATTCTGGGTGACTGAAAAATGTGGTCATAAATCAGTGAAGTTTTCACTTTTACCGTAAGGATGGATGTACTGTAATTGTAAAAAAAACACCTTCTGAGTCTATTGCAGCTCCGAAAAACATATTTTCCTATATCCGTCGGTCTGTCTGTACGCGACATAGCTCATAAAGCAAGTCTAACTGATAACATCCAATATGGCCAAATAAAATGGCGACCTAATAAACCGTTGAAAAAATCAGTATTAAAAATCTCTTTATCTAATTGATCTATATTTTTTACAGAAATCAAGCTTGACATAGGAATAAACTGATGAAATTTTAGTCTGAATCTACTAGGGCTGAAAAAAATACCGCCCTAATATAATGTTAAATTATCAGTGTCAAAAAATTACAGTAAACAACGCTAGAAGTGGGCATTCAATAATTGGAGCTAAATTAAATAGGGCCCAATCTATTGATATGATTTGTTGTTGAAATGATAGTCTGGCGACCGAGACCTTTCGACACTATTTTTTGTATTGTAAATTTATACAGGGCGTTTCAAAAAATCGGGTCCATGATTAAACACGATTCTGCTCAAACCGCTTGTCGTAAAAAGCATTTAGGCACACAGGTTGATAGTATGATGTAAAGGTGCGCTGAGAAGGGAATTTAAGACTTAAATTTCAAGGGGGTGAAACCGCCCCTTAAATATTACAACATTTTTTTATTTAAAAAAGGTTGTTTTTTTTAAACGCTTAAACTCGTGTATTTTATTTCATTATTTTACATATTTTAAAGTTTCTTGAAAATGTTACTGAATAATCGCGATTCTCCTCAAACCGCTTGACGTAAAAACCTGAATTTTGGCATACAGGTTGATTGTAGGATTTAGAAGTTCGATAAGAAGGGATTTATTTCAAAACTTAAATTTGAAGGGGGTGAAACCGCCACTTATTACAATATTTTCTATCTAAAAAATGGTTGTTTTTTATTTGATTATTTTACATATTTTACAATTTCCTAAAAATGTGTACAGGTTCTTTAAAAAAATCGGGGCACTGATTAATCACGATTCTGCTGAAACCACTTAACGTAAAAAGCTGAATTTTGGCATTTATTTAAAACCGGTTGTTTTTTTTTGGAAAAACGCTTAAACTTGCGTATTTTATTTGATTATTTTATTTATTTTAAAATTTCTTAAAAATTTGTGCTGGGTGGTTTAAAAATCGGGCCACTGATTAATCACGATTCTGCTCAAACCGCTTGACGTAAAAAACTGAATAAGAAGGGATTTTTCAAAAATCAAATTTTTAAGGGGATAAAACTACCCTTAAATATTACAATTTTTTTTTAAAACGATAAAAACGCTTGAACAGGTATATCTTTATTTTATTTATTTACATATTTTTTAAACATTTATACAGGGTGTTCCAAAAAATAAGAAATATTTTATAAACAAAAATCTCCCAAGCCCCTGTTGACAAAAATTGAAAGAAAATACAACATCAGATACACAATAGATATTAGCTCGCGCGCAACAAGATTAGAAGCGGAGTTGCGAAGAGAGCGAGTTAGGTCTATTTGTTTAGAAATATTTGTATGCGTAACTGAGTTCGGAGGTACGAGACTGCTACATATTGGCAACACTAGTCGTGAAATTGTGCCTAACTACGCGGAAATCTTTCGATGGATCCCTACTATATGGAATACAACGCAAATTTGGGGGCGTCTAATTTAACATTGTATGGATCGTCTTTGGTTTAATTAGTTTAATTAAATAACATTTTATAGATTGTCTTTGGTTTAATTAATAACGTACCTAACTCTCCAGTAGGAACTGAAAAATCAGTCGGTAGAACAGAAATTTTCTGTATTTTTTGAGCTCTTGATGTCGCTTTCTGATTGGCCCGGTCTATTCCTGCTTGAAGGGCCTCTAATAATTTCGGGTCAGGACCGTCATTGAGCACTTCTGTTACAGTCGTAGCGGGACAACCTAAGGATTTAAGCCATTCTTGTGTTGCAGGTAGTAACGTGTCTAATGGCGTTCCGTCTGTTGCATCAATTTCACTTTTAAGCGTCACCAAAAGAGAGAGAAATTTTCGTTTGTCACCAACCAGAAACGCGTTGCTTACGTGTGGAAGTTCGTGTTTAACGTTTTGCTCGATTGGTACCTGGAAAAAAGTAGGGCGTTTAATTAAACGAATGATATAACTATACAAGTTACAATATCTAAACGGTTCAAATATATGTACATATATAAAATATATATACATGGTGTCCAGATTTCATGTGTTTTATGGGGTTTCACCCGTATTAGTGGATGAGATGCGGTTTGCGCAATAGTTTGCTACCTTTTGATGAAAAGAAAGATACCATAATTACATTTTTCATAGCCCTCTTAGTTTCTGGGCTACAGGGTGATTTGAAAATTAGTCCTTTTCAAGGACCCCCTGTCTCTCGGTTATTTAAAAAGTTATTGTAAATGTGAAAACCGGTTTTTATAGATTTTTGACGTCGAATCCAGTGGCGTTTTTTCTAAACTCAACTGGTTTTCAGTTTTTCGGCAAACTAACCTAACTTTTTTTTTCAAATCGAATGATGTTTTTTTAAGCGTGATTTATTCCTCGTATTATCTTTACTATAACTCCAAACTTGCAAACTTTTATCTTGATTCGTTAAATGTTAAATTTATTAAATGTTTTTAAAAATACATCGACAATTTTATTTAGAAATTAAAGACCTAAAACTAAAATAATTTAATGATTAATAGGATGTTGAAAATGTTATCCTTCCACAACTTGACAGTATCTTAAGCGGTCAATAAATTCTCGAATAGTATTTCCGAGCCATTCTGGGGTATTCCTTCTGTTTCAGCTCTAATCATTCCCACTAGATCTTCAAGGTTCTCTGGCTTCGTTTTGTATACGTTCGTTTTTAGGTAACCCCAAAGGAAAAAGTCATGTGTATTTAAGTCTGGTGACCTTGGAGGCCACTCAACAACCCCCCTTCGTCTAATCTGAATCAATTTCTGACAGCAACTGCGAAATGCGGCCGGCCGTGCCCCATCATGTTAGAACCATACGTACCAAAACCATTAGGAAAAATATTGTTTATTGCTGGAATAATTTGGTAGATTAGAATAGATAAAGTATTAGTAAAGATAAAGTATCCCATTCATATTTCCTTGAATGAAAAAGACTCCAATAATGCGATTACCTAATATGCCAGCCTATTAAATTTTTCAGGAAATTTCCCGAAAAAGTCAATATGTGGACTGGCATATTAGCTAGTCTCCTTATTGGATCCTTTTTCTGTCCAAGGAAATATGAATATATGAATATGAAAAATTAATTATCTACAGCTGTTGAAAAACCAAATTATTCCAGCATTAAATGATATTTTTCCTAATGGTTTTGGCCACGTATGGTTCCAACATGATGGGGCTCTGCCGTATTTGGCAGTTGCTGTTAGAAATTATTTAAAAACGGCCTTTCCGAGACGCTGGATTAGGCGAAGGGGGGTTATTAACTGGCCTCCAAGGTCACCGGATTTATAAATCCCCTTGACTTTTTCCTTTGGGGTCACCTAAAAACAACCGTGTACAAAATGAAGCCCGAAAACCTTATAATGCCTAATCACCGCACATATGATTCAGATCGTTTCCAGACATCTGACTAACCCTATATATATATATATATATATATATATATATATATATATATATATATATATATATATATATATATATATATATATATATATATATATATATATATATATATATATATATATATATATATATATATATATATATATATATATGCATGTATGTATGTATGATTACCCACTGAGTGCCTTTTAAAAATACTTACATTAACTTAGATATAAGTAATTTTTTTTTCATTTTTAACTTAGTTTTTAAACACAAGAAACCATAACTAAATTCCTGACATTCTGTCAATTGGTTTTTCGTTTTCAATAGCGGTTGATCATTTTGTGTTTACTAGGCACCTTTTAAAACGATTATTCGAATATGGCCATGCTAAATCGATTGAAAATAGCGATAAACGTGACATAAATACTTGCTGCATTGTATGAAACGAATGAAGGCCCCAATCAATAACATATAATAAAAAAAACGAAAAAGCGCGGATAACATACTGGTATGTGTGGTTGTAAATCCCGAAACATCATGTCGGAAAATTGAAAATCAAGTACGAGTTCCAAAATCGAGTGTGCAAAAAAATCTTAATGCAACAAACTGAAGCCGTTTAAATATAAGTTGGTACACAACTTACGACCTGGTGCTGCTGAATGAAGACGTGTTCAATTCTGCCATTGGTTCACTAACGGGTGCCGTACGAATAGAAACTTTGAAAAACGAGTTGCGTGGTCAGACGATACATTTTTTCAAGCACTAGGAAATTGAGAGGTCGTACATTGATTATTCTCAAAGCTTTAAAGCGAATCCAAAAATTATGTTGAACGTGCATTAGACATAACGGGCAACAATTTGAACAATATTTTTTAATTTTAGTATGTACTACAATTATTTTCTTATAAGTAAAATTATATTTTTATATGTCGAAACGTCGAAAAATTATGACGCAAAAAACATTGAATTTATTTATTGTTGTTTAGCACTCCGACACAGCTACTTTGTAGTAGGCTGTGTAGAATGACATTTTTAGAAATTCCTGAACTGTCATGTTATTTGTCAAAATAAGTATAGAATATATATAGTGTTTTTGGCAAACTTATAAAGCAGCGGATTCGATTGTAGAAAAATATATAAAATGTCCCATAAAAAATACTACTTTGGTCAATTACTCAAAAACAGTTGGGTTTAGAAAAAACACCACTGGATTCTACGTCAAAAAAATCCATTTTCACATTTACAAAAACTTTTTAATTAACCGAGATACAGGGGGTGCTTAAAAACAACAAATTTTCAAAATCGCACTTTAGCCCAGACACTAATTATGGTATCTTTCGTTTCATCTAAAAGTAGCAAATTTTGCGCAAACCGCATCTCCACTCATAAGCGAGAACTTATAAAACACGTGAAATCTGGACATTCTATACTCAATATATGTACCTACACTTTGATATCACCATGGTAATTATTTTCTAAAATATGACAAGTATGTATATAGTAATATACTTTCATTTAGAGGTTAAATATTTATGACCAAATATTTAAATTAAATTTTTATAACTTTTTTCCGATTTTTTATTAACAAACTGCTTTGTTGTCTTAATTGTTAAAAATGTTATTTTAACATATATTACATAAATCATAGGTTTCTTCAACTGAAAAAATAGAGAAATTATATTATAAAGTTTTGGACCTAATTTTGAAACTACTAAATTAAAGTTATGTCACTAAAATCTGTTAAGTTGGCCTATTTTATTTAATGTAAAAAGTACAAGTCACCTAGTTTTTTTTGAAATCCTCCAATAATATAATATTTTTCCTAGAAGGTAAATAGGTCTTATATACCTAATACTATTCATAACGCACAGCAATTAAATTTACATATATATATATATATATATATATATATATATATATATATATATATATATATATATATATATATTTTTTGTTCGTACTTGAAAGTTGCGTAAACAAGGTTTTTTTACTGTAACCAACAATTCAGTAAAGACCCCGCCACATACCAACTTTGCCACAGTTCATTTGTGTTTAACAGAACTTTTATTACTTATTATAACTTTAATGATGGTTTACGGCTTTAATGATGGTCTTATCGACGAACCTAACGGGACAGATCCACCTGACAGTATAGGTTTTGGTACAAAAAAAGCCTTGTTTTAATATAATAATAATAATAATAAACATGTTTATTACTCCAAATCACATTCATGGTTACAAGTTACAATAAATTATGCTTATAAAATAGTAATTGGAATAATTGGCACTAATCAGCTTCCTCCACAATGGAAGCTGCTGCTGAGGCCAGTATAGATTAAATATATAACTGTAAATTAGTAATTACATGAAAATGAGAAGTTAGAATTAGAGCTCGATCTAGAGATTGAATATTAAATGAATATATAACTTGCTAGAGATGTAGGATTGAAAGAAAAACAATAAACGATAAAGAAACGATAAGAAAAAATATATAAAAAAAGAAGGAAGAAAGAAAGAAGAAAAAAGAATATGAAGGTTATATATGAAAGAAATCTTATATATAGAGAAAACCATTTCTGCATAGAAAGAATGCGCCAATAAAAAAATAAGAACAAACAATATATAATATATATAATGTACTTAAATACGAAGCCATAATAAAAACTAAAAATATCTAGGGACCATCTTTTGAAAGTAGCCTAAGCTTAAAATTTCTTTTAAATTGTTATTGAAAAGTCAGTTATTTTATACTTGTTCATTAAAGAAGCAATCTGATAAGAAACACTTTTCTTAAAATACTTTTTATTGTGAAAGGGTATTATTAGCAAAAACTGTCTACGAATATTCAAGCTATGAACATTTGTGCGATATCTAAGCTTTTCATGAATGACATTTAAATTTGATAATTTTGTAGAAAAAACACGCTGAATGTAGAATTGGTCGATCCTGCATGTTGGGCCATCCTAATTCCCTTAATTTATGGGAAACCCTGTTTCTGCGTCTGATAGCATAAATTAAACGAATGCAGTAGTTTTGGATTTTTTTGTATTCTGCGAATTTCCACGGAGTCCAGAAATGGACCATACACACAATCGGCAAAATTAAAGTGGGATAATATTAGTACCTCACACAGGGTAGCATTAGTTTTTTTTTGATAAAATATGTCTATGAGAATACAAAAGTTTTAACATGGTGAAGGCTCTGTTAAGACATACAGTTACATGTTCTTTAAATTTTAATTTTGTGTCTATAAGGAGACCTAAATTTTTGGCTGAATCTTTTAATAATATATTTTCATTATTTAGCTTTAAGCTAATATGTTCGACAAGCCGCTCTCGATGAATCTTATTACAAAACAACAAAGCCACACTTTTACTCGGTTTTAGTTTTAATAAATGGTCGTTAGAGATTTGTGATATTTTTTTCAAATCAGAATTTAATTCGTGATTAATAAGATCCACATCTCTAGGCTTAAACGATACATACAGTTGGGTATCATCTGCGTATAAATGATAATTAGCATGTTCTAAGTATTTAATAAAATTTGACGTAAAAATACTATAAAGTAGAGGTCCCAAAATATTTCCTTAGAGCACTCCGACGGTAACTTTGAGAATACTGCAGCACAAATCATCAGCAACAACCCTCTGAGCCCTGTCTGTTAAAAATGAGGCAACAAGTGATGATGCCATCCCAGTAAACCCTATGTACTTTAGAATAGCAATCAAAATCTTATGATTAAGCATATCAAAACTTTGATGTAGTCAAGAAGAACTAACAAAGAAGCCTGATTCTTATATTGTGCACTCACCACGTGGCCCACTATATCACACAGTGCCGTTGAACAGCTGTATCCCGCCCTAAAACCAGACTGCTTTTTTGGAAGAATATTATGATTAGAAAGATAAGTTGCGATGTGTACTTCCGTGACTTTTTCAAGCATCTTTAAAAGGGTTGGAAGTATCGATATCGACCGTAGAGGACCAAATTCGGAGGGATTTTTTATTTTAGATAATGGAATAACGTTTGCAAGTTTCCAACATTTTGAAAACTATGGTTTCTTAATATAGGAATTTATTATATGCGTTAAAAACGGTATTATGAATGGACAGCAGAGAACGATTAATGTAGTATTTAGGTTATCCGCCCCAAATACCCTTGATTTAATACTTAAAATAATATTAGATACAATATAATTGGTAAATGTAAATCTGTGATTTGAAAGATAATTATTTTCATAAAAATCTAGTAATTCTTGTTTAGGAACAGTGATATTTTTTGATATTTGAGTGAAATAATTGTTCATTTCATTTACATCTTTTAAGTGGTCTGGAATAATATTTTTATTTTTTTTTTTGTTTAATATATTTAACTTCTTTAACTCCTCCCACTGTTCTTTAGGACTACAGTTTTGAAACTTCTGGTTCAGGTACGCCTTCTTTTCAGATCTTATTGCAGATGTTGTAAGATTTCTAATCTGTTTATAATAATTCCAATGATCAGGGAGCTTTGTACGCCGAAAGCGGTTTAATGTCTCATTTCTCTGTTTTATATTTTCTGTTATCCAAGGACTATATGGTGTTACTCTGCTCTTGCTCATTCTAACTGGAAACGAAACCTTTTCATCAATACTCCCCATCTGGTAAATATTACCCCAAGGAGCACCCTCCAAGTCATTCTGAAACTCCACCAGATTAATGCTACATAATGCCCTATACTTATATTGATTAACAGAGGGTTCAGTATCTTTAAAATTTAATGAAATATAAACAAGTTTATGATCAGACAGGCCTACATCCCTCGTCCCAACATCCTGAACATTCCCCGCATTACAACATATTAGGTCAATTGGGGTAGAAGAAGTATTATATCGACCCGGAATTTTGTTGGCGTGCTGGCTGCGTACCACTGCGCCACCAAGCTTTACACCGAGAATGTACCAAATCTGGTTTATACTAATAAACCTATATATTAGAAAAGAGAACATCGGTATGTCGCGGGGGTTTACCGAATAATCTGTATCCAGCACAAATGTCAAACATTAGTAAGGTTTTTTTACAATTAAGATACAATTAAAATATATGTAAACATTTTATATTAAGCCAAAAATGGCAATTTTACAGTTAGATGCAACCATTATTTTAAATCAAAAAATTTTTTCATCCTGTCAAATAAATAAATGCTGTTATAGAAATGGACTTCAAATTCACTACCGCCGATATAAATGGCTTGTTAACCTTAGATGGAACCAGTTTATTTCGGTTTAATCATAGTTTGGTTCTTCCATCATTTTGGCTTATGTGTGTGTAAAAGCAAAACAAGAAAAAGTTGAAAAAGAAAACGTTGCAAGCCGAAAAACAGGTCCGTACATTTTTCTTGTTCAGGTTCGCTACAGGACCCTCTTAACGCATTAGGCAAGTTACATGGCACCGAAAGGCGGCCAAAAAATAGGGGTGACCGCAAGGCCGCACTAATTTATGTATTACATAAACTAAAAAAAAAATAACATTATTAGAAAATGCACCGTTGTAATATATTAAAAAGCAAAACAATTTTGCACTCAGCAGTGTTTTTTATTTACGTTACTTGTGTCAGTAGCTTGAGAGAAGAGATTTTTTTATAAATTAAACTATTTAAGATCAACTAAAGTTTGGAGAGCTTACCTTAAACGTAATAATTCTCTCCATTAAATGTCAACCCATTGATACCCAAAAATCTTTAATTATTTGGTAGGGTTGAAAGTTTTTATCTAAACATTGTTGTACTCTTTACGCACTTCTTAATGCTCTTCCATCAATTTTTGTACTTGGATTGCCAGTTTACTTTCGAACAAAAGTATTTTTGTAGTGGGTGTTGCACAGACTTCAGTATTGGCACCTATCCTTCCTTTATCAGCAATCCTATTCACAACTATGCTGAGATAATATACACTCCAGTAATATACGACTATATCCTTAACTGAGGACCTTCATCAAAGTGTAGAATGAGTAGCACAATCATGTTTACAATCTCACAAATTATCTCCCATTAAAAAAAATAATAAAATTCTTGAAGCCAAATGTTTCTTACATCTAGTTGGCTTGCTTTTCATCAAGATCACTGTTTTTTTTAGTCCGAAGATACTATTATTCTGCTAGTATAAACTTTGCACTTTACAAATCTGGCCCAGCCTTGAACATGCTTTACATTTATGGGGAGCAACCTCTCCTACATCCTTAACACTCTTGACTCTGCTTGAAAAAGAGCTATTCGTCTGGCAGATGATCCAAACATCACAAGAAAGCTTGCCTAATTAAAGCAATACCAAATTGTGGTATTACCTGTCTCTGTTTTACAGATATTACCATGCATTGTGTTCTTATGAATTATCGTCCATTATGCCTTCCTTAGCCATTAATTTCTACATGGAAGACACGAGCATCGACCCGGAAGAGATACATCTCAACCGTCCAAATGCAAATGCGAAACACATTCCACTTTGTTCCATTGTTTGCAAAGTGTGCCAATCGTAGAATCTGTAACCAGTGAAAACATTTCCTTCTTCCCCTAATATGCAAGTCTTTAAATTCCATATCAATAAACTTTCCCTCTCTTCACTTATTACACCCACGGTAACTGGTACTTAGGCAGTTTTGTTTTGCCTAGGGGCGGCCACAACCCTCCCCACGATCCTGGTTCGCTACCCATATATTTATAAAGAGAAAATAATACCTGTAGGCTTATTGGCTAATTTAAACAGGTAAGTGATTTCAACAAAATTATTTGTATTTTTAAATGTTGGTTAAATATATATCTGAAGCTTTTTTTGTAGAAATAAATTAAATTTAGTCAGGTTCGCTACAGTCAGATTCGCTACTATCAGAATGCCTTTTAGCGCTGCTAAATAAAATAGGATCCGAAAAATATAGTACCTTATCAAGTTTACTACGAATATGTATTTTGGTAGCGAATCTGACAAACATAGGATATTAGAGAAAAAAAAGAAAAATATTTTAGAAAATGTATTAGAAATGATCATCATGATGAATCAAAGAAAGTGAAACCTTTTAATTTTTTCTTAAATATATACATCAAATAACTACATTAAATGAAAATGAGTCAAACTAGAAATGGCGTCCTGTTTCAGCATTTGGTAGTTTTTTGGTCCCTCCAAAAACTAAAAACTGCACTAAAGCTTTACTACACTGCACACATTAATTCCATTATTTTTAACTGATACTAAATAAAAAGATAGATACAAATTACACAAATAAAAAAATGTAGCTAGCAGCGATACTGTGAACAAATGCGAAGTGTTTAAAATTTACTCACAACGTGACGTCGCGTGGTCTCCACCTATCCTGGGCCATAACATATCTTGTTTTGTTATATGATAATTAATGGCTGTACGTCTGTATTTCTATGTCTGTATTTTCGGTTCAAAATTTGGCAAGAATTTAAATACATAAATACAGAGCGTTCAAAAATGTCAAAAGTTTCTTAAAAGCTTGAGGCGTGAAAGGTCAACACACTTAAATAAAGCCTCAAGCTTTAAGCAAATATTTATTTATTTTTTAATTTCTGTTTATAAATATAAATATCGGATTCGTCACTTACTCACTTTTTAAGTTGATTCTGGTAGCGAATCTGACAAACACGGATATTTGCAAAAAAAAAGAAAATTATGTTAAAACTTTGTATTTTAAATATTTTTTTAGAAAATGTATTGCAAATGAGTTTTGAATACACTATTAGAATCAAAGAAAGTCAAAACATTTTTTTCTTAAATTTATAACTCAAATAATTAGATTAAATGAAACTGACCTAAGCTAAACGGCGCTTTGTGTCAATATTTGGTAGTTTTTGTTTTGGTAAATATACGAAAAACTCAAATTTAAGAACCCATCATAAATAATTTCACTAAAAAGTTCAAAACACATTCCAGCATAGATAATTGAATTTGTTTGGTCTTTCGATAAACTAAAAACTTTATGACTCCACTAGTTCAGCAAGTTTTTCTGTTAATTATCAACCTTACAGCCGGACATCGGACACCTCATTTCTACTATTTTCAACTGATACTAGATAAAAATTACACAAGTAGAAAAAATGTAGCCAACGATACTGTGAAAAATACGAAGTGTTTAAAATTTACTCACAGCGTGTTTTTTGTTATATGATCAGTTAAAAGTATAGGAATATTATATCGCTAAACTAGAACAATACTGAGATATCTTAAAACATTATTTTGAGAAAATCAACTTTTAGCTATTAACATGCGAATAAGTGGAAAAGTCGGATAACTTAAAAAAACAGGACCACTTTGGCCGATTTATTCAGTCTGATAATAACATGACTTTATATGTCCTAGTAATATACAGAAAAAGATGTATGTTATAATATTTTCCCACATGTGAAATAGAGTGATATTTTAATATATCTTACTCTTAAACAAACAAAAAATAGAATGACAATCAGAATTGAGCTTCCTAGTTCATTTTACAAATTTTAGTTCCCTTGGACTTTTTAGACTAATTTAGAAAAATATCTTTAAAAACATGGACAATTTTGATGGTTTTTTAATATTGAAAACGAGCCGTTACCGGATACATGTCCATTGTCCGTAGAAGCTTATTTTAATATTTTCATGTGTCGAATAGCCATCCAATTATTGGAACGGAATTTCCGGACAACCTATATTGCAACAAAAAACTCCAAAAACATTTTTAAAAGTACGCCTTTTAAAAATGTATACAAATTAAATTAAGAAAACCGTTGTTATATTGTTTAAAGTGATAACAATTTGAATTATGGTATTATTTTAAAAAAATGCATTTAATTAACCAGTAGCTTACCTAGATCATTTTTAAATTTAGCTAGAATATGTTTGTTTTCATAATCTTACCGGTGGTACATTTTCTCCTCCAGCTGTAATAAGCAATTCCTTCAATCTTCCCGTAATATACACGAATCCTTTGTCGTCAATACATCCCAAATCCCCGGTGTGTAGCCATCCATCTTTGTCTATGGCCTCTTGAGTTTTTTCTAGTTCATTGATGTATCCCATGAACACATGTCTTCCATACATACATAACTCTCCTTGACCATCGGGATCTGGATTATGTATTTTTGTTTTTAGCCCAGGTATTGTCATTCCTGAAAGTTTCAAAAAATTAAATTATAAATTATTTTGAAAAATTAAGCTAATCGTTGTTCACACACTGCGGTTGATTTATACAGGGTATTTCAAAAAACATGGGCCATCGCCTAATGGCATAAAATAAAAAAAAATTATTTTGAATATATTTCCTAATTATTTCCAAGGGCAATTAATTTATAAAAATGTAAAACAACTTAATAGTTGGTATTTCCATAGGGCGTTGATTGGTAATTTTTAAATTACTTTCTATTTGTTAAATGGTATTTTTTTATTTATTTTAATCTTGATGTTTAAGTTTAGATTTTAAAAACAATTTTAAAACTAATAAACTAAACCAACGTTAAAATATCTACCTGGCTTTTCCCTGTATATTCAAATCGGAATAACAGAATGGAATGAAACTAGGTAAGGTAACAACATGTACAGATGTAATTTTTTTATGATACTCTTTTGTAAGTATTTCCGACCAGTGACGTACCAACGAGTAAGTTACGCACTTTTTTGTGATAGTATTTTTGACAATTTGATTACCTATTTATTTTCCGATTAATTTGATACAAAAATATACTTTTAGTAGTCTTAATTCAAGCCGATAAATGCTGCCATGCACCAGCTATTTTAATTTGAATTAATTTATTTTGTTCTAAAAGAGGAACATTTAAAATTAAGGGCAACAGTAATTATTACAAATATCAAAAATCATAATCACTTGACATGGAGTAACCATGGTTGGATGTATATATAGTATCGACTTAAACTAACACTATCTTATCACCACCGGTCGGTAGCACTGAAACGAATTTACCATACAAAATGTATTTCTGTACGTGTTCGTAATATACCGAGTTTCATTCCAATGTAATAATCCAGTTTGAACATACAGAGAAAAATAAAATTTATATATTAACACCCCGTGTCTTGTGAATGAAGCCGTTTTGGACCATGCAAACATAACATATTGTCTTATTTTATGCCAAGGAATCTCCGATTGACCCATATTTTTTGAAATGCTAAAAATATTTAAACTTATATCGACGAACCTATGCTGGTAAGATTATTGGCAGATTCAACTGCTATTGTATGCCCACCGCTAGCTTCTGACATTCCGAAACATTCCATAATAGGAATGTCAATACTCATGAAGTACTTCTTGATACCAGTTGATAAAGGTGCGGCTGCAGAGCAGAAGAAAGTGCACCTCTGAAAACCTAGGGCTTCCTTGATCTTGCTAAAGATGATAGAACTTGCAAGAGAATATGCCCATGATTTAGACTGTATACTGTAACAGATGTATCGACTGTTAAGCCTCTTTAATAATAAATTCAAAACTATGTTTGTTAACTTTAAAATATATTTGATCAGACAGGGTGAAGACGAAATGACTACAAATATTTCAACACGTGAAAATACCTAAGATTAAGATTACCAGATGTACAGGGAGTCCCACGTAAGATGAGGCACAAAAAAGTTGAATAAAAATTTTTTTTGGTTTAAATTGAATTTCTTAATTATATTGTTTTCATGTATACGTATTGCTCTGACTAGGTATGAAATACAACACATCTTATAGATATTTTAGTAAATCTTCTAAAGAGAAGCCCAACAATATATAATAGTACGGATCTCAGATGTAAGATAAATGCCAATATCTTCACGATTTGACATATGTATATTTAAAAGTGAGCGTATAATTATTTGTATACGCTAAGCGTATAATCTTCTTTGGTATTATCCAATTTCAGTAATTAAATTTTTTAAACACAAGAAATGATGCAGTGTTCATTTCTTTTGTTTGACGAATTCAATGATATCTAATACCACGGGTCATCGTCATTATTGAAAATTATCTTTTTTTTTATATGAATAATTACGGAAGGCTTATTAATACCAGATATATATTACGTATCTTAATGAATAAAAGGTAATATTTTTATTTTTTAATCTCTTTTTTTCTCTAGTTGTGAACTAAGTTGAATTGAATAAAAACAGTAATTATTGACAATAATAAAAATTACCTAATGAATAACAAATAAAACTGTACGCGCTATTGTTTTTATAAACTATAAAATGCATTTGCTACTCTTGAGGAGAAGGACAATTTTGAATACGTAAATGAAGTGCAAGATTTTGCTCAAAAATTTTACTTAAAATTCCATTAAAAAATTTGATTAAATATATATGTATATCACTTTTTATTTAATTTCTGAAAGAATCCGCTTAAATTACTTTTGTACCTAAGTATAGAAATAAAAAAATGTCTTTATTTGGTCACGGCTAACTATCGTAGACCCAATTGCACTCACTGTTTAATTTGTTATTCTTTAGGTAATTTTTATTATTTTAAATAGTTACTATTTTTATTCAATTTCGCAAGCCGATACCGAAAAATCGCTTAACCGTTTTAATTGCACCACTTTAAATAAAGGCTAAATCATGAAGATAAATGCCAATAGAACTGAAACGTAGCACCTAAGACTCGTAGTATTATATATTGTTGGACTGATATCTGTTTAGAGCAATATAAACACCCTGCATACATGAAAATAATATGATTTAAAAATTCAAATTAAGTCAAAAAACTTTCGTATTTAACTATTTTTTACGTCATACAACTTCTCGGAGAAGGTAGTACGTAATCTTACGAGGGACACCCTGTACGTATAAAACCGGACATGCACAAAACGATATTTTTATTGTATGTCCTTATTTTGTACGGCTTTTTCCACTTACTCGGTGTATTAAAGTCAGTTCAAGTTGAATCTTGGAGAAGCGAGTGAGATAAAAATGGGTAATATATTTTTATCCAACAACATAATTCAGAGACGAATTTTGGAAATGTCAAAAGATATGCTGGAGCTGAAATAAGAACATCCTATCTCTCTCTCTCTCTCTCTCTCTCTCTCTCTCTCTCTTTCTCTCTCTTTTTTTTCTTCAGCTTGACGAGCCTATCGATGTTGGTTCATGTTCCCAGTTGCTTGCTGGAGCTGAAATAAGAACATTCCATCTCTCTCTCTCTCTCTCTCTCTCTCTCTCTCTCTCTCTCTCTCTCTCTCTCTTTTTCTTCAGCTTGACGAGGCTATCGATGTTGGTTCATGTTCCCAGTTGCTTGTTTTCGTGAAACATTCATTTGGATGGCACCAAAGAAAAGTTTTTGGTTTGTAGAGCATTAAAAACTACAACGAAGAGTAAAGAGGTCACCAGCTATGCTTAGATCGAGGTCCGGCTTTCAGAAAAAAGTTAAAGAATTTGCACCCGAAGCAGAGGGCTGTATGATTCACCGGTTTGCCCCCGCTACTAAACCTCTTCCGAAGGCTTTAACAAGTGTTTGACTCTTTGATTAAAATTGTTAATTATAAAAAATCTAGTGCTCTCAACCCCTCTCTTTGTTCAAAGAACACTGTAAAGACATGACATCTGATCACGAGGCTCTTCTGTTCTATTTTTTGGTTTTCAAAAGAGAGTGTTGCTGAACGTATAAACGGGGAGGGTTTGGGGGTTCCACTTTTAGTTAAGGTAAAATGATATAGAATGTATATGTATATAGAATAGGGGATTTCGGGATTAGCGGGTCACCCCCTCCCCCCAGAGCCAGTATAGGCTACAGTTTAAATAAAGTAAAGACCTTTTTTTTTATTCATATTATTTACACTCCATAAGACAAAAACCAAAAATAATTTGAATTGAAATAAGAACTGAAATAATAACGAAATAATTGCTTATTTATCGGAAATCTTCGGCCAGTTAAACAAATTGAACTTGAATCTACAGGGTAAGCATTTTTAATAATAGCCAGACTTGAAAATGAAATTCAACATTATTTCCTCGAGCTGTCTGGGAAAGAACTTGCAATAGTAAGAAACCCATTTCATGTGCTATTGGGTGTGCCGCCGTTCGTGATGAAGTGCAGGAATGATTCCACAGCTCATGACGTACATATATCAGGAAAAATCGCTGACTGTATTTTAGTGTGCCATGCGTCGTTCGTATCCTAATTTCGCACTACTTTCTTCCCAGGTACTAGTACGATTTTCTTTCACTTACCTTTGTGAAAGTGGTTTTTCAACTCTTTTGCAAATCAAAACGAAGGCCAGACATATGAATGGATATTGACATGAGGTTGGCTTGACGCAAAATAAACGAAGAATTTTAAAAATAATCACATTAAATGTTTTATTTTACATTTAGTTTTCAGTTAGTTACTAAATATTCGTATTTTTGATAATACATCATAAAAACATATTTTATTTACACCACGTATGTAATAATGACATTAAATTTTAAGTTTGAAAGAAATATATGTCTGACTTTGTCATTTATTCAGATGAAAAGTGCAATTTACCTGGGTGGAAGGTGACCAATTTCCATAAAAATGTTTCAATTATTCGATTATTTAATTTTTTTCCATATTTTCCGCGGCTTCTCTCAATTGAGGAGGAGTACAAATGATTTCTTCTGAATCGCTCATTGTCTTCGAAAACACTTCTTTGATGACAATCTATCAAAACTGCAACTAATTTAAGTTTGTATGCTAGACTTGTTTAGTAGCATAGTAACCATTGTCAAAATATCAATTTGAATTTTTATTTGTTGAAGATGAAAAGGTTTTATTCCTGTTACGAGAAATAATTTACCTCGACGCTACACGCCTCGGTAAACCATCATTTTCTCTCGACAGGAATGGAACATTTTCCACCAAGGTATGTAATATACTATTAAAATGCTTTGGTTCTTTTATTATCGATACAAATAAAAGGGGTCGGGACACACTGAATTAAATAACTACAATGTCGACGTCTTGTCACAAAAATTGTCAATTTTAAACCGGCCATAAGTTCAGAGCTCGTAAGTGTTGGCCCTCTATTATACAACACTTTTTTGCTCTTAGATACATGTACTTTTGCCATTTAAAATATTTTTAGTCATTTTCCTTTGACAATGAATTATTCCGTATGTACTTACCCGTTAATTATATTTAAATGGTGTTGTAAAGTATATTCTTTCGCCCAGGATGCAACGGCTTTCTTTATAAAACCATTCTGCGCAGCAACCTCTTGCATTTTCTCATAGATCTTTTCGTATACTCTAGGTACACCGAGAAATTTTGTCGGACGCACCTTTTGTAGAGTATTTAACAAACTGCCTTTGAGAGCATTTTTATCTGCAAAATATACTGATGCGCCAGCACACATTGAGAGGTATATGTCTACAACTTGAGCAGCAACGTGACTTAAAGGGAGGTAACTTACTAGACATTCCTCTCCTCTGGCCAGTCTCAGTCTTTCCATTATAACAATCGCATCATATGTTAGGTTATCATGACTTAACATTACAGCTTTGGGATTTCCTATTGTTCCTGACTAAAATTAAATATACTTTTTTAGTACCTAGCTTTGCAGTGTGAAACTTTTATTCATGTTATAACATGTTGCAATTAATTAAAATTCAGAGAAGTGTCTAACCTGACCATTTTTACTATCGCAACCCGGCAACTCGACCTTACGCATGCGTATTGGTTAAGCTACGTCATTCGGCGCAGTATAGATAAGTTTCGATGTGAGCCTCGTGGCTTAATGATGTAAAAAAGTGTGTCTATATTAAAATAAGCTTTTTTTAAAACAAAATCTATATTATTAGGTGGATTTGGACCGTTAGGTTAGCGCCAGGTTCGTCGATAAGACCATCAGTAAAGTCATAATCTGACTAGTAAAGGCAGGAGAAAGCTCGGCTTGCTAAAGTAGAATTTGGTCGGGCTCTCTTGTAAATGTCAGACTTTACCTAAATAACTATTAAGAAAAGAAAGTGGCATACACACGCCGCAAGTAATGGGATTGCTAAAGCTTATATGTCCAGTGGCGTAGCCAGCTTTAAGAGGAGTAGGGGGCAATCATACCAGAGGCGCCAAAATTAAGTTGAAACGCAAAAATTAATATTTCATACCGACACCAAAACTACAAAATAACGCCTAGTGAAATCTAACGACTAAAAAATAGTTTTTAGGCCGTTTCGGCTTCTTATTACAGATATTTCGCACATAAGATTTATACATAAGATTTAGAGAAATAAAACGCCATTTACAGAAATTCACCTCATCTTGCTATCCCTTGGCTACGCCATTGTATACGCCTTGTCTTTAATTACTTTTAGTGTTTTATTAGTAATTATCCATCAGTAAAAGTAAAATATGTTTTCACAGCATTTTCATAACAAGACAGTTCATCTTCATATCACACTTAATTATTTTGCAAAATTGGAGGCATATTAAAGAAATAGTTTTTTACTAATATTTTTTACATCTTTTTAGGCTGCCATTTCGTTCCAACATTTTAGATTTTTATCAAAATATTACCACCTCATTTTTGACCAAAACATGAAATCAATTAAGAAAGCCCGAACAGACAGACTGAATTGAAAAAAGATATTTTTCGGCATATAGGGACTCATATCTCGATAGTGATTTTTTCATGATTACAATACTTTCCTCTTACGACACAAGTAAAAAGATTTTTCTTATTTTAAATTCAATATAATATTTTACTAAATTTTTAGAGTCTACGAAAAAACTAGGCACATTTTATATAACATGTTCTATGTAAAAATGTAATCGTTTTCGAAATTATTCACAGTAAAGTATTTAATTTTTCTTAACTTTAAATACACGTTATAAAAATTCATATCTAATAGTTCTTTGAAGTTAAGAAAAACTTACTTACTTAGTTTTTTCCATAGATTCTAAAAATTTAGTAAAATATAGGTCAACATTTAAATAAAAAAATCGAAAGTTTTATTGTATTTTTTTTTAATATGTTGTTCAATTATTTTTTTTTTGGTTTGTTTAAATATAACTTCTTCTTAAGTATCCGAATAACTCTAATATTTAACATTTTTCTCTATGCCTTATAACAAACTATATATAAAGCATTTTTACTCTCCTTTGACAGTGTGTCTCAGGATAGGAATTGAAAATGACATCTTAAGAATTATTATCGCTTGGTTTTAATCACCTAGGACCAACCGCTCATATGCTACAGGGCCAAACGTAAAACCATAGCGAAATATATGGACAAAACATTGCAACTTTATTTATAAATGGACCGCTCTGTATAAACCGAAGAGTAATTTTACCGATGAAGTTTTCGAATCCCTCGAGAGAAATTTCTGATCTGAATTATTATCGCTTGGTTTTAATCTAAGAAACAGATACCTTTACTTAGATCAGTGTTATACAGGACGAGTTATAACCAAATATAAAAAAATAGAGCAATAGTTTATATAAAAAAATGTTTATCAGAATTTAAATGTGAATAAATGTCTATAAAATAGTATCTTTCGAAAATTTAAAACTGTGGGATATACTTACGGTAAGAACTAACGTACAGCATTCGTTTATAGCAATACTATTCAGTCTTTGGTCTAAAAGTGTCTCCGGTTCACTCTTACCAATTTCCACAACCTTTTTCCACTAAAATTACATAGATAAGTCAATTATTCGCTAATTTATATAACTCAGGAAAATTATCGTGGGATAAAATAAAACTAAATGTTTCCTCACGCAGACAAAAGAATAAAGTAAACTGTCTTTCATAACTATCTACCATTTTTTAGTAAAATTTTGATATTCAATGTCTCTACTATTACTTGAATACGACGAACAGTAAAATAATGCTCAAACCTTTAAGAATTAGATGGAGTGCGACCGATGAAAAAAAAAAATGTCAATTATATAGGGTGTAACGCGGTACAATTTAAAAAATTCATTAAAAGCCATTGTAATCCTAAAATTGCCGGAGTGACGTTAGTCTCGGGCCGGTTTCGAAATTTTTTGTTTATCATGTTTAACACATGATGTGAATTGTACCACCAATACGAATTAAAAATTAATCTACATAACTCAAACTGGCGAATCTTAGGGGGGAGATCGAATGAAAGATACGATGCAGACGATATGAGAACTTCTCAAGTCTTTGGTGGCAGTGGCGTTACAATATTGTGTGAGATTAGGCTTAGCGAGAGAACCGAACTCTTCGTCCCACGAACCACAATTACAGCAGCCACTTAACGCAACCACTGTCTTATAGCAATAGTGATTCCATTTAATCAAAATTTCAGCGACTGTATTTTAGTTGAAGATAATGCGCGCCCCCATAGGACTGCAATTATCAATGAAATTTTGGAAGCAAATGGAATCACCAGATAGGTATGAGCGCTAAAGTCTCCAGATTGTAACCGTATAGAGCATATTTGGGGGGGCCTGCAATTTGCGTTAAAGCAAAGAGACCAAGTCACCATTAATGGTCATATATATATATATATATATATATATATATATATATATATTATATATTTATATATTTATATATTTATATATATATATATATATATATATATATATATATATATATGGACTGATATATGGAAAAATATGATAGGTTAAACGTTTTAATGACGCATCTCAAATCTATATTTTTAACCGTCCAAAATTTACACTAAGAAATTTTGTAGCTCTTAATTCAGAATGTCTTAAACAACTATAAACGCCTCACTATACTTACTATACATGAATAGTCAAATCTCACGAAAATTAGAAAGCATACCTATATCAAATATTTTTAGAGTTTCGGGGGTGGTCCAAACCCCAGAGTCCCTCCCTGGTTACGTACTTGTTTCTGACCCTCCTACTATAAATCAAATTTATATTAATTGCTCTCATGCACCCTATGTAAAACATATGAAACCCTTAATGCTCTCCGAGAAGGTCACTGATGATGATAGCTGAGTATAAGCATAACAGCCGGGAATAGTTTCAGATATACCTAGTACTTAATGAAAAAAATTAAAAAAATATGCTGATGAATCCTCAGATTACTGGAGAATGCCACTACTCCGGACCGAATCTCTTTGCAATTCTACCCCATATATTAATATTAACAGGAAATCACACATACTACAGCCATCAACACTTTAAATACCCTACATAAAGCAAAAAATAAGCATACAACTACTTCTACGACATATCTTGAAATCTCATAACCATACGTTTATTTATTATTTTGTAATATAATTATCTTCATTTTGTATACAAAATTAGGCAATTAAATACTTGCTATTTCTCTACTTTTCACTATGGTATATATATTTTTCCTAACCCACAAAGAGATATTTATAAGTTTCGGAAAGCATTTCGAGTTATAAACGCGTCCCTGTCAAACTATTGATTCTGACACGTCCGTTTTCATTGGAAATTCAATCGACTTTCAGATAAAAAAAAATGTAAATCTATGTCTTGCAGGAAGAAGATGGAATGTTTGATATACTTAATCGTTTCTATCCCAGGAGGTACCGATACGACTTTACGAAGGCCCAGAAAATGGCAAACAGAATATTCTTCATGTATTTACTTGATTCACCTAGGACCAACCGCTCATATGCTACAGGGCCAAACGTAAAACCATAGCGAAATATATGGACAAAACATTGCAACTTTATTTATAAATGGACCGCTCTGTATAAACCGAAGAGTAATTTTACCGATGTAGTTTTCGAATCCCTCGAGAGAAATTTCTGATCCCATAAGCAATCCCCTTGTTGATCGAAAAAAAAAAGTGAAATATGGAAAAATTGAAAAGACGGAAACAGTTTTTTAGTTTTTCTCCAGTTCGATCGTTTTCTCATCCTTGGAGGTATAGGCATCCTATTTTATTTTTTATTTTAAATCTCCTTTATATTTCCCATCGAACCCTCTTTTTACCTTGATAAAGTAGTCAGAGGAGTTTCGACTCCGCCTTCAAAGTTACCCCAATTTTATTTTTTTTTAAGTGACATCCCGTGCTTCGATATTGCCCGTTAACGAACTTAACGATTTTTGGACGAGAAATCCGAAAAAAATGCCCCGCCTTCAAAATTAACTATAGCGACCTGCGTTTTGAATCATCGGGGTTTCTAAAAGAGTGCCCGAACGCCGCTGTCGGTTTATTATAAGCTCCAACGCAATATATATACATATATATATATATATATATATATATATATATATATATATATATATATATATATATATATATATATATATATATATATATATATATATATATATATATATATATATATATATATATATATATATATATATATATATATATATATATATATATATATATATATATATATATATATATATATATATATATATATATATATATATATATATATATATATATATATATATATATATATATATATATATATATATATATATATATATATATATATATATATATATATATATATATATATATATATATATATATATATATATATATATATATATATATATATATATATGTATACATATATATATAGATACATTACGCTTACATGCAAAAATATAATTTTTGCACGTAAGCGGCCTATGATAAGACATTGCTTTCGACTGTGTCACAGGGTACTTCCTGCGATCGATTTCTGTGCCTTTACCCACATCAGACAGGTTTGTACCCAGGTAGATCTCAATTAAGAGATCATCGATGTGACACATGATGATATATATATATATATATATATATATATATATATATATATATATATATACATGTTGATTATATGCCAGTTTCGTTATTAATCTTGAAAATGTCCCGAGACAAACGCTCAAATTAGACTCACCCTATAAATAAGTGTGAAAAGTCACTTCGGCAAAAATTTGGAAAAAAAATTGTTTTTTAAAATTTTACAAGCGTGCTGCGTTACACCCTGTATATTTGACAAGTTGTTTTTTAACGGTCTCATCCCAAGAGAAATATTATTGAAAGTTTGGGCAAAGTTTACAGAATAATTAATTCTGTAAACTTTAGTTTGGGCATCAGTTGATTGTTTGCCGCATTCAATTTTGTAATTTGTAGTAACTAATATCAGCAAAACTTGGATAGAAGAGATATTGAATATCGAATTTTGACTGCAAACTCGCATAAGCAATTATGAGATAAAAGTAAAAATAAATACAGTTCATAGCTTTCTGGTTATGCGAGTTTTCAGTCAAAATTCGATATACGATATCTCTACTATCCAAGTTTTGCTGTTATTACTTACTACAAATTAATATATATATATATTGATATATATATATATATATATATATATATATATATATATATATATATATATATATATATATATATATATATATATATATATATATATATATATATATATATATATATATATATATATATATATATATATATATATATATATATATATATATATATATATATATATATATATATATATATATATATAAATAAAATAATAAAAAATTGAATCACAAAAACAACTAATACCACGACCGGCGTTGAATTACATTGTGACTCCTGGCTTTCGTTGGGAGTATTATAATTTTAATACTCCCAACGAAAGCCAGGAGTCACAATGTAATTCAACGCCGGTCGTGGTATTAGCCAGCGGAGTAGTTGTTTTTGTGATTCAATTTTGTGCCTTTGCCCTACACGGGGCTCGCTAGTCTATGGCGGCCTGATGAGCTCTAATAAGAGCGAAATCGCGATCGTCGTTTGACTAAAATGGATCATTGTGTCTGCTGTGATGCAGAACATGTTCCAAACAAGGATATATATATTCAGGGTGATTCACGTAAGTGGGCTGCTAGACGTATCTCGAGAAGAGCTTTATAAATCTTTTTGAAATTTTAACGCTTTCTTTAAAAATATTTTGACATATTGGGTGTTGCCAGATGTACCTTAAACTGACAGAGATATTAATGCATTTTCGGATTCTAGGTTTTATTCTTAATATACTTTAATAAGTATTTCCTATGCCTATGTCTTATGGTTTTCGAGATATTTCGGGCCTATGTTTAATAATAATGTTGACTAAATTGAATTTGAGAAACTAAATTTTAACGAGAAATAAAAAAACCTATAGCCTCACGGAAAATTATGTAAAAGTCCTTTCATAAAATAATTCTACTGATAAAGCTGTGATTTAAGATATTTAAAATGTATACTTAAGAAGGTAAAATATTGTTAGCCACACAAATTTTATTAAAATAATTTTATAATTCAATTTAATTTAAATCAATTTAGTTAAAAAATAAAAATTCATTTTCATTCGTTAAAATTGATTCTGGGTTATTGATGGCAGTTGCGGATAAGTTTCGTTAAAAACACGGCAAGCCCTTGTTATAAATGTTCGTTATCGTTATAAGCCATTTTATTTGAAATTATTGAAAAATTGACATATTTCATTTGTATATCCATAGGTCGACGCGTGGCCTACTTGGCTTATTAGTAATCAAAATGCATATTTTTCGTGACTATTGAAAGTAATAGTCAAAATCTCAAAAAAAAAACTAAAGATAGGTTAAGGAAATATAATATCTTTTACCAAAATTTACAGAATTAAATATACGTCAGGTCACTCCGGTCGGCCGGCAAAATACACCTCTCGACTCCCCGTCTTCCCGCTAGACTGGTGCCAGTCTAAATTTTTTGCTCTAGGTGTACTCAGTGTCCCTGATTCTGGTTTAAATTCGTTTACAGTCCAACGTATAGAATGAGTTAAGAAAGATTTTGAAAGTCTAATGATAGAAAATATATCGTTTTTCAGAAGTCCACTGTAATGTATTCAATTATTTCAAATTTTAATTCAATTTAGAGAATACATGTTATAAAGATTTACAATGCAATATTTCTATGACATGATATGTCAAGCTTGGAAAAGACCATAAGGATTTATAGGATCCCCTAAATATCCATATAACCTAACCTAATCTAACCCAACAGCCGGTTGCACAAAACTTAATTGTTGTTTAGAATATTTAACCGAGTTTTCGGACTTGACAAGCTGCTTATAGAAATATTAAACATTCTAAACTATAATTGAGCTTTCTGCAACCGGCCGCAAGAGTAGTAAATCAAAAGTAGGAAAATGCTATATGCTGCTCCGTGGTTAATACAATATCAAGTCCGGCGAAGATTTCGGATGTTCTCTTGGTAATCATAAAATGCTGTTTTTGCTCCTGTCGGTTACTCTGGTTTTGTTCTGTGTATTCATTTTCGCGCTAGTTGTACTGGTCTTTCAACTAGTTAACTGTACTGATGAAGACTTTAAGTCAGAAACACGTGTCTAGAGTTAACCAAATCCATTTTCTGCTATATACTAGTTCTTGCCGCACTAATATTTTCCTACTTTTGATACACACACACACACACACATATATATATATATATATATATATATATATATATATATATATTTAATAATATTTAATTCTGTAAACTTTGCTTTTACTCAGAATTATTTTATAAAAAGAAATAAGGTGTTTTCAGTCAAAAAAACAACTCTTTGGGGTTTTTTATTTCCCAGATAACCCACATTTTTTAAGCATCCTGTATTAAATTCGTAAAAAAATGTATATAATTTTCCGAGAGATCACAGATTTGTTTAAAATGTTGTTTTAAAATTATTTTTTAATTCTGAGCAAACTATTATTACACGTAGGCCTGTTTATGCAATTTTTTCTCTTTAAATTGAAATATCTCGAAAACCATTGAGGATAGGATAGTCAATACTTATCAGGATATAGCTAGAATAAAGCCTAGAATCCGAAAATGCATTAATATACAGGTCATTTCATTAAAAATATCAAATTTGCTGTCAGTTTAAGATAGATCTGGCAACACAGCATTTGCCAAAATATTTTTGAAAGATGCGTTATAAGCCTTTTTTTATTAAGTCATTTTCCAGATACGTCTAACAGCATACATACGTGACTCATCCGATATATATATACAGGCTACAGTCTGCAATATAGTTGTTAGAAAACAAAAATAAATAAAATTATGAGCTAAAGCTAAAAAGTAAGTGCAGTTAAAATTGGTACATATTTTAAAACTTTACACCCTAGCAATTTGCATAGATTACTTAAAATACATTTTTGTGCTAAATTGATTATGATTAGAAATAACACCATACGTCTTGTTATTGACAGTTAATGAGGTGATGGGACAGAACACAATGAAAATGGTACCTTTCAGGAAGCACATGTCATTTGTAAACCTTTTGGTATTTAATTATCGACCTTGTACCTTTGTCAGTGGAGGTGTGAGAAATATTTTTAATTTTAGAATGAGGTAAAAAAATATATTTTAATCTGAGTCAGATTTTTCCAAAACTTGAGGGAAGGACAGTCGTTTGCCGTAATGGAAACTTCGTTGTATCAAGGCAAGTTAATTACTCTGAACTAATCTCAGTCTAACCAGCCAACAGGCAACATTTGATTATCCATTTGGATGGTGTGGATATTAAGGGATAATTTGTTAGATAGTATAGTTATAGAGCGTGTCTTATGATCGTTAAAATGAACAAGGTTCTTTCGTCCCCATTCTGGGTTTAGTTGAAGTACTTAGCTTAAAAGGAGCCTAAAGAAATATTTGTAATAACTGGAGATAACATGTGATAAATTATTGCCAAAAACAGACTTTCCTTCTCTAGTAAGAATCAAAGTTAAAAATCATTTAGTGGTTTTAACGAGTTATCTGAATTCTATAAAATATTTAAAACAAACATAATTTCTTTTGTATGATTGCACACTGGTTATGTGTTTGGTACAAATTAAAAATGCTTTGATTTTTTTACATTTCGATCCAAGCAACATTTAATAGAGGCGATAACAAACATACATCAGGGTTTTATTGTATCAGTAAATAATTCGGTAATCTGTAAGCTTTGATGTTTTTTCGCTTTCATGATAGCACAATTTTTTTTTAAACACAATTTTGAGATTATTTTGGATTTTGTGGACAGATATCATCTTTCCTGTTTTGGTGTCTTAAAACTCTCAAACAAATCCTTGTTTACCAAATTTATTATAAAAGTCCTTCTAAAAATCAAATTTTTTGAAAAGGGTAAAGAGTAAAGTACCGTTATTTTTGTAAAGACAGAAAAAGAAAAAATATTTACAATTAAATCTGCTTGTCGAAAAAGTACAAGGAATACAACATTTCTAAAATTAAGCAATAAATGCGATAGAAAAATTAAAATAAGTCGGTTTCGCTACAGCAATTTTTTTGGGGCGGTCAAAGGGGTCGTGACTCGAAAAAGTGTTATACCGAGTAGGTGCCTTCATGAATCCAAAAAATATCTAATCATCCTTCCCAAACCATCTCCCGATCCGTCCGTCCAACATCGAAGATAACAGGCTAAAAACTCCCTGACATGGCGAGTCTCATAACAACCAGGAATGTACCCTAGGTAGGTAAAGTTTTAAACGCTAAGTCTTACACCTCCAATTCTGGGGAAGGCAGAATTATCAAAAGAGAAATTACTAATCACGACATATAACATAAGAACCATGAGAATAGGAAGACTTCTTGTAATACTGAAGTATATCAAATGATTTGTAACTGGCATCTGCGAAACGCGACTATCAGGAGAAAATGTAGCACCTTGAAATCTGGACACATACTTTTCCAAAAAAAAAAAACTGAGAACATCACAAGAAAACATATTATTAGTACTATAAAGGCCATTTCAAACCAAGTTATGTATGCAACACTAAAATTATCCAAGATCTATTCAATACAAATAATCCGAGTCTACGCTCCAACTAGTACCTCGAAAGACGAGTCTGTAAAGTAATTTTACGAAGAAATCACAATCGCACTACGAGCAGAGAACACCCAGTACTGCTTAGTTATTTCCGATTGTAATTTTGAAAACATGGTATAAGTTGGCATTGGAATTAGAAACGAACGTGGAAAAATATTGATAGAATATCTACAATATGAACATGAATAATAAAAGAGACAATCGAGAACAATAAAAACAGGAAAGTTCTGAAAAATAAAGCGTCAAACGGCCAAAAACGAATTTATCAAATGAAAAACAAGAACAGAAACTTAATCATAAAAACGTCAGGAATCTATCTATATCCATATAATTCAAAAAATAGAAAACCCAAAGAAAAATAAACCAGAGTGCGTCATACAAAATGTTAAAAAAATAATAAGACATACCAAAAATTACTACACGAAAGTAGAAACAACTTTGCGACACATGAAAAAGAGTCGAAGCTCATGAGACGATTAAATAACAAGGCAAAAGCTGAAAATGGCAGGAACCTCTTTAATCAAAGCTATCCAGCTTTTAATGAATCGTAATTTCATGAAGGTAAAATACAGACAAACCGTAAAAAGGCGGAAATGATATTAATTTTTACGAAAGGAGACATCGCCGATATTGGAAACTTAGACCAATCAGTTTATTGTCCCATTTATATAAGCTATTAACAAGAATTCTGAGAAACCGACTGACAGGAAAACTGGACTTCTACCCGCCTGTTGAGCATGCAGGTTTTAGAATGAGTTACAGCACCATCGACTACCTGCTAACCCTGCGGACTCTGATTGAAAACTGCGAGGAATACAATCTTCCCCTTCATCTTGGATTTGTGGATTTTGGCCCTGTAGAATTCTGGTCAATATTTGACGCATAAAGGACGCAAGAATCGATTCTCGCTGCAGCATGTTATTAAAAGATATTTACAGAAACGCCACTATGCCTGTTAAAAATAGACGATACAACTACGGGACAAATAGCATTACAAAGAGTTCTTCACATTGGCCCTCTAAACCGTATTTAAAACACTAAACCGGGAGAAAAAAAGGAATCAACATAAACAGTTTATAACTCAATCAATTACGATTTGCAGATGACATAGTCATAATCAGAGAAAACGAAGGAGATCTGGAACAAATCTAGCCACGACCCCAAAGAACATCGGTCTTCAAAATGACCTACAGTCAAATGTAGAAAATGTAAGGAGTACACCTAATTCGAGCACTCAACCAAGCGGAAAACAAAACTATACCACCGAGGTCACACGAAGTGTAAAACTTAGCTGGAATGCATTTAGAAAACTTAACTAGATCCTAAGAAGCCAAGAGATCCTGATAAGCCTGAGAAGATAAATTTGGGACACCTGCATTTTGGCTGTACTAACGTATCTTATAGAACCAATAGCAACCAATCTGAAAATAACCCGACGTGCCATGGAAAGAGCGATGTTTAGAATTTCACGTCGTGCGAGGGTCACCGATATTGTTGAGAGAGTCGCGAAGCTAAGATGGAGCTGAATAATCAGGACACATAGCGAGAAAGCCCCCCGACCATTGGACAAACCTCTCCAAATTTTGAATTTGTTATAGTCTAAATACTGAATTTTTAGTAAATCATGTAGAAAAATCACTTTTAGCTGTTCACTGTTCATATTTAAAACTGGTAATACTACTGTAGTTGATAATATTCACAGTCGACTCCAAAAAAAAGAGCTGTTGGTTAGTGTTCTCTTTAATTTAAGATATTTTGTTGAATACCTACACTTAAAACGTCACCATGGTTTGGTTCTCCGGAATATTGCACTATAGCCTTAAGTAAAGGTAGGCTGGTACGAATGCTTAAAATTTTTTCTAACTGTTGTTCATCCTCTACAACTATTATATTTGCCCTACTAACTTCTGCACTGTACTGACATGCTTCCGGTGAATTTGTCGTGTATATTCCAACAGCTATCCCTCTGAAAATTGTATAGTGTTTTAAACATTAACAAGTTAAAAATTGTATGTCTTATATATCATATCAAATATTCTTGGACTATGTGATGCTACTTTTTAATGCAGAATTATTTTTTTGCTTCCTTGTGTAACAACCTGTGACGTATGTAGATGGCCATGATGGATAGGCTGTGTTAAGAAAGTATTTCTAAAACTGGGCTGTTCCCAGAATTAGCAAAATTTAACAGTAATTTTAACTTAGAATAATGTATTTCGATCTGACAATAAAATGTATTCCCGCATTATTTGAAAACAAAAAAGTCTGTAAATTTTCCTTACTCTTACCTTACCCTTATTATGAATATTTCCTTTTATTTGGAATAGTGACGTGTCACCCAATTTAGTTTCGTACATATTGGGCGCTATTTTGTTCTATTATCGTTCCAATATATTCGTTTATATATATATATATATATATATATATATATATATATATATATATATATATATATATATATATATATATATATATATATATATATATATATATATATATATATATATATATATATATATATATATATATATATATATATATATATATATATATATATATATATATGTATATATATATATATATATAAACAATATATACAAAAAAAAAAATAGTTCTAAGACGTACTCTAAAATATGTTCTAGTTCTTCAGCTCTGCTATTGTGTTTCTTGATGATGCTGAGTAAGAACCGAGAATCAAAATTTCGTTAAAAAAATCGCTAATATCTTTTTCCTAAAAATCGCACCATTTCTCCTCCTCTATGCTCGCACGCCAATGAGCGATGTCAAAATTGAATATGTCAAAATAGTCATATTTTAAATCCATACACATCACCAAAGTTTGAAACTAACCTGGTAGTTAAATCCTTATATATAGATATTAGGGTGTTCCGCTTTTAAATGGGTCACACTAAAAAACAAAACAAACGGGAATCTAACCGACATTACTTTAAGGTCTGAGCATTGGCCATTGGTCATTCAACTGAAAGCCCATGTCACTGCGTTTATGTTTATATTTCGTCTG
The DNA here is from genome assembly GCA_030620095.1 of Kuschelorhynchus macadamiae. NCBI lineage: Eukaryota > Metazoa > Arthropoda > Insecta > Coleoptera > Curculionidae > Kuschelorhynchus > Kuschelorhynchus macadamiae. Next base: position 758,123 of record JAUTXW010004597.1, on the reverse strand, counting down.
GACCTCAAGTTATGGCCCTGATTGATTGGCACAAGGTCCGCCCGCAAGATTGAAAGCAACTTGTTGCTACATATTTGCGTCTATATTATTTTTTTATTTTTATTTTAAGTTACACGTTTTACTTTATAAAGTTAGAACCTTTCTTATCGCAATATATTTAATAACTATTCTGTATTCTGTAATTCTGGCTCGTTAGAGTCACAGTACCTAAGCCCCATTCCTTCTTGATAATCTCGTGGGTATACTGCAATGACCTAGTGGAATATTTTAGCTTTCAATAAATTAAAGCTGAAAATAGATATGTATTAAATATAAAGCTTTCAAAATTGTTTAAGTCCGACATAAATATACAAAACTGCACATTTTGAGTAATTTTCTTTTTTTGTGAATAAGTCTTATGATTCGAAATCGGAGTCTAACTCTAAGTTGGTTCAGGAATGATATTTTTTTCTTCCTGTCCACGGGAAATGACATATACTACCTACGATAGTCCATAGAAACATACTTATTAGCTAGCAATTTAACGAGACTTTTTTTTCGATATAAGTAAAAGTCCTTTATAAAGTGGCGTAAGAAACCTGCAGATCTGCAGGTCTTCCACGACCAGTTTACTATAGTTATATTTGAAAAGTATTCGCCTAGGTTTTGCCTTTCCATATCACATGGTTTTTATTTTTAACCATTGTACTTGATTCCCGTCATCATCTTTGTTTTTACTTTTTCATAAAGTGATTAAATAAATGATCTAAGGTCAAAAAAATCTTGGTATCTGAATTCTGTGATTTTTTAGCTACTACTAGTCTTGTTTTTATTGGTTTAGGTCGTGCTAATTTAAAAACGTTTAGGAGTTTGTTCATTGTATAAAGGGAAACATTTTGCTCGTTCAATTGCACTGCACAGGAATGGCCTTTTTCAAGAAAGTTGTGTTGTATAACATCAAAACAGAGTTGCACAGTATATAAAAAAGTGCTGAAATATACTGGTTGCGTTTTTGGCCGCCACAAGTATCGGAAAACAGACTAATTTTCTTCACATTTTTTGGGATCTCTTCTTTCCAACTCAGTTCCAATTTCACCGCTACCCCTTTAGTTCCTTCCATGCATAGCATATCTGGAGATGCTCCTGAGTAAATATTTAAGTTATATGCGCATAATTTCATTGTGTAATACATTTGAGATACCTCAGAAGAAGGAATCCGAAAGACACTTTACAAATCAATTAGTGCACTCAAAAATTGTATATCAGTTATAGCTTTTTCTTTGCAAGCATTAGAAAAAACTTCCTACACGTCTGACCTTAAAAATTGTGCTATGTATAGGCAATTTAAATTACAGTTCGGTTAAAAACAGGTCACGCGCTGCGGAAATACAAAGATACGCGCACAAATCTATTTCTATTTTATCGTTTTAAATTTAATTTTTTCTAAAAAATTGAATATAGCGCCCAACTATATATATTTCCCTATTTAAATCACACTGAAGCTAATGAATATTTCTTACAGTTTTAACATAATATTGCAGCGGCCGAAGGCTTGCAAGAGGTCCATAATACTGCGTGCAGGTCCCCCTTAAAAGTTTATTTTTATATTTGTTGCAAACTGAACACTGGTCCTTCTTTGGCTTAAAAAATGAAACGTTATAATTTCTTCTGAATATTCCGCGGTATGTTACTTCCAAAAATATATAGTCCACATTCCAATAATCGGAACAGATTCATTTCCTGTTATCTTCAACAAAATTACTTGAGCACTTAAAATACAAATCATCAAGTTAGAAGGTAGTGGAATTTTTGGAGATTTTCCCAGTTTATGCACGTTTCCTCTGGAAAGTATATCTACTTTTTTAATTCTATTAAACTTTTCACAACCACCTTTTTTTAAAGATGAATACATGTCATTGTAATGTTTACCGAATGACTAAATACGGATTTATAGGTGAACTGTTGACAAGCACTACCATAAAAAGTGACTAAGTCAACATAGTCCCTTAACCATTCAGAAACTAAAATACGTAAGCGACCAAATCAAGATAATCACTTTTAGCTTGAGCCTAATCATTCATCTTTAGACGTGGTTACTTTGTATAATTTAAAAACAGCATAAAAATAATTGAATCGGACCAATTTTTTCTAAAAAAAATAGGATTCATTTGATCACATTAACTCGGCCACTGCATGCAGTATACTCATGATATAGGTTTTGTAAAACAAGCTATGAGTTAAAATAGTAAATGTAGCGAGCTTTACTCCTGCAATGCTAAAACTGGAAAAATAATGTTGTATGGATAGGGTTTTATATATTATTTCATATTTTTGCGTCCGATCTCGACAATATCCGCTGCTCCTGTAATATCCGGCGGCGAGGCGAGACAATCAACTCTCATTAAAAATAATATTTAGTTTTCATAACTTTATTACTTCCATTGTAAAAGTAAATTGTATTCGTGAAAAAAATCATCCTCCTAGGTTTTTAGCGACATTCACATTTTGACGCCCCTATATGCCAAAAAACATGTTTTCTCAATGCCTTTGGTTTGTCTGTACGCGGCATAGCACCAAAAATTATTGACTTCAAATGTTGGTCGAAAATCAAGTCATTAGGGGATGAAATGGTTACATTTTGGTAAGTATCAAATATGGCGGAACAAAATGGCGGCCTGGTGAAGTGTTAAAAAAACATATTACCAAAAAACTACTTTTCCAATTTAACTGAAAGTTTGCACAAAAATCAAGTATTACGTAGAAATCATCTGTTAAAATGGTACGAATCCAAGATGGCGGAACAAAATGGCGACCAAATAAAATGTCACTTTGGGGCATAGCGAAAAAACTACTTATCCGAACGACTTCAAATTTTAGTAAAACGTTGAAGGTCATATGGGGATGACCTGGCAACATTTTGGTAAATATCCAACATAGGGGAACAAAACAGCGGCCTTGAGAAACGTAAAAAAAATTACTAAAAAAATATTTATCTAAATTACCTCAAATTTGGCACGAAAATCAAGTGTTACATAGAAATGAACTGGTAACATTTTGGTATGAATCCAATCCGCTCTAATAAAATAGTTAAAAAATCAGCCAGAAAAAACTACTTGTTAGATTAATTTTAAATTTGGTGCAAACATTAAGCGTGATATAGAGATAAACTAGTAAAATTGTAGTAGAAATTCAAGATGGCGAAACAAAATGACGGCCTGCTGAAATGTAAAAAATATTTCTTATTCAGTTTGCGTCAGAATCTTCACAAAAATTAAATGAGATATAGGAATAAACTGATAAGAATTCAACATGATGGAAAAAAATGGCTGGCTTAAAAGATCACTGTAACAATTACTTGTTCAATTTATTTTAAATTATGTACAAAAATCAAGTGTGGCATAGATAGAAACTGGTAAAATATTGATAGGAATCCAATATGGTGCAACAAAATGGCGTCCAAAAAAATGTTTGAAATAACAGTAAATGCATATGTATTAATAAATGACTATGTGTGGAACTAAATTAGGTCAGACTTCACTATTTCTAAGAAAAGAAACAAATCATAAATACGGATGTTCTGGGTAAAGAAAATTTAAATATTAATTACATATATATTATTTTCTTTCATAAAAAGAAAGTTTTACTAAAGGAATTGGAATTCTACCGAATTTTAAAAAAATATATTACACCGCCATTTTATTTTGCCATATAGGATTGGCACTAAAATGTTACCGCTTTATTTCTCTCTCTGTTTTGATTTCCATGCAATACAGTAAGTCAACTGAATAAGTAGTTTTCTATAGTGATTCTCTAAATATTTCCTTAGACCACCGTTTTGTTTCGCATCATTATTTAACCATTTTAGCTATATATCACACTTAATTTTTTTGCAAAACTTCAGCTTCATGGAATAAGTAGTTTCTTAATAATGATTTTCAGAATATTTTACTAGACCAATATTTTGGTAATTTTTGAGCTATGCAACATACAGGCAGAGCGACAGACCGAAATAGGAGAACGTGTTTTTCGAGATCTAGAGACCTTAACATATAAACATCTGAGAACATTTAAGAGAGTGAGTAAAAAAGGTCACTGTAAAATTTAGTGATGAAAATGTTATGTCTAATTTAACTAGAAATACTCAAAAGCAAATGAGGAAGGTTAAACCTCTAAATAACTTAGCGATACGACCCTAGCAAAGCTACAATATGTTTTGCGCAATTAATACTGAACGTAGCTAAACAAGAGTGTAGCTATCAGTATCAGACAGCTCAGGTGAACAAAAAGACAGGAAACATACGGCTACTATTTATAGGTCAGCATCCGTGTACAGCCGACTACATTAGCTTTAGGATTGGATTTTAGCAAGACCTATTTTAGATCTGAAATTCATCGAAAATACTTCAAATTCGAATAAATACGTATTATTTATTTACTTTTTCCAGAACATTTTTTCTATGTATATTGAATCAATTCTTTTATTTGAATTTTTTTGCAAGTTACGTTTTTAATCGAGGTATAAAACCTTATTGGAATTTTTTATTTTATATAAATATATTATTGTATTAATACAAATCAAACCTCTTTCGTAAAGCCAAAGTTTATTGTACAAAAATTCGTGCCCTCCATCACAATCACCACCCTGATAAAAAGTCGCCAGTCCGCCATGGTATACAACCAGTATATAAACTCTGTATACAAGCGGAACTGAAAATTTAAGAATATCTTATATACAGCGACGGATATGCAATACATAGTAAAAATCAACTTTTATTTCTCCAGTGTCCTTCAATGGTTTCCTAACCTTAATTTAGAAAAGGAGGACATTTTTAAATAAATCTGAACTTAAGTCATAAACAATTTATAATATAATAACCTCCTAACATTTAGAGAAGCTTTTTGGAATTTTCCCTAGAATAAAAATATAGAAAAAATGAAAAGCATATAAAAAATTGTTTCGACATGTAGAATGTAGAATAATCTGCCCACGATTGCCTTAGACTCGACACAGGAATTTTTCCGATATATCGATATATTTGTAGATATCGACAGTACTAGAACTATCGATATATCGATAACTATAATTATCGATAGTTATCGATGTAGCGATAGTTATCGTTTTTGTTTTTAAAGTTTTCGGGGGGGGGGGGTTGCTTATGATTTTCCGGCTTCGCTCCCCACATTAATCTATATTAGTGTGTATAAGTGATAAGTATATCCTTATTTTACCGGTATTATGAACTATAGATATATTGTTTGGCCTTTAAATAATTTAAACAATGAAACACGGCAAATTCTGTTAAGTTTTTACCGACTTATGTATGTACTCCGATTATTGCGTGTCGGTTTGGTCTATTTGGATTAATTTTATAGTAAGCATTAAGGGAGAAGCCATATTTTAAAAAAATGGCGAAATGGCACCCTTTTGAATATTTTTCTGCGAGAGAGTTATTGATATGTCGATAGTTATCAATATGTCGACAACTATAGACCGTTATCGATATACCGATAGTTACAGATAAATATCGATAGTTTTTGATATTTATTGTCCATTAACCAGTTATTGGAATATTTAGTTTCTCTGTTACTATTGGTATCAATTCAAAACAGTCGTTTAAGTACATTTTCAATCCATAAAAAAAATTAAAATTTTAAAAATTAAACAAGAAAGTCTCATGATTTGCAAGGTAACTTGGCGAATTTTGTTAGCTGAAGCAGGCGTTTGTTAAAAAACCAACACCTGACCAGTTAGCTGGTCTTACTGTTGTCAATAATGGGCAGATAAAGAAAATGTGATTAAAAGTGTCGAGTACATTCACATTGCAGGCCGTACAAAATTCTTCACTATTAAAGCTCTATGAGAGGTCTCGGTACAAGAACTTAACTACCAAAATTTGTACTTAGACGGATTTGTGCGATAACTCTGATTGTGGAAATAAGAATATTGTTAAACATTACGTAATCGACAAATTTTAGGTAACCTTTTATCATCCATGAATAAAAGTCTATGGAAAAAGTTTAGTGAAAGCTTTAAAAAAGTGCAATATTTGAAGTACCTAACCTAATACTAATCGTATTAGAGAGCAAGAGGTATTCTTTGGTAAATGACGTTGTATTTTTCTAGTGTCCGCATATCTTAGCCCCCATACGTCTGTGTATTTAGTACAATTGCGTTAAATAGAGTGGTACTTGTATTCCAAGAGTTGCACCTATTTTGCGTTAAAATCGACATTACGAATTCTGAGGCCCGTTGATACTTTATTACAGATTTTTCCGCCATATCCCGGAAAACTGTGAATGTAGAAAAACGTACTCCAAGATAAGTGTAAGATGATGCTACTTCAATTTTCTCACTATCGATGTTAAAAGAAAAACTTGACCAGTGACCTCCACGCCTAAAACACATAACACATGACATGAAGAGTTAACCTGAATATGATTTTTTTAGTGTATAAGAATAAAATATTTAGTAGTCGTTGCATATCAATTTCGGAGTCGCTCATCAAACATTAAATCATCTGTATATAACAAGAGGCATAGAGCGAGTGCCATCGATATTAGTTCCTCTCGCACTATTATCTTTAAAGAACTGCTCGATGTCTGACCAAAAAAATCAGTAAGTTTCCTTTACCCGAAAATTCCCTCGTTTTCCACTTCATTTTTTCATTCTCTCCATTTGTTAGGAACAGTGAAGTGTGACCCAAATTAGTACAACACATAGTCACAGTATATCATATGTGTTACATATACTGTCTTTTTATTTTTATTGGGCCTTATTTTGTTCCATTATATTGAATTCCTATCAATATTTTACCATTTTCTTTCAACCTATGCCACACTTGACTTTTGGCCATAATTTAAAATAGATTCCATAAGTAGTTTTTACGTTGATACATACCGTCATTATGCTACGTCATGTTGAATTAGTACCAGTTTATCCCATTTTCAAATTTAATTTTTCTGCAAAATTTAGTCAATCGAACAAGATTTTTTTACATTGATTTTTTAAACATTTTAACTGGAAGCTATTTTGTTTCACCATCTTAAATTGAAACCCATATTATCAGTCTATATCTACTCCGTTCGTCCGCAGATATTTCGCAGATATTAAGTTTCTAAATGGTTTTCGTTAACGATCCTCTTGTTATGTCAGAGTGGTTTATTATTTGGGCTTAGCTTATAAAAAATAAAAACCCTTTTTTAAATTGTCGACGTGTCGCAACTTGTTGCATCCTCAGAACACACATAGATTTTATATCCTGCATAAAGATATAGATTTTATATTCTGGATGAAGCCCATATTATCAGTCTTTACCTACTCCGTTGGTCCGCAGATATTTCCCATCCCCAAATAATACCCCACGTTGCATCCTCAGGACACATAGATTTTATATCCTGCATGAAGATATAGATTTTATATCCCGCATGAAGCCCATCTTAACAGTCTTTACCTACTCCGTTGGTCCGCAGATATTTTCTAACGCCAAATAATACCCCACTCTAACAACAAGAAGATATTTTTAGAAATATGTATTATCAACCGCAAAAGTTCTAACCTTATGGCGCAGCGCTCCTGACTGGACGGCAAATTTGATCTGACATCGCTATTAGGTACCGCCCATATTAGTAAATTTATAATTTTAATTTATACCCGTATAAGCCAAATTTTAAAAAGAAGTATTTTATCAGTTTGTTTTTTAAACTGTGAACTATTTATATATAACAGCAAAAGTTATAATACGAGCGGGGATCGAACCCGCACCTCTGGATCACTAGTCCATTGCTCTAACCAAATGCGCTATCGTACCACTCATAACCAATTCGTTCGAACTTGTACATATTCAAACACACCAGTATTATAACAATTGTTGATCCTGCCAAATATAACTTTTGCCGCTGATTATAAATATTTCACAGTTTAAAAAACAAACTGGTAAAATACTTCTATTCGAGAAGAAAATCGTTAACGAAACCCATTTAGAAACTTAATATCTGGGAAATATCTACGAACCAACGGAGGAGGTGAAGACTGATAATATGGGTTTCATGCAGGATATAGAATCTATATATGTGTCATGAGGATGCAACAATAAAGTTGCGAAACGTCGACTATTTAAAAATAGACTTCTGTTTTTTTTTATTGTATCCTAACCCCAAATAATACACCCCTCTAACTTAACAACAAGAGGATTGTTAACGAAAACCATTTAGAAATATAATATCTAGGAAATATATGCGGAACAACGGAGTACGTAAAGACTGATAATATGGGTTCTATGAAGAATATAGGATCTATATATGGGTCCTGAGGATATAACTATTAAGTTGCGAAATGTCGACAATTTAAAAACAGACTTTTGTTTTTTTTTACTCGATCCTAACTCCAAAGAATTCACCATAAAAACAAGAGGATTGTTAACGGAAACCATTTAGAAACTTAATATCTGGGAGATATCTACGGAACAATGGAGTAGGTAGACTGATAATATTGGTTTCATGCAGGATATAGGATGTGTCCTGAGGATGCAACAATAAAATTGCGAACGTCGACTATTTAAAAAAATACTTTTGTTTCTTTACTGGATTCTAACCCCAAATAATACATCACTCTAACATAGCAACACGATAATTGTTAACGAAAACCATTTACAAACTTAATATCTGGGAAATATATGCGGACCAACAGAGTAGGTAAAGATTGACAATATGGGTTTCATGCAGGATATAGGATTTATATGTGCCCTGAGGATAGGACAACTAAATTGCGAAACGGTGACAATTTAAAAAAAGACTTGCTTTTTTTCACTGAGTTTTTTTGCCATATTGGATTATTACTAAAATATTACCAGATTATCCCCATATGACCCTTAATTTTTGGTTAAAGTAGTATTTAAGCTATGTCGCGAAATGGCAGACAGGCCGACGGAATTGATAAAACATGTTTTTTTGGCGTCTAGGGACGCTAAAACGTGAAGATATTTAAAACCTGAGAGGGTGATTTCTTCACGATTACAAAAATTTTATTTGGCTGCAATTTTGTTCCGCCATCTTGAATCAGTAGCACAGTTTTACTAGTTGGGCACTATACCACAATTAGTTGTGGCACACAATTTGAAATAATTGCATTAAGCAGTTATTTTAGGCTGAATTTTTAAATATTCTACATTTTATTTGGCCGCCGTTTGGCCATCTTGGATTAGTACCCCTATTTTACTAGTTGATCCCCATACCACAATTTGTTATGGCCCAGAATTTGAAATCAAACCATTAAGCGGTTTTTCAGACTGAATTTTTAAATATTTTATTAAGCCGCCATCTTGGATTCGTACCAAAATATTACCAGTTGATTCCAACATAATACTTGATGTTTTTGCAAAATTTGAGATAAATTGGATGAACAGTTTTCCAATAATAATTTTTTTGTGACATTTCACTAGGCCGCCATTTTGTTTCACCATAATGGATTTTTATCAAAATGTTACTAGGTCATCCCCATATGACCCTCAATTTTGGAACAAAATTTGAAGTAAAATCGGTTAAGTAGTTTTTTTAGTAGGTATTGAACAATCCCGCCAAGATTTCAAAGTCTCTTGTTAGGCCAACCAATGATCTGACTTTATAGCAGCTCTAATAATAAACCCTTCAGGACAGCAATAAACTTAGAACTTACTCCTAACTCGTACAGCTTTGTTCAGGACAATTCCTGAACTACAGAGTTCAAAGCTCCTTTGAAGTCTATAAAAGCAACACATACAGTTGAAGGTGTACAAGCGCTGAAATAGTAAAAAATATTGTCAATACATCCCCTCCCCCTTCAAAACCCACTTTGAATTTCTAGCACGGTCTCATTCCACAACAATAATATTTCCAGTAAGATTTGGGTGAATAATTTGGCTGTTCAGTTAATTAAAGCAATTGGTCTGTAGTTATTTAGATCATTTACGTCATTTTTCTTGTAAAGCATTTAGAAAATAACTTAAGTCCAGGATTCAAAAATCCTGAGTAATTCAAGTATCTTATTAAAATGATAAAGAAGCCAATTTTCTGGTAAAGCTTTAATCAACTCAGGTAATTTAGTCGTTTTAACATAAACAAAACAAAATATAAATGTAATATTAGCTATTGCAGTTTCAATTGCAATCAGCCAAATATATTTTTCTAAAACCATAAACTTAATGTCCCTTTTAACAAAAACACTTAAACCTCCGGAAAGTCGTCCTCGATCGCCCTCCCTTGTAGCATCAATATGGACTACCGGATACCCGTTAATAGGACTGTGGCCACATCAGCATTATTATTAGATATTGTAAGATAATTCTTCTAGTAAATGTTTCAGGTGTGTTGACTGTCTAGGTGTAAGATCTGATCTTAGGTGTATATTTTTATAGGCGAGATTTCTGTGTTAGAGGCAACACTAGCTTTACTAAGCTCATGAAACATGTGACCCATGTGGCTTTTTAGCCTTACTACCCAAGCGTGTAACAGAAACAGGTATGATTTTTTCATCATGCATGATTACATTTAAGATTTCTTTCTCGAAATCTTGTTCAGATTCCTGAAGACTAGAGATAATGATGTTTTATTCCCGCATGACTCTCTCCAGCATCTCGGTACAGGCAGTTTCAACAAAAAGCACTCAGAAGATCAACTGTAGTCTGGAATTTATCATGGTTAGCTTTAAGTTCGGCAGTTTTACTTTCACACTTCTTGATAGCTTCGGTGTTGTCATTAATAAGTTGTGGTTAATGTGGCTGGATACTGATTAGTGCTATTCACAGAGAGCTACAACTGAGAGTTGAGTCATGATGGCGTCAAATCGATAACTTCCCAAGTAGAAAAGATGGCTACACATTGTTAAACAAATATGGCACTTCCATCTGTTGCCAGTTCAGTTTTTCCTGCCAACCACGCTAGCGTGACTGCTGTTTGAGCTGGTTCCGCTGGTACCAGTTTCATTACCGTCATCGTTAGTGGAGCCCGTACTGATGCAGCATGTACGTGGGGCGCAGGCATATTGAACAGGGTACAGCCAGCAGCCAGCTCAGCAGGTAGGGCTCCTTTGCAGAACACACATTTAGGTCAGATGTTTCATGCGCTTTGTTGACTGGACTTGTTATTGTTGTGGTTTGCGATTTAGGTGAGTTTTCCTAATTCTACTGGCCGGTTAAATGGTATCGGATTAATTCAAGAGAAAATCGGTAATTTCCCTCACGTAAGTACGCCAAAGTAAAGCTTATAACTTACTCTTTGATGTTTGGACAATCAATTTACCGTAGCACTCAATTGATAATACTAATTTTGCAAAATACTGGCACTTAGGTAGGTTTGCTTCCGTACTTAATGACTGCCACGCGTCGAACTCGAATCAGGATTTCTCTGTCGCTATAGGTATCAGCAAGACAACAGGTTAGAATTCGAATTTTACCATATAGCCAAATGTTTTATGTTATTTTCGATACAGGTGTAGTCAGGCAGAAGACATTTTAAAGTGGTTCTGTCGTTGAACAGTTTCTTTCCTCGTATAACAGTCAATATACCATATTAATATAATATAAACATGTGCTATTGTATGGGATAGTACCATAGTAAGTTTATTCGACGATTTTGGCTCTCTAGAATATGCGAGTATATATATGTAGTTTTTCGATGTTTTCAAGGAGCTGAATACCATTATGAATTTTTCTAAAAATATATGTTGACAGTATTGAGACATAGGCGTATTTTGACAGAAGAAATGCGTGAAGTATACTCTGTATATTTCGAACTAAATTCCAAATATTCATTAAGATATTTGAATGTAGCAATGCAGTTTTTTAAACGTTTTTAAGCATGTAGAACATACTCTCTATTTATTATTTCTTGTTATTTTATAGTCAATGTAGAATGTTGAGGCGGTTGCAAGAGCATATTTAAACACTTAGGGCCATCCTAGATATGATAAAATGTTTTTATGTACAATAGCCGTGGTTCGCCATTTTTTTAAAAATAACTATATGGTTTAAAACGAAAAAAATAGCGAAGTATTTCTCCCGCAGGACCACTACGCTATAGGAAAAAGCAATACATTTTTTATACAAAAAAATCATGAAATAAGATCACCATATAAAAAAATCTTTCTATACAAAATATTTTTGTTTTTAGAGGGCGGTTTCAGCGTCTTTGGATGATCCTTTATAAAAAAGAAGTATAAAAAAATATAATTTGACTAAAATCGCCGTTTTTGAAAAAAGGCTAACCGTTACTGAAGTAACAAAGAAAGAAAAATATTTTGGTTTTTAAAAACGGTTTTACCAACTTAGGGCAACTTTGTATAGCGGAATAAGATGTTTTATAAGTAACAAAAAACAAATTACTCGTTTCGTTGTTTTATGACAAGGGAAATAGAATATTCAACTTCTTATAGAATACAAAAACTGTTTTTATATGAAAAAAATTTTTTTATAAAAACATTAACCAACTTAAATACAAAAACCCTATAGTCCATCTATACATATGCATACAAAATCAGCAATATAAGTTGTCAAAAATTACAATGATTTAGTCAAATTTAAGTTCATGGCGTTAAAAACCTCAAAAACCATAAAAAAACTAAATCTAAAAGATAACCTTCTTTTTCTTTCTACACTACCCCCATACGCTTAACTTATTGACACACTTTTTTGTGCTAAGAATAAAGTTTTTTTTTCAGAGCCGTTACGATTTTTAAAAACCGAAATAGCTTTACAAGAAATAGATTCTTAGATCTGGATGGATTGACCTTAAGATACCCTATAATTACTTTTTCGGTTAATTATCACCACCACCACACCAAATTGGAAGGCAAAAGTGAAAAGCGAAAACTCTCTCATAACAAAATAGTCAAAAGGACGCCATTTCGATATTTTTTTTAATATGCTTATTATCAGATCCCCTAGGTCGCGTAAATCCATATGCTTGTACACTACAACCATATCTGCGTTATAGCGCGGTTGCGCACGCATCGAAAATTGGTAAGAAAATGCCGCGTTATTTCAGTAGAGTAGAGTCTGCTTCCTTACGAACCCCTAAAACGGATTTTTCCTTTAGGTACTGCATGCGCTAAAGGTAGCGTATTAGAGAGTGAAATAAAAATAAATGGAAAATTAATAAATGAAAATTTAATACAAAATTAATATAAAAATTCTAAATTAGGTATTATAAAAACTGTTTATCAAAAATCGAATACAAACATAAAATCAAAAATCCAAGTCAGATACAGTGTGTCCAAGCAGTCTGAAATAATATTTTTATGGAAACTATAGCTTTTTGCGAAAAACGCTTGGACTCGTCGATTTTGTTTTTTTGATTGGCCTTGTTTTGACTTAAAAAAATGTTATATATGTCCGGGGTCTGATAAGTTTTTAATGAGTAGCTCTATATAACATTTTCGAAAGTCAAAGCATGCGCAATGAAAAAAACATAATCGACGGGTCCGAGCATTTTTTCAAAAACATGTCGTTTCAACCAAAAAAGCATTATTCCAGAATTTTTTTAGACATACTGTTTAATAAAACTGTTTACTACTTCATAAATTTTTGTATTTGGTTTATTTTCCAAAATATTCCTAGATAAATTATGAATTCTCTTTGTTGGTCGACCTGCTTGAATTCTATTGTTACTTTTTGATGAACCTCTATTCTTTCATCTAGCTATGGATGTTGGTTGGATTCGATTTTCTTCCCTATGATACACGGCAGCTTCTTCAGTTGTTCAATGGTTCCTCCGAAGGTTCCTTACTTTCCATGTTTTTGAAAAAATCCATAGGAGCATCTGCCCCCACTACTATTTTAGCCAATTTTACTTTGTCTTCATAAAATAAAACCGGAGAATTTCTAAAAAGAAATCCTCATTGCTGCTCTAAAGCGCATAGGTGCTTACAAAATGCTTCACTTTTACCCTGAGGGCAATCACCAAATACGAAATTTGTATTAACAGTATAAAGCAATGACTTGTCTGTTGGCGATACTACATGATATACATTATCTTCGATTTTTAAAATGTTTTCAATGTCTTTAGCTTTTATACAAAGTTTCTTTTAATCTATTTGATGTTTGGTTCGTCGTGAGTTGAGCGCATTCTAGTAATCTGCTTTAATAGTAGTCTTCAAATGTAGTTACAATAAAATGGGCTACTGCCCAACTATATTAGCATTGCAGCGTTGTAACAACATCTTTAAAGATACGAATAGACGCTTCAGTAAAATTGTTCGTATTATTCCCTCTTGTAAGTTAATTGCTTCTATAGGTAATACACCACTCTAACCTTGTTTCCCATAGTTTTGTAAAATATTAGTTTACCAAATTATTTTTAGGTATTTTCTCAATTGACATCAAGTGAAAATCAGCATGATAATGCGTCTATTTTCTTTTGGAACATTGTGATTACTTTGCTATAAGCACCTCCACTGAGCCTGACACATATAAAAAGTACAAAGTAGTAATGTAGATGTTGGAAATGCAGTTTTTTATGTATTTCGCCCCTCTACCTCTCGTCTGTCATAATAACTTGAGGAGAAAAGGATTTTTCGCCAAATTCCAATGTTTCTTTAGCTGCAAAAAATGCCAATCCGTAGTTTGATTCTGTCTGAGCAGTGTACAGTATACATACTACAAGCAATGCCCCAATTGATTGGTCACGTGACCCGCTGGAGTCTATGAAAATAATTTTGTTAGAAAATTCTTCAGCCACTGGCATAATTGGAGTAACAATAACTGTTTAAAAGAGGATTTTCTCCTAAAACTACTCTAACGCCAGTTTGCTCGAATTCTCCAATTTTTGAACGCAGTATCTATAGAACTCTAGTTTCTCCTGTCGACTTTTTAACACAGTGGTAATTGAGATCGAGGGCACAAATTTTTTTGGTAAATATAAAAAATAAAAAATTACAAAATTACAATAACGTTTTATATCTTAATTAAAAACGTACAACTTACAACAAAATTGAAATAAAAGAAATGATCCAATATACATAGCAAAAATGTTCTGGAAAAAGTAAGTAAATAATACTTATTTATTAATTTTTTACTTTCGATGAACTCAGGTCTATAATAGGTCTTACTAGAATCAAATCCTAAAGCTAATGTAGTCGGCTCCCAGATAATAATTTCATGCTCCATAAAAATCGTAAGAACGTTTCCAGAGCAAATTTTATATAGCAATGTGTGTTCTAAAAACTTTTTAAAAACGTTCTTTCAACCCCTATACCATAAAAATGGACATCGCCTGCAGAAAACACTTACAGAATTGTTGAATAAACGTACTCACAGGTTTTAAAAAGAATTTTTAGAACATAGTTATAAAGCAATCGTATAAAAATTCCATAGCAGTTCTAAAATGCTGACTTAGAATTCAGGTATAGAACAACTAAAGAACTTTTATAAAATTATTCTTTAGCAGCGCCTATTTTCTCGTTATAAAATATTTTTGTTGCTTGCTGCTATATTTAGAAAATTTTAAAATCGCTTAAATATATCTTTTAAAATCAAAATATTTCTTTATCGCGTCACAACGCTAAACATGTCAGAAATAAAATGAACACCATTAAATAATCAAACTGAAGAGTACTCTACATGATTACGAATTGTTTAATTGGTTTGTAGAATCAATGGAGCAGCAAATAAATTTTTTAAATTGATGGATTTAGCAACCAACTGTACATAAAATTGTCAGAAACTAAATATAATCCAGGTTATTGACATCAGTTCACCTATTTATATTATATCATTTTTATTACTATTTTTTCTTTTTTCTTCGCAAAATGGCGGAACATGGCCACGGAAAGAAAGGTATATCTTGTACTACCAAAATGGAGTCTCACTAACAGAACATTTTTGTATCGACTGCAATGATTACAGAGCAAATATGATTCATTTCTACATTAATTAAAAATAAAACTATATTTTCTTATTTGCCATTTTAGATCAATCAGTTGGTTGCAATTCTAAAAAAACAAATATTAATAAAGCCTTTATACATGTAGATAAATTAATAACGCCATTTTATATCTGTATCAGATAGAGCATCAGAGTTAGATTGTTATTCAATCTCGTTTTCTGCTTCATCTACCACAGCTCTTTAGGTATGTCATTTTTATCACTTTCCTCAATTTCATTTGGGACAATAAATTTCTTAGACTCTCTTTTAATAGACGATTTTCTTGACAGATCGCATTAACTTTTCTTATAACATTTTTAAAAAACCTCGCAGTTTTTATGCATACAACGACGATGAAAAAAGCGAAATAAGTTTTTTATGTATTTTAAAAGCTAGTAGAGCAAAAGGAGAAAATCCTCTTGCGCTACTAGCCCACGAGCAAAGCGTCATGAAATTTCTAAAGAACATTCTATCAATTAATATGTAACAGTTGCTAATTCTATGGCCATCACCTCCTTTTGTGTTCTGTTGTTTCAGTGCGATCTTTCACTGCGTTCTTTTATTACCTCCACGAGTAGAGCGAGAGCAACAGCCACGTGACATCGAGCCCTAAAAAATTACTGAACGCTATGCTAAAAGAAAGATGCTGCGCAAGTGCAATGCGACGATACCCGCTATCTTTCTCTCTCTGATTTATTGTTTTTCTCTTTTTTTCTGACAAGATAGTGACAAGTGACAGCACACGCTCCCTTCGCTCGGCCGCAGATCTTCGAGCGAATCGAGCACTCATCTCGGATATCGATTAAACGAACACAATCGATAGTGTATAGACCGTACTTTTGAAAGAAATGAACACGAAACAGCCTCTCAGATCTGGTTAACGAAAATGAAGTCCTTGTGACTCACCTGGTACATAAAAATACCACCCTTAATTCCGGATTATTTTACTATATCTACTTTCAAATTTTCATAAAAATTAACAGGTATGCTACCAAACCTATCGCAATTTTGCAAATATCTACTTACTACAGACTTTTTTCGCCCTTTATAATAAATGTGGTTGAATTTTTTTTTTGTTTTTACAGGAACAATTATTACTGCTGCTAATATGTGACATTTTCTCGGCAATGACAGCTCCCATGCCCTCGACTTTTGATAATTTCTGCACGATTTTTAATTGGCTTTTAGTGATTGCAAGATTTTTCAAATATTTCCGCAATACTGTGCTACTTTTTTTTTAAACAAAAAATTTGTTGTCAAATAAAAGAAACTGTTTATATCATCTCTCATTTCTTAAAAGAGTATTGCGAAACATGCAACTCTCTATCTCTACTAATAAAGAAACCCGTAAAATCATCGAAATGGAACAATCTGTAGAACATATTATCGTACTAGTGTGGTAATATCCCTTATTAAAATATGTTAAGTATAAATATTGTGTGTGGAAATGAAATCACCACTCCAACAAGATCTATCATTACTGAACTAAAACCAGTGCTTTTTATCTTACGATCGTAGATAAGAAAAAAAAAACAATTTCCGGGTATCTTCAGAACTATTCGGATTTGTTTGCAACTTTTTTCCAATCTAATCGAGTCTGCGTCTCTTACTGTTTCGGAGAACTCCATACTGATCCTCTCAAAAGCACTTCTGCAGCAACAGAAACAGGCAAGGTATTCTTAATATCGGCAACACTGTAAATCGATTAACAGTCAGTTTATAGAATTTCATTGATTTGCGGGATTAGCCATTTTGATGTTTTAAAATGATGCAATAACCAAACGTTTATAGAACAAAATAGTTCTGTTACTGTACTGTACCACAACTTTAATATTCGATTTAAAGTTGCATTTAACCCAATTATACAATATTTGTAAATATAACCTTAAAAGTTACATATTTTTGCGTGTTTACAGTTTATGGGATTTTCACAGAGGATTTTCTTATAGCAGGTATATTACATATATTATTAGGCCATTGTTCAATATTATATTTATATTTAAATTCTAGTAGGTTAGATACTTAATTATTATTTATAAAGTAGTTAAGACAATAGAGAAAAGGTTCTAAGCAACTAACTGTAGTTCCTCAGGCTTGGGCGAAACAGGGAGTGCATTTTTTGGCCGAAAATGACGAAAAAAGCGAAAAAAAAATTAGTTAGGGTTATTCTCCCAAAGAAAAATGCAGAATATGATTATAACGATATGGCAACGAAATCTACTAGCATGGTAAGTTGTTTTCTGATATATCAGTGCGTATCCTACTATTTATAGAGTTAAAAAGAGGTTACACAATGTGTCTCGCTCTTAATAAGTTGAAAGTGGATCAAACTGTATAATAAGGCTGCACATTTTGTTATTTTGCAGGAATCAGAGCAACTAGCAACGATATCTGAGTCAGTTCAATATACTATTGATTCAGTGCCACTATCAACCACATTTAAGACAGTTCAATACAACATTTCAAATGATATTTTAGTAGCTAATAGTAATCCACAAAATATTATTTATTTGAATAGAGCGGACATAAACGATAAATATTCAATTGAACAATCATACAATTCCAAAACCAAGGAATAATTATAAATAACCAAAATGTTATTATTGAATATTTGCAAAATCTTGGAACCACTGAAAGCTAATTAAAAACCTTGCAGGAATTATCTAAAGTCGAAGCCATATGAGATGTCATTGCAGAAAAAGTGTCAAATATTAATAGCAGTAATAATTGTTCCTGTAAAACACTTTCTCCGGTAGTCGAGGATGTTTACATAGATCGCATTGAAATAACAGAATACCTTGAGGCACTTGAAAATAAATTAACAGACAATAAAGATTTAATGAAGAAACATATAGAAAGACTTAATTGTAAGTATGTGCAAAAGAAGTGATGGTCACGGAATTAATATAGGGTTATATATAGGGCGATAGAATGTTCTCCAGACATTTCATGGCCCTGTGCTCGCAGGCTGGTGGCGAAAGAGAAGAAAAAGGAAAAGTGGTTTTTGAAATATATAAAAATGTTATTTCGCTTTTTTTTTCAACGTCATGCATTTGCCAGACAAAAATTACACGCATTAAGACTGCGAGGACATTTTTAAAAATGTTATAAGAAACTCGACCAGAAGAAGCAAAAGCGATCTGTCAAGTCAAGAAAGTCAGCTATTAAAAGGTCCTAGAAACTTAGTACTGTAAATGAAACTAAGGAAAGTGATAAAAATTACGTTGCTGAAGAAGCTATGATAGATAAAGCAGATATCGAGATGGGAGAGCAAAACAACTCTGATGCTTTATCTGATAATTAAGTGAGTATATCATTCTATTAGGCGTATTCGATAATTCACGCAGATAATTAAAATTTGATCATCAAGGAAATCATAAATAAATAGGTATCTTAAGATTTCTCTCAGCGACGTTGAGATCAGGGATGCATACCTAATAGTCCCGGACAAATCGATGCCCACAATAGTTGAATGTATTATGAAACTACTCCAGAAAGTCAAAATTTAAAAATCCTACATCTGGAATTTTTATCGTGAATGATTACACAAAGGGAGAATACAATAACAGCAAACAGTTACTGGAATTTGGTAAAACTTTTAAAATTAACCAGATTGACGCCAAAGTTATTGAGGCCGAAAACTTATTGGTGCAAAACAATATCTACAACCTCGAAGAAAAAAAAATCTACAGCCACATGACAGTCGCAAACCATCAGGGAAAAATGTCTGTTTAAAATAATAAGCGTAGTTTGTGTATTACACCAGTCGGTTCATAGTCATCTCAACGTATCGACGTCTCTGGTGGAACTGGGAATGGTAGCACTAGCAACACCATCCGCCATATGAATCGCTTATTTATGAAAGGCCTCTTGTCACATTTTTTCCTAAATCCATTTTTTTGTGAAAATGACATCTTAACGCATGAATACACGGTTTGCTTATGAAAGGTCTCTTGTCCCGTTGCTCCAATACTGTTATAAGAGCATATTAAAAATGCGTTTATTTATGAAATGCCTCTTGTCGCGGACAAGAGGCTTTTCATAACTAAAAGTGTTATGGCTACACCGAATTTTGAGGTTATCTTTATGTTCACACTGTCATTATGAAAGCAAGTGTCCGTTTAGTTTTATGTGAAATATTTTATATATTTTTTAAGTATTCTGTTGTCTTAGAAAAGTAAATAATGTCAGATACTGAGGGAGAAAGTGCTAATGAAGCTGATTTAGGAAGTCGGTAAAAAGCGTAAGAAAGGTGTTCGTAGGTCTATGAACTACAAAGTCAGTCGCATAAAGAAAGCTAGAATTCATGGAGACGAGTATGTTAACTATAAAGGAAACATTGTGGAAGCCCGGAAAACAGGAAATCCCTGCACGTAAGTACATTATTGCTCTGCTTAAATAGTTCACTTTTGACAGGAGTCTACTCATCTTGGCTCTTTATTTAAAATTTATATTTGGTGGGGACCTAAAAGGAAAAGTCATGCGTTTTTTCCTGTTCAAAAACTAGTAATCATTTAAGGTTTCTTTTCCAGGTGCAGACTGAAATGTTTTAATAAAATAACTGAAAATGACCAAATTGAAATTCTACACAGAAGTGGAAAATTTAATAGCAAAGACGAACAAGATCAGTTTTTGCAGTCTTTAATAGAATCACTTCCTGTGAAGACTAAACGCTCTAATGATGACCAAATTGAAATTCTACACAGAAGTGGAAAATTTAATAGCAAAGACGAACAAGATCAGTTTTTGCAGTCCTTAATAGAAGCTCTTCCTGTGAAGAATAACGCTCTAGGCTTAGGCCTACAGAAGAAAATGGAGAAACTGAAATGCAGCCCAGGCCCAGTCACTCTGTGGACCATGCAAGTTCATTTATTTTTTTTGTAATGGTTGGAAAATCAAGAATAAGGGTGTGTAAAAAAGCATTTTTAAGCCTGCATGGTATTGGTGAAAAAAGAGTAAGAAGGCTAAAATATCTATTATTGATGGGTCGTTCCCCTAGAGATCTTAGGGGACAACAAAATAATCGCAAGACTTTTCCAAAGGATTTTAAAGACATGATTAGGGATCACATTAATTCATTTCCTGTGAAAACTAGTCACTATGCTTCCAAGGAAATCAAGTACTTAGACGCAAAGCTTGACATTAAAATAATGCATTCTTTGTTTAAAGAAAAATACAGTTTCACTGAGTCTGATTGTAAATATAATTATTATTATAAAATATACAAGGAGCATTTCGATTATCATTTTGGTAGGCCTCAAATCGATACGTGCTGCGAGTGTGAGCAGTTCAGTGTAAAACTTAAAAACCCACAGCTCAATGACACTGCAAAAAGAGTAGCAGCTGCAGAGCTCGTTGTCCACAAAAGAAGGAGTAATAAATTTTATAACAGTTTGCGTAATACTAAAGAGTACTGTAAAACCCATGAAAATGCAATCCTTTTATGTTTTGACTACATGCAAAACATCTCGCTACCGACAAACCCTATTCAAGAGATGTACTATCTCAGACAACTGTCCGTTTTGCCTTTTGGTGTACATAATGCCAAGGAAGAGACTGCATGTTCCTATTTGTATCACGAAGGGGTTGCACAAAAGGGGAGTAATGAAGTATGCACATTTTTACTGAGATACATTAATGACAATGTCCCCAGTACTGTTGATGAACTTTACCTGTATAGTGACAACTGTACCGGGCAAAACAAAAATCATGCTATGATAAGATTCTTAATGTCTCTTACTGACAGTGGTAGATTTAAAAAAGTAGTCTACAGGTTACCAATCAGAGGTCATTCTTATTTACCTTGTGACAGAGATTTTGGTCTAGTGAAAAGAAAATTGAGGAAACACGACAGGTACTACACTATAAAAGAAGTTACATCTATGATTTTGTCCTCGACAAAACGGGGAAAATTTATGGTTGATCTTGTTGAAACAAAAGATATTTTGGATTTCCAAAAGTGGTGGCCTCAATTTTACAAAAAAACTACAGCTTCTGAAGAAAGTAAAAAAGAAAAAAAAGGAAAAAGGGACATGTTTGCTGTATCAGTATAACATGAGTTTATTTTTGACAGCTCAAGAAAAGGGGAAGTTTCAGCATCTGACTTCATTGATGGGATTCAGAGGAAAACGTTCCACCTTAGTTCCGGCAAATCAGATGTGATCAGTTTACCAACACAAAAAGCATACGACGGAAAAAGACCAATCCGCGAAGAAAAAATTAAAGACTTGAGAAAAGTTTTACAATACATACCAAGTGAACATAACTGGTTTTATGACGAGTTAGTAGAGTGGCCGACTAAAAAGAAAGACTAAAAGAAAATTTAACAACCGAAGTTTACTTTTACCTTTGTAGTTTCAGATTGTTGTGTATTGTTATTTTGACTAATAAAAAATGTATTTATATACATATTATGTATACGCACTTCAAGTGTATTTTGTTTCATTAAAACATATTGTAAATAAACATGTTTTTTTAAAATTTAAAATAACATTTACTAGAAGAAAATTACTGTACTATATATTTTTTCACCTTTGTTTATGAAAGGCCTCCTGTCAATGACTTTTAAAAAATCAAAAAAAAGGTTCAAATGATTTTAAAAAAATCCAAACAAAATAATTCACAGTTCTGAGGATATCTAAAATCGTAGTAAAAATTCATTCACAAATAAGCGATTCATATAGAACAGTGAGGGTATAAGCCTCACTCTCCCTGGATAACCTCAAATCTCAAAGCCATTCTGAAGCAGAAAGATATAGGCTTGTCTAAATTTAAATCACACAATATAAGAGATTAAGAAATTTTTGCACTCTCATGTATAAGGCAAGAAAATGCTGCCTATTGGTCTCACTTACAACAGCAGAAATCACTGTGGTCTGCACTTAAGAATTTAAATATTCAAACCGTAAAAAATACTTCACTACCCCAACATATCATGAAGTCGAATGACATTAAACGACTTCTTCGCCAGTGTTTTTGTAAATCTAACAGTTCTATTGAAAAAATATATTTTTACCAGAATAATAAAACTAAAAAAAAATACATTTTTATTTCCAACTTACCCATTTTAATTAATAAAATATGTGAAAAAGAAGTGATGGTCACGGAATTAATAACTGTTATATGTTGGTTGAGAGAATGTTCTCCAGACAATTCATGGCCCAATGCTCGCAGGTTGGTGACGCAAGAGAAGAAAAAGGAAAAGTGGTTTTTGAAATATATAAAATGTTATTTCGCTTTTTTTTTCAACGTCGTGCATTTGTCAGACCAAATTTAATATAAATAAATATATATAAAATATTATTATATTATTATCTATAATAGCTGACGTTCTTGACTTGACACATCGCTTTTGCTTCTTCTGGTCGAGTTTGTTATAACATTTTTAAAAAAGTCCTCGCAGTCTTTATTAATTAAAATGGCAATTAATTCCATTAAGTCAAATGGTAGTGGAAACGATAACATTTCCCCAGCTATGATTAAATTCTGCATGCATAAAATCTTATATCATATAACTCATGTAATCAACTGCTGTGTGGAGACAGGATCCAGGATGACAAGTCCTGTTAAGCTTTTGTTTTGTTTGTTCTTTGCCGAAGATATATAATCCTCAGTCTGTAGCAGATCTTCGTCCGATTAGCCTAACCCCGACACTACCAAATTTCTCGAAATGATAGTCTCTTGGCAAATGACGTCTTATTTAGTTAAAAATAATATTTTTCCTAAGTGTCAGAGTGGTTCTAGAAGAATGTATAGGTGGAGGTGGTGCCTCCCCCCCCTCTTAAATCTTACTGATAACCTTTTACGAAGCCTTGATTAAAGTACGGCTCTGGTCTTGGTGGCATTAGACTTTTCGAAAGCCTTCAACAGTGTAGATCACGACCTTCTATGTGAAAAATTGCACTTTTATGTTTTTGATGAATGTAGTTAATTGTTTCAGAAGCTATCTTTCTGGACGTTCAGTGTGTAGTACTTAGCGGTAAATGGTCACAGAATCGGGAGGTAATCTCGGATGTTCCTCAGGGGTCAATTTTGAGACTCCTCCACTTTACTATTTATACGGCGCATCTTTTCGAACAAGACTTATATTGCTCCGTTTCTAGGCCGACGATACCCAGGTGATGTTTCCTTTTCACTATAGTGACATTAAGAACGCCCAAACTATAGTGATTTGGAGACTGTACTCAAGAACACATAATTTGAAACTAAATACCAATAAAACGAACATAATAGTTTTTTGTTCAGAACGTAGGAGAAAATATTCAGGATAATCTCATTATAAGAATAGATAACGTTGTATTGCAATATTCAGGAAAGGTAAAAAATTCAAGAGTTATAATGGGTGAAAGCCTAACATTTTGGGATAATATATCAAATTTAGTTAGAACTACATATTGTAAACTCAGAGTTCTTTATACGAATAAGTTAATTCTAAATTTTAAATTACGTAAAAAAAATCGGGAAGTTTAGTCATGTCAGTCTTTAATTATTGCAGCATTGTTTACTACCCTGGCCTTGAACTTATAACAAAAAAAAAAGGTTCAAAGCATTTAAAACACATGCTGCCGATTTGTACTTGGACTCCGTAAGTATGATCATATTTCCCATAAATTCGTCGAACTTAATTGGTTAAAATTTAACAAAATCGTACAGTTTCATTACTTTACATTTTTGCATAGGTTGTTTATAAATTCTGAACCTATGTATCTCCGTGAACAACTTATAGCCAGAAGCGCAATACACGACTTAAAAATACATTCCTCTACCACCCTCACAATGCCGATTCACTTTACCGACACCGCTTTTTTCATGCAACGCTGTAAAATTATGTAATTTCCTAAGCACTTACTATAAATCACTTTCGCCTGTGGCCTTCCGGCGAAATATCAAAATCGGCCTTTACCATAATCAACTCATTACTCTATTCTGATCTTTTTTTCTTCGTTGTTTGGTTTTTTACTATGGAGCCCGATTAATTAAGTCGTTAAGTAAGTAAAAACGACTTATTCATTTAAATTAAATTATTACAGAAAAATCAAAGGAGAAACAGGAATAAAGTGGTAAAATTTTAGTGCGAATCTACAAATACGCCAAACCAAATGGCGGTCTAATAAAATTTTTAAAAATTCGGTAGAATTTCATTTCCTCCAAGAAAACTTGATAATGTAAAAAATCGATAAATTTCCAATACCCGTAACTTCTCTTCTTATGAATTTTTCCTTTTCTTAGGAAGTGTGACCTAATTTAGTTCCCCACATAGTCGTTTAGTGGTACTTATGCATTTATTGTTATTTCAAACATTTTATTGCGTGCCATTTTGTTCAACCATATTAGATTTCTATCAATTTTTTTTAAGACCACAATTTATTGCTTCATGTTGAATTGGTACCAGGATATTCCTATATCACATTTAATTTTTGTGAAAATTTTGAACTCAACTGAATAAGAAATATTTTAATAACTGATATCATATACCTATTAATATATTAATACCTATTGATAGTTATCGATACAGTTTTTTTAAGCAAAAAATAGTTAAATTTCGAATTAAGGGCCTCGTTATAATGGTGTTCCCACGGTTTTTATACTATTTTAGGGTCCTTTTAGACCATTAGCGTAAACCGAACATTTTTAAACACATTTAATCTCGAATGAACTAATCTTTTTATCTTGTTTTATCCTCCATATTTTCAATTCTTTTCAATGCAAATACTCTCTATTATGATGTTTTTGATAGAATGCTCAAATAAACAAAAAAGTATAAAACCTGTGCGCTAAAACAGATAGACTGTGGCCCCACGTCCAGCGATTTGTTAGATTGGTTATGTTATTGAAAATATCGGATATAAACACAGTTCGTTAAGTTTTTGGTGTAAGATCTGTTAGCTTATCGTTAGCGCACTTAGTTTCCGTTGCTAGGGTCATGTATTCTATCCCTTTCGAGCGACGTTTTTTTCTTCTATCAAAACTTATAATTTTGTATGTAGTTTTGTTTTAAATATCGAACTGCGTTTAGGTTAACCCTGGGTAGGCCCTTTTTTGGGTTGATGTAAAAAAGTGTATCTATATTAAAACAATAATTTCTATGTAACCGTGTTTTAAATATTATACTGTGTTTTTGATTAGTCCCAGTTAGGTCTTTTTTGTTGTAAAAAAGTATATCTGTATTAAAACTATATATTTTCTATGATTTGTTCGCACTGCCTTCTATCATTTCGTTGGTCCTTTATGTTCGGTTGTACAGGGTTTAGCCGCTGAGCATTAAAATATAGTGTTGCCAGTAGTCATAGATGACGGTCTTTGTCTCGTCCATCCCCCGGAGGGACAAGCCCCCGTGTGTGATGCTTTTTTTTAACTAAACAAAATCTGTCTAACTCGACTCGATGACCCAAATAAATCTTTTTTTTGGCTTTTTCGCAACTGAATAAAAATATCTAACTTTAACTTGATTAAAGTAAATACTTAATAAAGTTATATATCTTAACATGAGTAGTCTGTCTACGGAATGTTTCGATGCATAATATAAACAATATTATTTAAGCAAACATAAGAAATTGTGTCATTTACCTTACGTTTTTAACTTTTTATAGACACGCAGTAGTTGTACAAATACATCATCCTGTCGGGACTGGCGATCGTAAGAGAGATACATTAAATAATAGAAAAGAATTGATTTTAAATTTTAAAATTTGTTTGACATGTAACCTAGATGGGAAAAAACGATAGTTTGCAGCCATCTAGAATTTTATTTTTAAATCTAAAAAATATTAGTCTATCCCAGTCCCTTTGAAATTTCCTTCAAATCGATTCTGACCCAACCCCCCGGGACGCCATTTTTTCGTCCCTTGACGATGTAATATATTTAACTATAAATCCTCTTTAACTCTAGTGCAATATCTTACAGAACATCTCTTTTATAATTTGTACAGTGGGGGGTTCTTAATGGAGAAACTAATCTGAAAACCAATAAATTTACCTATCCCAAAACAAGTTATAACTCGTCTATAAATGTGATTCATACAGTAGATTCTATAATAAAATGTTTCAATTTTAGTGGTATACCGATATATCAATAGTTGTCGATATATTGATAACTATCCATATATCGATAACAATTAATAGGTATCGATATATCGACAGGTCCAAGCACATCGATAAGTATCAATAAGTATCGATAGTTTTTATATCTATTGTCCAGTAACCAGTTACTGCTACTTCTCATTTCTCTATTACTAGGTATCGCTGAGACAGCAGGTTAGAAACACACAACCGACACAAAAAACCCAAATATTTTATCGGCTCTAATACAGGTAGACATAAACACAGGCCTATAAAAGAATTATGAATTTGGGAAAATTAGTAGTTGGTTACGGTCGCTGCACTGTGTAAAATGCAATTGAACTGAGACGTTGTTTACACTGTTCGGACTTTCATTATTTGGCAAAACAATGCACACTAGAAAGCCCCGTTTGTCCTAGATGTTCAAAGTCCCTCTCTGTGAAAGATTGTAATTCCCAAACTCTTAAATGCATCCAATGTAGCAAGTTTAATGCCACAAAGAATGCCAAAATGCGGACAGATCATGCAGTATGGGGTCGGAGTTGTCGCGAAGACAAAGATGCATGGCCAAATTTAAGGCGAATATCCTATCCGAGTCCGTATAGCAACTAAATACCTTCGAAATCGCAAATCGTAGGCGTCGCTCATGGATGAGACACATTCACCTGGTATTATCACAAGGTACGAGGCTTGGGCACTAAAATCATAGAACTTTTTGATGCTGTTTCAACATTGGGTGGTGAATTTATCGGATATATTTTTACCGAAACATGGTTGCCTGCTGATATAGTGAGCAGTGAATTATTTTGATGTTAATAGATTTACTGTATTTCGTACAGATAGAGACTTTACCGCAACTGGTCTGAAGCGAGGCGGCGCGGCGCGGCGGTGTATTTCTCGCCCTGAGTAGTTTGTTAAATGCAACCCAAATTTATGTCAGGTCATTTTCATCGGTTTTCATGCGATAAGAAATATTGATGTTTTATTGGTAAAAGTAAATATTAGGCATCATGTAAAATTTATTATGGTGTACTATATACCACCGTCCTGTACTAATTACACGTACGAAACATTTTTTGATGCGGTGTCTGAATTATATTGTATCGATGCCATACTTCCCAAGATCGCGACCATCCTGCTTTACAAATGAATATTCGTTCTCAGCAGTCAAAAAACCACAAACTTCAAATGGTAATTGCGAAGATCTGAGAGTAAACGTGAACTAAAAGTTTCACATACTAATTATGTTCCCAACATAGACGAAAATATATCAGAGGATCCCAATAGATTCTGGTCTTATTTACTACATGTAAAACATAAATCATTCTACAAACTTTAACATATAATAAGTAAGATCCGCAACCGATTGCCGACAGTTTTGCGGACTTTTTCTCTCGGGCGTTTCAGGATGGTGGCGCGTCTTTGGTTTCGGAGAGCTTGCTGGTGGATAATCCAGGACTCTGTAAATATTCTAGTTGTATTTTAACCGCTATTACGGAACAAGACATTAAAATGACTGGTCGTAAGTTAAAGCCTAATATGACTATGGTTCCTGATCTTGTTCCTGCATTCATAATTAAAGATTGTCTTTCCGTATTTCTTAAACCACTAACTAAGATATTTAACGCGGTGATTTCAAAGTCATGCTTTCCAGATTCTTGGAAAGCATCACGTATTTGTCCCGTTTTTAAGAAGGGCGAGCGCAGCGATGTGGATAACTATAGACCAGTGGCTATTGTGTGCAATTTCAGCAAGCTATTCGAGATCATGTTGCATAAATACACTGCACTGCGCACACCTCGAGGATAATGTCTGAGGAACAGCATGGTTTTATGCCTGGAAAATCAACAGTCACTTACCCTGTGTATGCTACCCAGTACATCTCTGAGAAGCTTGACAAACAAAGTAGATGTGATCTACACAGATTTCTCTAAAGTTTCTGACAGGCTTGTTCATGGAATTTTACTAATGAAACTCTTAGCATTTGGTATTTCAGATCCGTTGGTTCAATTAATAAAATCCTATTTATCAAATATGTATCAATATGTACACATCGGGGGTACCGCAAGGGTCAGTGCTTGGACCACTTTTCTTTAATATGTTCATTAATAACATTGTCTCTGGATTGAAGGTCGAATGCTTGCTGTATGCGGACGACCTTAAAATATTTTGTGAGATTCGCTCTCCTGACGATGCCTATAGACTACAAAACTGTTTAGACTTGGTAGGTGGTGTACTGAAAATAAACTTCCGTTAAATCCTTGTGTAAATGTCATGTTTTTTTCGAAAAAATCACAACTAATTGAGCATAATTATGCCATAGATAATGTTGTGCTAGCAAGATCTACTGTGGTTAAGAAAATTGGAGTAATTTTCGATTCAAAACTTACATTTATTAACCGTATTGAAGAGACAGTGATAAATGCATCCAAAGGAAGAAGCTTTATTTTGCGTAATCCAAGGAAGTTTCAACAGCCCGCTACACTACTTTCTCTTTACTCGACCTTTGTAAGATCTCGTTTTGACTACGCCTCTATAGTATGGTGTCCAATATACCAGAGTCATATTTTTAGCCTTGCAAGAATTGAGCGTAAATTCCTTAAAACTGCATGCTTAATATTGGACGGTGTTGGACGTCCTCATGAAGATTTGCTTGTTAGGTTCGGCCTTACTGAGTTAGCGGCTAGACGATCATGCAATTCAGTTATATTTTTGTACAAATTATTAAACAATAAGATTAATTGTATCCGTCTGCTCGATTGTATTAGATTTAGAGTGCCTAGATTGGAAGCAAGACGCTTGAGCTCTTTTCAAACCCCAGCTCCACGAACAAATATGCTTATATATTCTCCAGTATACTAGATTTAAAAAAACTACAATAAAATTGAAAATAGTACTGACATATTACACTGCAGCATTCAACAGATTTGAAAGAGGTTTGTTTAACATTATTTTTAATTTTCATTGTTCAACCCCTTTTTTTATTTATATCCTAATTTTAACCGTTACTTTTTCTTGCCCAAAAAGTGTAAATTTTGTCATTATGTGTTGTACTGTTATTGTTGTTATATATTTTATATTACATGTTATGTTTAGTATGTATATCTTTTTCCTTATCCTGTAATTGGCTACAAATCTCGGAGGGTGATTTTTTTCACGATTACTTTTACAAAGGAAGTAAAACACTACTTTTTGATTCACTCTGTAGTCTAACAGCACTGATGGTGTATTTGCAAAGTCTTTAAAACACTCTACGTGCGATTTATTGTAAAAACCAAATAAATAGAAAAGCTGATATTCTACGTGACTACCTATGAAATTATGGAACATCCAATATTCAAATAAAAAAGGCAATTTGGGAACAGGTATTGCTTTCGCTTAAAAAAAAGTGTCAAAGTTCCAACAGGCAATTATTTCTTATTATTAGTAAAAACACACAATCTGCAGACTGCAGGTACTATAAATCATATAAACATAAAGGCTAAGTCATAATTTACTAAAAACCTTGATCACAAGAAATGCTTTAGAAGCTACGTTATACGTACAAGAAATTTACATTTTCAAAAGAAATTTTAATTTTGCGACTTTTATGGGAAAAGGACTTCTTAAGACCTCTTCTTCTTTCGAATATACTCACTTTGAAATATCCATTCAAAACTTTCATTATCAGTTTCATATGCTTTTAAATTCTATAGTGTACAATAAGTTAAATTATTTCCAATTAGCACTTTTTCAAATATGTGTCTATATGAATACTCTCAATCAAGGAATAACCTCCGGAGTTTTTACCATCCATTATAATTTTTTTTACCCTCTATATAATGGTTATTCTTCTTTCAATTTATTTTTACTTTTTTACCATTTTTAAAGTACGTCAGAAGTTAACTTAACGCATTTTTCTATTGAAACTAATAAATGAATGATTCCTGGTGATGGTTTACCAGTGATAATATATTGTTTGTCGCATCGCCTTACGTCTTCCATTTACGCAGTCAAACGCTTCTAATTTTGTCAATTTAAAATAAATGCAAATTAGTTATATATTAAAGGAATTAATTAATAACAGTTAGGCAAGCACGTGATTTAAAATGCCAAGGAATAGTGGTGTCAAAGTACCGGATTTTTTTTTTCTACTTTTATTAGATAAAAAGCCTTTATGACATTTTTTAACAAAGACATAAGTGTAGCCACTTCTATTGGTCCAATCAGCAAAAAAATATATGAAAAGATACTTCTAGTGGTCCCTAATGAGCATACAAAAAAGGCATTCCCTCGGGTCATCCATACTTTTCCTTGGGCTTCATTACACATTATCGCCGGACCCCTAGCATCAGTAGCCCCCCGGATTGCAATTTAATTAAAAAATTTAATCGTTTGTAGTATCTGTGCAAACCGACCAAACTGAATATTTTATTTTTTTAAATGTAGGTTTTTCTTCAAAACGGCACTAAAAAATTAAAATCTTTATAAAATTTGATTTTTTATGTTTTAAATATCTATTTTCATAATTTAAATATAGAGAAACAGCGATTATACTAAAAATGAAAGTCAAAAAGTTACAAAAGCTTAATTTTAAATAAAAAAAGGAATTATAATTAATATATTTTAATTTTTATTTAAAATAGATTTTTATTTATAATTTAACCAACAAATAATAACCATTTTTATTAAAAAAAACAATATTTAAAAATTGTATTTATTTTGAAATTAAATATTATTAATTAAATTTTGTTTAGAAATTGGCTTTTGTAGCCATTTCGTTTTCCCTTTGAATAAGTTTAATGGCTTTTTTTCTTTATACTTAATTATAAAAATAAGTATTTAATACATAAAAAAAATCGGTCATGAATCTTTTTATTAGGAATAGTGAAGTGACCCAGATGCCAAAACACACGTTTTCTCAATTCTGTCGGTATGCCCGTCTGTTTATCTATCTGTTCGCGGCATAGCTTAAAACCTGCGTATCCGATGGATACTAATTTCGGTCAAATATTAAAGGTCATAAGAGGATGACACGGTAACATTTTGGTAAAATACGGCTGAACAAAATGGCGGCCTAATAAAATTTTGAAATCATAATTGTAAAAAACTAATTATTCAATCGATTTTAAGTTTTGCTTAAACATCAAGTATGACGTCCTATTAAAATGTTTTGAAAATTAATATAAAAAAATCCTTATAATTCCTTTACTCAAAACTTCCCTTGTTGTTAATTTTTTCTTTTATTGGAATAGTAAAGTATGATCCTATTTATTTTAGCAAATAGGTATTTAGTCGTAACATATATTAATTGTGTTATCTTTCACTTTTCTAGACAAAAGGAGGAATTCCTTACGAGAGAATTTTCTCCCAAATCCTTCCTCCTTGTCTACAAAAGTGAAAGAAAAAAAACAGGTTTTATATACAGTGTCCCACCGGGAACTACATCGATCGATTATGGAAAAACAATAATTGGCAAAGATCTGAAAATTTGGCACTATATTATTGTCCATGGGGGCCATCCAACTAAAATATTTCCAAGATGACAACACTTCCGGTTATACCGAAAGTAGATGTCAACTTGCTTATTTTTTGAATTCTACGTAAAATTCTAGACATAAAGGTATGAGGTGATGGTTTCTATTTTTGCGGATATCGAACAGCAAACGTATCGCATGTTTTCGATATAATTTTGCCACACTCTCCATAAATAACAAACAAATTTAAATAATCCTCGTGGATATAATTTAAGTGTCCCGGCATGATCACTGACAAGTTTCAAATAGTAAATAACAGTGAAATTACTTATTTTGTTCTAACGCCTTCATGGCCAACTCACATTAACTGAACCTATAAGGCATTGGGCAATAGCATATTTTTTGCAATAGAAAAATGTTTAATTGGCAATAATTTCGGAAACTACAATAATAGTGTGCGAAAACAGTAAAGTTATTTTAATTTTTAATGCTAAATAAGACGAGAATATATAAATGGGAAGTTTCCATTAAAAAAAAATATTTTTGATAGTTTTTCAATTCAGTTGTATTCATAATTATCAAAATTGCACACAAAATCTGTGAAACAATAAAAGCTTCCATATAGGAAAAATTGGCAATCGATCATTTTTGACATAGACATCTAAATAAGTGTTTTATCTGAAATAAGCCAGTTGACATCTACTTCCGTTATAACCGCACCGGGGCATCCAGCTAAAATAGTACAATGCCAAATTTTTAGGTTTTTTCTAATTATAGTTTTGCCATAACCGATCGATACTGTTCCCGATGGGAATAACCTGAATGTTTTACTTAAAGAATATGTGCAGAACTAAATAGGATCATTCTTGACTATTCATAACGTGAGAAGTTTTGGGAAAAGGAAATTTACCGATCTTTTAAAATAGAAATTTAAATAGAATTTCTTTTTTATAAACATTTTTTAAAGCCGATTTGAAGAGATAAAAAGCTACATTTTAATAAACAAAACATTTAATTCGGCTAGTTTGCACAAAAACTACAAACGATTCAATTTTCAAATTGCAGTTTTTAACCGGTCCATTAGATACAAACTCATACAATTTGGTATTCTTATTAGTGCCTATACTAGAAGTATTCTTTTAGAAGTGTTTATTAAAATTCATTAAACATATAGAATTTTCATAACGCGTGTTTGAAGTTAAAAAAAATTGAATATTTTGTCTTATTTCGAAAAGTCTGTCTAGTCCACTTTGTAGATTCTAATAATTTAGTAAAATATAAGTGAATATATTTAAAATAAAAAAAAATAATAGTTTTATAATATAATTTTTTTTATTTCATGCCAAATTGTTTTTTGAAAAATAATTATGATTTCTTCATAAATTTCCAGTTACTTTTATATTAAACATTTTTTTTATGTCTTATAACAACGGAGATATAAAGCATTTTCGCTCCTTTGGATCACCCTGTATATAAACATAAACAATCTACTGAACTACAGTTAAATTAATTACTTCATAGGCGAAGAAGACGGGTATACATAATGTATTTACGACCATATTTTTTGGACCACTCGGTGACTAATTTTTTTAGACATTTTATTAAGACGGCAACTTCATTTTGTGTACTCTTTTTGAGATTTATTCCCAATGTTTTTTTAAATATGGCATACAGCTCACTGAACGAGGAGATCAATTCAGCGGCAGATCCATTTATGAGGGAATTTTTGATGTGACCCCTCTCTAACTTTCCTTGAGTAAGGTGGAAAACTGCCATGCATCAACCAACTATTGAATCTAGTTACGAATGGGATATCTTCAAAAGGAAAGAACCAAATAAATGATTTAGTAGAAAATCCAAAAAATTCGGACCAGTTAAAGCCAAAACCCAGGGCCTATGAAATTACAACATATAATACCTGACTAGACATTTAATTAAGTTTCTTACTAATTTTCCGGTTTGACCGTTTGGATCCCTCCCCGAAAAAAATGTCT
Source organism: Kuschelorhynchus macadamiae (assembly GCA_030620095.1). NCBI lineage: Eukaryota > Metazoa > Arthropoda > Insecta > Coleoptera > Curculionidae > Kuschelorhynchus > Kuschelorhynchus macadamiae. The sequence goes on along the minus strand of JAUTXW010004597.1, from coordinate 723,745 downwards.
GGTTTTCACCCCCCCCCCCCGCCCGAAATAAATTTCTGGCTATGTACCTGTTCATGACACTTCTATCGACACCACTTGCAAAACTCACCTCGCGGCTTAAAATCGGTTGATAACAATTCTTCAACCTTTTTTTTTGTGAAGTGGATGCAAGCAACTGTCATTTAAATTGCATCATGTTGAAGTTGAGGAAATACCGGCTTGTAGCGCAGTTTTTCTAGTACTTGTTTAAGGAGATAATTAAACTATTTCCAAAATATTTTCTTCATTTCTAACAGTTTTGTTAGATACACTTTGCCCACGTATATGTGTAGCAACTTAAAATGTTCCACTTTGCCTTAAGCTGGGATTATGGAACAAAATTTAAATTTAGTGTTAGTATTAGTATTAGTCCTTAACTACAAATTGTATGGATTTTAAATATTTGCCATTTGTAATACTTGATTTTTGTGCAACATTTTAGGTAAATTGGATAAACAGTTTTTTGTTCACTAGGCCGCTATTATTTCCGCTATTTGGATTTTACGAAAATGTTGCCACTTCACCCCCATATAACCCTTAATATTTGACCAAAATTTGATGTCAAGTTTTCTAGCTATGCCGCGAACAGACCGACCGGTCTTTTGGTTTTTTGGCCTCTAAACGTGATCATCTTTAAAAACCTGGGAGGGTGATTTTTTTCACGATTACAATATTTCCCTTTTACAAGGGAAGTAAAAATATGTATTTTCATGTCAATTAACGGCATGCAGAACCAATCAATAACAGCTTTTAATACATTTTTACCAGTTTATCTCTATATAACACATTATTTTTACGCAAATTTTGTGGTTCATTCGATAAGTAGTTTATATGACCTTCAAATCAATCGGATAAGTAGTTTTTGAGCTATGCCGCGACAGAACGACAGGCTGAGAAAATGGGAGAACATGTTTTTCGGGATCCAAGGACCTTAAAACGCGAATATGTTCAAAAATCTGGAAGGACGTTTTTTCACGATTACAATACTTCCTTCTTGCGAGGGTATACGGTTGCTTTTTTCTTAAAAAATGAAAATGGTAATTTTAAGACTAAAATTAAAACTGTAATATAAACAACCCCCTTTAAATTTGTTAAAACTAATACTAATGCTAATTTTAATACTACTACTAAAATTATATTTTGTTTTATAAATCCACCTTCACATAACGATCCACAGAAATAAAGGTTCGCCTATTTGGAACATTTCGTCGTGGAACTTTTTTGGCATACCTTCTAACTCCCATTTCCGTTTTTCGAAGACATTCTCCAAAGACTGAATACATATCTGCGTATTCAATATTACTGTCAATAACTATAATTTACCAAAATTATTATGAATATACAATACTTTGTATTTGAAGAAACAAATTAATAAATAAAATTTGAAAGTAATGTTTTCTTATGTTTACGTTAATTTTAGTTTCCTAGTGACAATTTATGGCTTGCTTAAATTAAAACAATTAATTAAAATCACAAAAACATATTTTAACTGCTTTGATATACCAAATGAGAAAATCTTAAGAGTATTTATTTTTAGCCAATTTAATAAAATATCTAACAATTCAATAAAACGACTGGTCAAACACATGATCATAAATGCTTCTTGTGGATTCCCGCTTTCTACGCCTAAGTTAACACTTAACTGTGGTTCAGTAGATTGTTAGATACTGATGTAGTGCTAACATACGCCAAAATTTCAATTGATATCTTATTTGTAGCAGCACCTACGTAATAAAAAGTTCTTTTTTATATGTGCTTTTCACACCCTGTACAATCTAAACGATAGGGCTAAAATAATAAACTTATATAACTTTTTTCACAATTGTTATTTCTATATCACCCACAGTTTTGACTAGGGCCTTGGCTAAGTCTGTTTTTCCTTACTGTTTTGCAATGAAATATTATTAAACTTACCCAGCAAAAATAGCTGCCAAATCTGATAGGAACCATTCGACACTGTTAAAACCAAGTATGCATACGGAATGTCTTTGTTCTAAACCTAATTTTATAAAGGCTTTGGCTACTGTTCGTATTTCCGCTAAATACTGTCTGAAAAAAAAAAAGAAATTTAGATGTGTAAAAATTGAGGCTAAATGTATATTAGTAGTTTACGGTACTAACGTGCCATCATGCACGGATTGGTCTAAGTATCATATTAGTATAGTAATACCTTGGTAATATAATTAATGTAATATACATATTTGTTCGCATGTCTGTTTATTTTCATTACAGCAAATTTCTATAAAATGATAGACAAACTACTTAGCTCTTATCCTTTCACCCTGACGGTGGATAGCTCCCGTAAGTTATTGATAGTGTGTCCCATTTTAGGTACTTTTGCGGGGTATCTCCGTTATTTTTATAGATAGAAATTTGCGGTGTTCGCGATAGTGTGCTACATTTTCGTAAAACTAAAGATGTCGTTAACAAAATTATCATAGCCCTTTTAGTTTTTAATACAGGGCTAATTGAAAATGTTGCATTTTCAGGCACCCCTCGTATCTCAACTATCAGATAACTTATCGAAAATGTGAAAACTGTTTCTTATATAACTTTTCCCGTATTTCGGAATTAGTATACAGGGTCAGGTCAAAAAGTTATCGGACCCTACTTTATTTTTTTAATGGAACACCCTGTATATTTATAGACTATAAAATGTCTCTTTTTACCTTTTCAAAAATATGTGATTAGTACATATTGCTAACGAAGAAATAAATACCTTGCATATATGTATCTTCTTATATAAAAATACCTGTAGAGTTTTTTTAATAACAGTAAGTTTGTAACAGTTTTATAGCATAAAGTAAGAATATAACAAACACACAAAATAACATTATTAAAAAAAAGAAAAAACAAATTTTTAAAGGTAATATTTAAATTGACGACCATTTTCTCTAATGCAAAATAGGCACATTTTTGTAATTTTTTGAATAGCGTTAAAAAGAACCATTGATCTCATTCGCCGATTTCGAAAGGCTAAATGAACTGCCTCTCGAAGTTCTGCTATGCCGTCATATCGTGTTTTATATAGGTATTTCATTTTGTATATAACCCCATAAAAAATCTAAAATTGAGAGATCTGGAGATCGTGGAGGCCATCTAAAAGGTCCGTTGGTAAATATTCTTCTTTGAGGAAAGTTATTATCAAGAAATTCCCTTAAGAGCTTAGAGTTGTGACTTGGGGCACCATCTTGCTGTAGGTAAACATATTATTATATATTATATATATTAGGCTAATGGAATATTTTCGAGCAGTTCTGAAATAACTCAAGGATTTCTAGGTATTTACGTGTTGTAACACCTCCTTCAAAGATCCTGTACACTATATGTCTGCTCCAAATAAAACATGACACCCCAACTCCAAAGCGTCCTGGTTGTGCCCTTTCAAACATTACATGCTGATTTTCACTACGCCAGTTCCTGGTATTGTGTCGATTAAAAATTCCCGCACTTGAAAAAAAAGCATTCGTCTGATCAGATAACAAGTCTGCCAAATAAATCGTTAGCATCGATTTATTGCAAATACCATTGGCAAAACAGTGCCCGGCGCTCGGCATCGCCAGGATTTAAATGTTGCACTATAATAAATTTGTATGGATGATACCTATATTTCTTCAAGATCCTCTGACCGTCAGTTTTTGGTACACCAATTTCCTTCTCAATTTTTCTACATGAGGACGAAGGTGTTGCCTTTATATGTATATCCCAAAGCATCTATATTTTTTCTTTCTTTGTTCTCTTTGTCGTATGGTTTAGGACACGGGTGAACAAATGATCCGTGCTCAACTAAATTTGCTTTTAAACGAGCAAATATCTCAAAAAACGGTTGCCTTCTTTCTGGATATCTAACAAGCAAAAACTTATAATGATAATACAGATTTTTCTTAACCATAATAGCTTACTTACCTTTGGAAATATAATTCCGAGGCTTCTACAGAATTTTCATCACTCTGTATAAAACATACTAGCATATCATATTTCTTATAATTTTCATACGCTGCCATTATTCAAAGAAATTGATAAATATCAATTAAATAAAAATACCAAAAGCACCTTTACAAAGTACTTTATAAACCAAAAGTCGATCCAAACACCGTACAAATATTTGATATTTATTTTTGTTTGTTGCCATAAACAATAGCCTTAGCCTACTATTAAATTATGCATTTATGCAGAAACTTCATTTATTTGCGTGTTTCTGATAGAAAGTGCATACATACTATTATATATTTTTGAAAAGGTAAAAAAAGACAAATTTTATAGTCTATAAATATACAGTTTATATATATATATATATATATATATATATATATATATATATATATATATAAAAAAAAAATAAAGTAGGGTTCGATAACTTTTTGACCTGACCCTGTATAGTAATTCCGAAGGTGGAATTGAGTTATACGGGAAAAGTTATATAACAAACAGTTTTCACATTTTTGATAAGTTATCTGATAGACGCACCGACGACGGAATTGATAAAACATATTTTTTGGCATCTAGGAACGTTGAAACGATGATAGATAAGTGAAACCTGAGAGGATGATTTCTCTAGATTATAAAAAATTTCTTTGGCCGCTATTTTGTTTCGCCATATTGCATTAGTACGACAGTTTTACTAGTTCATCTCTATACCACAATTAGTTATGACAGACGATTTAAAATCAGTTCGGTAAGGAGTTCTCTCAGGATGGAATTTTTTAATATTTTATGAAGCCGACAATTTGGTCCCCCATCTTGGATTTGTACCAAAATTTTACCAGTTAATTATTACATAATAGTCGATAGTTGTGCACAAAATAAGATATATTGGATAAGTACTTTCTTAGTAATAATTTTTTTAACATTTCACTTGGCCGCCATTTTGTTTTACCATACTGGATTTTTACCAAAAAGTTACCAAGTCATCCCCACATGATCCTTAATTTTTGACCAAAATTTAAAGTCAATCGGATAAGTAGTTTTTTAGCTATGCGAACAGGCAGACCGAGAGACAGACAGGTCTCGAGAAAATAAGTTTTTCGGTATCTAGAGACCCTGAAACGTAAATATCTGAAAAATCTCGGAGGGTGATTTTTTTTACGAGAATAATACTTCTCTTTTTCGAGGAAGGTAAAAATGCACTAAAAAGTGAAATTTGAAAATTTTACTCCATGAAGTCGAAGCCAATTTTCCTTTTTATTTTTTTGATCTGCATCTGCAGGGTGGTGTACTCAGGTTTAAAATCGACGTTGCGTCTTCGAGTTTTCATTATCAACTACATTTTTTTAATACGGACTTAATTTTTTTATTTCACACACTAGAGTATTTAAAATTCTCCTTTGTAGATTTGAGAAAATTCTGGTTTTCCGTCTCTTTTTTAACACTTTGTCGCTTACAGTAAAATCTTAAATCTTCTGTTCAAACATTAAGTGTGATACATCGTTGGTTTTGGGATGCCAAACGCTTGTTATAACATTCGATTCGGCGAGTGTTATATTGTCCGGGCCATTTTCAAAATTCTGTATTCGTCGTAATGTCAAATCGTACTTTATGTACATTTTTACCATTCGGTCGCTTTAACTTGGAGACGGTTCCAGATAAACGTTTGAAATTCGGTACATTTTTAAAACAGACTTGGGGCTCTCAAACGGTGCAAACCGATCTTCGTATCATTTTTAGTTTTTCGTCTGTTAATGAAATAAAACATGTTTTATTTCATTAACATATGTGTAAAATTACAATATCTACTTGAAACTTTTAAGAAACGTTCTTTTTATGGTCTCATGAACTCTATTAAAAATGGGCGGGACCGAAGTTTGATTTTTTTTTAATTCTTAAACCTCGTTTTTTGGTAAAAAAAATTCTTATTTTTTTTTTATCTTTGCAGCTCGTTAAAAATCAGTTTTATTGAAAATTGCCATAAGATAAAATTAATGAGGAGGAAAAAAGTACAAAACTGTACTTTAAGTTTCCAGCTAAATGATTTAGAAGAAATACTATTTATGTGCACAGTATTAAATTTTTTTGCCGTTTAGTGCTTTTTATCTGCACCGACTTAACATTTATTATAAATCAGCCCGACCTCTTGAAGTTCTGGGCAGCAACGAAAATCTTGCGTGTAATTTGGCTACAAGATAGATACATTTTTCTACTACTACAATTAAATAAACTTATCTTCCAGAATTGGCTCTGGTGTAATTTTTTTAACAAGTTTCACTATTTGATAAGTTTTTTGACACTTTGACAGGTTTTCAGTTTATAAGTAAAACATATATTATGTTACATAGGGGCAGTAGTTGCATATGGGATTTTTTTTTGAAGTTCTAAGACATTGATTTAGAAGATTTGGGTTCTAAATAGGCAAAATTATGTTTTCGCACCTGCGTATTTTTATTTTTTTTTGCGCTACTGAAACTTTTCAAGGATTCAGATATCGATTTGGGTTTTTCGGTAACGGATAGGATATTTTTAAATGCGGTTTTTACAGTTCAATGTATATTTTAGAGGCGCAATTAATAAAAAAAATACTTTGACATCTGTCAAAAAAAACACAATTTCCTGTGACTTCTAAACTACTTTAAATATTAAAAACAGTTTTCACAGTTTTATGTAACTTTTATTGGCGTAATTTATTAAAAAAAAATTGACAGTACAGTATTTGTATTATTTTCAATTTATCTTCCATTAATATTAAAACTTTTTTCTTTCGAATTCCCCAAAGAGTCGTTTGAAACACGGTAACAGTCTGAAAAATTAAAATAATTATTTGAAATTCTCAGAGAACGTTTATTTTTATAGTATTCCGGATCATGTTGAAAATGGGTGAGATCTAACTTTAGAAAGTATTTTTTTCCTAATTCTTAAAAAAAAATTAAGTCAAAAACAAGTGTTATTTTAACGACATCTGGCGCCTAATCGATTTAAGTTTTTTTTACAAAAGCGAAAACGTTTCTAAAAGAACATAATTAGAACAAAGCAATCTATACAAGGAATATAATGTCGTGTTTAAAAAGTCTAAGCATATTCCATTTATCATGGATTATTTAAAAAAATCAAAATTTTTTGTTGTGTTGTATCTTTGGATCGAAATAAAATTTTTAAATAGGATTTTTACAGGTATATATAACTTTTAAATAGTTAATGAAAAAGATATATAATAAATATTATAATGGGAAATTGGTTTACATTAGTATTTATGTATACAGGATGTCTCAAAAATATGTACCAAACTCAACGTATATTTATTTGTATTTGTACCTTTTATGTGCGTTAAATGGATTTCTACTTCCGGATTATAAATATACTCTCAAGAATTTTGACAAAATTCTGCCATAAAATGCAATGTTTGGGAGAGAGAGACGAAGAACGTTCTGCTGCATAGTGGAATCAAAGGAAATACATTACCCTTTATAGCAGGATTTTTTCAAATTTTTCGAGAATTTTTGAAGATAAAGGCATTAATCTTAGTATATTTATAGTAAGCAGGAAGAAATCATTTGATAAAAGCATAACATACAGGGTGTTTCATTAGAAAATTCATGTTTGGTCTGCTATATATATTTGAGTTATCCTATATAGATATTTTAAAGACGAATGTAGCAAACCTAGTTATTATATATTAATATTAAGCCAGAATAAACCCATGTGATTGATTAATACATATTAAACAGGGTGCTAAACAGTTTTTTTAATATAATGATGGTGCTGAAGTTTTGACAAGCCTCTGCGTACAATAGTGATGGGTAAATATTTAGAGACATTATTCTTGATCATAATTGACGCGGGAAACAATTGTATAATACATACATAAGGTGAAAAAAACAATTTTTGAAAACACCCTGTATATTAAAACGAAAAGTAAAATAAAAAATGACATTTTTTTTAATATTTATGAGTACATCATCTTGGCTAGAAAAGAACACAAAATATATCTCTTTTGCACAGTCGTCGTTACAAGGTTACATAATACTCTGTAAAATAGATTTGTTGAAGTCCGCTACATCATACAATGGTGAGATGACGCAGTTTGTAACAATTACAGTTATTTTTAGTTCTCTTAAAATTCCTAACACTGGAACCTGTGGTGGAAGATAGATCAAAATACAAGAGTTCTAACCACACTACACCACAACTTGTTACGTTCTGGACGCGCGTTTCGCTAACCAAGTTAGCATCATCAGCAGATGATATAAACTAAAGTAACTTATCCTAACCGAGACTATTTATAGGTAAATGTGGTCACACTTGGTTGCACCCGACTGCACCGTTGTCAAGTAAACAATAGAGGGGACTATAGGGAATAGGCCCTCTGTCTTTATTTAGTGCTTTCTTACCACATTTAACTATTTCTATACTCTCAAATGCATCCAATAATCTATTATTAGAGACATTTTTAATCAACTTAAGATTATTTATTCCTATTCGGTGATTGTTTTCCAAAGCATGTTGGGCAACGCTTGACTTTTCTGTTCTTCCGTATCTTAAATGTGCCATGTGTTCTTTAAAACGAATGTTTATGGAGCGTTTAGTTTGCCCAACATATTTTAGATCACAGTCATTACAGCTAATTTCATAGATGCCACTCCTCTCCCTCAAGTCGACTTTGTCTTTGGGGTTTCCAAGGAGATTTTTCAAACTATTCTCCGTTTTGTAGGCTACTCTAAAACCTACGTTTTTAAATACTTTTTCTAGACCTCTCGTATATCTGGGATCATATGGGATTACTATGAATTTATTGGAAGCCTCAGGTATTTGAAGAGTAGTGGCATCTTTTAACATTTTCTTATGCTTATGTCTATTTACTAGTTTTTGTACAAAATTATCATTATATCCATTACTTTTAGCTATATTTTTAATCCGATTCATTTCATTGTTAAAACGTTCTTTACTTAGTGGAAAATTGACTAACCTGTGAGTTAAGAAATGGAATGCTGCCATTTTGTGTTGACGGCAATGAAATGAGTCGGATGTTATATATCTATCAGTATTAGTAAATTTCCTATAAATATCAAATTCTAATTTATCGTTATTTCTAATAACTAACGTGTCGAGAAAAGGTAATTGCCCATTGTTCTCCTTTGCGTACGTAAAATTAATGGAAGGATGTTTATTGTTTAATGTTTCTAAAACAGAAGAAACATTAAACAATAAACATCCTTCCATTAATTTTACGTACGCAAAGGAGAACAATGGGCAATTACCTTTTCTCGACACGTTAGTTATTAGAAATAACGATAAATTAGAATTTGATATTTATAGGAAATTTACTAATACTGATAGATATATAACATCCGACTCATTTCATTGCCGTCAACACAAAATGGCAGCATTCCATTTCTTAACTCACAGGTTAGTCAATTTTCCACTAAGTAAAGAACGTTTTAACAATGAAATGAATCGGATTAAAAATATAGCTAAAAGTAATGGATATAATGATAATTTTGTACAAAAACTAGTAAATAGACATAAGCATAAGAAAATGTTAAAAGATGCCACTACTCTTCAAATACCTGAGGCTTCCAATAAATTCATAGTAATCCCATATGATCCCAGATATACGAGAGGTCTAGAAAAAGTATTTAAAAACGTAGGTTTTAGAGTAGCCTACAAAACGGAGAATAGTTTGAAAAATCTCCTTGGAAACCCCAAAGACAAAGTCGACTTGAGGGAGAGGAGTGGCATCTATGAAATTAGCTGTAATGACTGTGATCTAAAATATGTTGGGCAAACTAAACGCTCCATAAACATTCGTTTTAAAGAACACATGGCACATTTAAGATACGGAAGAACAGAAAAGTCAAGCGTTGCCCAACATGCTTTGGAAAACAATCACCGAATAGGAATAAATAATCTTAAGTTGATTAAAAATGTCTCTAATAATAGATTATTGGATGCATTTGAGAGTATAGAAATAGTTAAATGTGGTAAGAAAGCACTAAATAAAGACAGAGGGCCTATTCCCTATAGTCCCCTCTATTGTTTACTTGACAACGGTGCAGTCGGGTGCAACCAAGTGTGACCACATTTACCTATAAATAGTCTCGGTTAGGATAAGTTACTTTAGTTTATATCATCTGCTGATGATGCTAACTTGGTTAGCGAAACGCGCGTCCAGAACGTAACAAGTTGTGGTGTAGTGTGGTTAGAACTCTTGTATTTTGATCTTTCTCTTAAAATGTTTAAATAGAAGGTTATATTTCTTTTACGCTAGTTTTAAAGAGTAATAAAAGACCGAAGTTTTGGCGGAAACCGCAGATGTATATCTTTATTAGTTTTTAAGCTATTGCCAAATAAGTGAATTAATAAGTATTTTGCGGACGAAATGATTAATAACAAGGATATCGTAGTGAAACTAAAATCTTCAGGGGCGTCTCTAGACTCTTAATGTAGGGGGGCAAAAGTAACAAAAAAAATGCTTTTTGTATTACAGTAATTTCGGTATAGATGCCGGTTCTGCTTGTTGCTAATTGTGTCTCGTAAATTGCCAACTTTGCGGTTGACCTTAAAAGTGCATCGAATTTTCAAGATCTTATTTTTCGGCGAGATAAAACACGAGTAAAAATTATTTCTTTAAGATTCTCGGGAAGTCACAGTACAGTTTTTCATTATTCATTTTTTTAAACAGAAGAAATAATTTATAAAAAAAGTACTAACTTTCCGATGATCTTAACGAAAAACTTGGAATATTTTTCGAAAAAGAAGACCTTGAAAAGTCCATGGGTTTTAGAGTTACTCCGACACACTCGTAAAAATGGTTATAAACAACAATTAGATTTGGTCGAACGGATTATAAAAACAGTATTATTTTTAAATACTGGGCAGATTATTGTTTAGAGCTCAATTAAATTATTCGTAATTAACAATAATGTAATATTACTAGTTACTTTCCGCTACTCTGTCTGAACCGAAGTATGGAGCGTGTTTAGAGGCTAACGAGCCAAAGCAACAACAACATAACAGTAAAAATGAAGTGATAAAACAGCACTTTGTGGGTAACCAGATAACAAAGAAAGCTGAATATTCTAATCTTCAAATGTTTTTCATCGTTTAGGATACATCTATTTAGCCTTCAGCCTGTAGAATTAAGAAAAAATCCGTGTGATGACGCAAATTAAGACCTAAACTTTTCTGACGTACGTTCTTTCACATGCGTTCCACTTAGGGTTAGGTGTTCTGGCTAGGGATGAGGGATAATAGAATTTACCTACCGCCTATCGATACCTATGGATAGTTTATTGCTACTTGTCGATATTTTTGCAGCAAATGCGGTTCGGGAGGGGAGCCAAATATATCGAAGAGCAAAAAAAAGGTTCGCGTTTAAATATATGATACATTTAATGTCTTCGCAACTAATCAGTAAAAAACTTTGTAAAAAACACTTGTAAATATGTAACCCATATATCTATAACTATCTATGTTATCGGTTACCTATGAATAATATCGGATACTTTTCGGCATTATTGAATACCTATCGGCATTCATCCATAATTATCGCTATATTGATATTATTTTTATTTACCCATTGATATTAGATATGTCTCTGACCTATGGATAAAACGCACATCCCTAGTTGCGGCACTATAAAAAATTTAAGCATTATAACATTTGCAAATTTACATATAATCATTTAGTTTATAGTAACACTGAGGTAATTACAAAATTTGGCTAGTTATCTAGTTACTGACTTTCACAGACCTTTCCATCACCATCCTGTCGAATAACTCTACGATTTAGATTTTTCTATATTTACATTTCATGCACTTCATAGAAGAAAGCTAATAGAGGCAATATAAATAGGGTTTTACTATTGAAAGTGATATATTTTGAATGCATAATCAGTTTTAATTAATAAAATACTGGCCTTTATTAATGAAAATAACCATTTATTCATTTACAATTCAATATTTTGTTTTTCTGGGTTCTTCTTTTGGTCCATTTCACGCACATGAATTATGATAAACATATTTACTCTCTTCTTCCTTGTAAAATATCAATTTAACACTTTGAGAACATGTGAACTAATTCGTTTATCATTTATCAAAGCTGCTTTCGTTTTTGTTTACTTTATATGGAATGTTAAACGGACATTTTGCTAATGGTTTTTCATTATTTTAAACCCATTAGTAATCTGAAACGAAATTGAACATTATAACATTGCAGTTAAATATAACCTATAAAATATCAAGACTTTTATGTAGATTGCGTCTTACATACCTCAATATCTTTTATTCATAATTCATTGGATTACATTTTGTAAAGTATTTTTAAGTTCTCTAAATTAAGACAAACAATTTTTTGGTTTTGTTTACAAATATTTGGAATTTACATGCCTTTCTCTTCTGTCGCTATGGTTTCTTATTTTTCGGCATCCAGCCAGCTTTGACAATGTCTGGTTTTTCTTTTCAGTTATAATTTTGGTTCTGCTGAGGAACAATTCGGCAGCTCTATTTGGTAGGACACCGACTATTGTCGGGTTTTGACTCTGTTATACTAATGGCGCCAGCACTGGACTCCATTGTACGTATAACTTTATTTTATAGCGTTAGGTTGGCATAAGTTCCTGAAGTGAAAGAAGGAAGAATGATGGAGGGGAATGTCAAACTTCTTCGAATTTTCTGGAGATGATTCTCTCATCACCCCTTTTTATTGCCTCTCCTTGGTGTCCGGTTTTGTAAAAGTGCCTTAATGGACCGATCTTTTTAAAAGTACTGGAAGTAGGCCTAATTAACTAATTTTAAAAGGGCAGTGCCGTTGGAAGCCCAAGGCCTATTTATGGACATCGTCTGACCATAAATTTTGGTCCCGTTTTTGTTTGGTTCCATATTTGATTAACCACGTGGTATGTCGACTTTCAAATTAGTTTCCTGCTGTGAATTAATTTGCAATTATCTTTTATAAACAAAATGGCGTCCTGAACTTTGTTTTGGCTATCCGTTCCTTGAGAAGCCTTTCTAGATGCCTGGAAATTCCTATTGTTGGTGACCGCTGATGTCGAAGGAGCCCTCGAGATAACTCGAGGTAAGCCAATGTCTTTGAATAGTTGTGTTGTAAATAACTCGTTTTTGCATTCCGTGTCGATTTTATTAAAAGACAAACAATCGTCTGTAGGGTTTCTGGATATTGTTTCAAGTTAAGATTTCGAGATATGGTTTCGGGATATAGTTTTAAGTTTATGATGTAATTTTTGGGGTACATAAACCAAGAGTTCTACAATGGGTTTAAAGATAAAAAAAAGAACAAAGAAGATCATTAAAATTTGACAGTCTGCACTTTATACAGTGTTTTATTGAAAAACTCTCCATATCTTTATTTTATCAGCATTTAAATATCAATATAGATTTCTTCTTAAATGAGTCACAGTCAATTAGGTGGCGCCCTTTTTAATTTCTAAAGGTACCCGAGAAACTGCAACTAACAGCTCTCCGAAAAGACTGACTGCCGTTCGTTTGTATTGGTAAGTCCATAGGGACTTTACGCCATAGCGTATTCTTTTTTCTTTATTTCTACCGATAGATAATAGTTCAAAACTGCATTGTAAAATGTAAGAAAAGTTTGAAGAGATTATGCAAGTATTAACGGGCAATATTAAACAGATTTTATTGATAAGTAGCCGATAACATAGATAGTTATAGATATATGGATTACGTATTTACAAAGGTGTTTTTTACAAAGTGTTTAACTGATTAGTTGCGAAGACATTAAATGTGTCATATGTTTAAGTGCGAACCTTTTTTTGTTCTTCGATATATTTGGCTCCCCTCCCAAACCGCCTTTGCTCCAAAAATATCGACAGGTAGCTTTAAGTAAAAATCTTAATACCGACTAGTAATGGAGGGAATAAAAAACAATTTTGTCATGACTATATGACCTATACCTACTTCTAAATAATCCCTCCTCTTTGTATTTACTTTACCCCGTACCCAACAAAAGTATAAATAACCGAATGACATTTATTCGTAAGCACCTTTCCAGTTATCCGATTTTGGTCATGCTTGCAACTATGTTGCTTATTATTGTGTGATACATCAAAATTTTTGAAAAAATTATTAGAAAGGGTTCCATATTTTCGGAATTCGGAATATATTATTTTTAACTGTTTAGTGCTTTTTCTTGAACTTGGTTCTCTCTCTCGTTCTCTTTTTGTATAAACATTTGTTCGGGCATTACGGTGCCATTTTGAATCGGGTCAAAATCAAAGATATTTGATCTCACAGAGTAAACGATGCGTAGGTTGGTAACAGTAAGTGGGTGCTGTTTGGATAATGGTCGGCAATTTTGGTATTTTATAAAAGCTACAATGAACTGATTTATCTGTTTGAAATTCAGAAGAAGGTACCCGAAAAACAAAGAACTACTAAAATAGACATCTGATCTCCAATAGGGGCAAAATATCGAATTTAGAACATACAGCGGGACCAAAGAGTAAAAATGCATCACACCTCTGATGTAGACATAGAAAAAAATTTAAATATTGAATAGTAAATTTTACGAAGAATCCATATTTAATTTCGAGAAAACAATTAAACATCGAATAAATCAATCAAATTTTTTCTTATTTTATATTTCAATACATTTTTAGATTCTACGAAAAAAACTAGGTAATGTTTATATAATATGTTCTATGTAAAAATATAACTGCTTTCGAGATATTCAAGGTAAAATATCCAATTTGTCTTAACTTTAAATGATATGAAAAATCGATACCTAATAGAAACAAATGAAGCCCATGTTTCTATCTAACTTTATTATATTATTAAATAAAAATAGCAGTAATATTAGCACGCACGCAAAAATATCTGGCTCGGAGTTGCCAGTAGCCTGATTTAGGTTTACTTGTCTGGATATGAAATACAAAAATTATGCTTTAACCAACCTATAAACGAGTTTAGTCAGCAGATCGCAGACCGTGCGTCGGGGACTGGCAACTCTGGTTATTAAGCTACACGGAAATTTCTTTCAATGGATCTCAACTGTATTGAGTACGATATAAATTTTGAAATTCATTTAGGGGCTCTTTTATTTTCCATTCGGAATATAATCGGTTTTAATCTATATCTGCATAATTCCCTTTGAACGAGATTTGCAAACCTGTTACCACAGGAAATTATATATAGTTATATAATATTTCAGAGATGTTATTTCAACTTATTAATATCTCAAAGCATGATCATCAAATTTAGAACACATACTGTATAAACCAGTAAATGTAATACCAATTACTCATATAAATCAAATATTTGTAATCTAGTAAATTAGATATATAGATAAGGGAATACGCACACGTTATCTAAAAGCGTTTAACAATAAAATGCTAAAAGTAAAAGTATTTTTTTACGCGATGAAAAGCGCACTTGTTATGATGTAAAGACCATCCTAGGATGAGTTCCAAAAAAAGTAATGGAATACTTTACGGTAAGGTAATTTTAATCACAGATGCTATGAACTACACTGGAAAATTATTTTAAAATGCTCTATGGAAGCGTTTGCTAGACTTACCATAAACATCTAACCTTGAATTTTGTTTAGAAAAAAAATAGTTCTGAGAGTTTATTGTTTAGTGTGTTATGTTTAAGAAACATAATAATTTTATTATGAATTAACTGAAAATTAGGTTGTCATCATACAAAATTCAACATTTCTTACTGCGCAAACTTGATAATTTATTACTCCGCTCTCCAGCGTGGTAAGAAAAAGTACCGCCGCGGTAACACCACAGAGCAGTGACGTTAACATGTAGGGAATTTCCCTATTTGTAGAGAAAATTTGCTGAAAATAGGAAAGTAGGCAAAAGAGGGCAGAAATTTGAAAACATCCTATTTGTACGAAAATTTTAGAATACAACAAAATATGATATTTTAAACCCTAACCTTAAAAATGGAACGCAGTTAATTCTAAAAAAGTGGTCTCTTTACCCTCTTTAGCGGTATCGCAATATGTTAGTCGGCAAAGTTAAATTGGGAGATACAATGTGAAAATCTTTGTTGATCTATTAGGTTTTTGTAGCTATTTGATGGTATGGATAATATCAGGTCTTTAAAACGCGACACTTGTTAGAAGCTATGGTTTGGTTACGATGTTATGCGAGTATTGTCTGTATTTGAAAATAGACCAAATTAACTCTTTTATTACTTACTATCTGTCCCGGCAGATCTTGTTCTGCCTTTTCCGTTAGATGGCGCGATGAGTTTCCAAAAGAATTATAAGAATATGGGGCGCATTCACCACATAGGTCAGAAATGTTATTGAAGAAAACCATATTGGTTTTATAGAAAAAATACGCGATAAAACCACACAAAAAATAGTGTTGAAAGGTGTCGGTAACCAGACGATCATTTCAAAAAAAATCATGTAAATTAGTGCAGTACACCTCTCCCACGAACTTGCTAAAAATCTGGTTTAGTGTTTTAAATATACAGATTACATAGCAGTGGTGTTTGAAGTTATTATTTTATATTATAGTATTTAAAATGAGTAGCAGAGAATCAGTACAGATTCTGTCAGAAGTGGCCCACTGCCCCAAAAAAAGCAAAGTGATGGAAACAAAAATTCAATCAAGATTGGGTCCAATTAGAACAATTTAAAGGTTGGTTAAAAGAAGTGCCAGAAAATCCTTATTCCTGCCGGTGTGACTGCCAGTTAACATATGGAAAGTCGGAGCTCCATTGTAAAGGAAAGAAACACTTACAAAAAGTAAAATTAATTTCAAGTAACATCAACATGCATTCGTTCTTCAAACCAATAGTGACTAGAAACGAAGATAGACAAGTTCAGGACTTTGAAATAAGACACAGTACTTTCTGCGCCAAGCATAATGTAGCTCTTGAAACAATAGATAATTTGGTACCTTTGCTTCAAGAAATTATTCCAGATTCTAAAATTGTTCGAAAAGTTGCATTGGGGCGTAAAAAGAGCACAAGCATAATCAGGAACGTGTTAGCTCCTACTGTAAGCGAAGACTTAACAGAAATATTAAAGGTGAATAAGTTTTCAGTTCTAGTCGACGAGGGCACTGATATTGAACTACATAAAACTATATGTGCGCTTGTGAGATATGTAGATCCATCAAGTTGGGAAGTAATAACAAAACTTCTACAATTATTGGAACTGGAACATGACCAACTGTAGTGACGAAAAACTATGCAGTAAATTAAAAACCCTTCTCGATAATCTTACTAATGTAATAGGAATGACTTCGGATGGAGCTAGTATTATGGTTGGCAAGAATAATTATTTTGCGTCAAGGCTTGTAAATAATAGTAAAAATGCTATGGTAATTAAGTGTGTGTGTCACACTTCCGCCATAATTGCAAACCAAGCTTGTATGTATTTACCGCGAGCGCCGAAAGATCTTTTAAGACAAGTTTACGCATATTTTTCTGGAAGTTCAAAGATATATGCCCAACTGGAACAAATTGAAGAATATTTTAATTTCGAAAAGAAAAATATCACGTGTGTCAGATACAAGGTGGTTATCTTTGCGTACATGTGTGGGACGCATTCTAGAGAATTGGGTGGTTTTAATAGACTATTTTAGGGTAGCAGTTGTAGTCGATAAGTTAAAATCTGCTGAAACGATCTTAAGAGAATTAGAAAAATCTGATTATTAAAACATATTTAAAGTTTTTAAAGTTCATAGTTATTTATTTTAATTCAATGCACGCAATTTTTTAAAGTAATAAACGCTTAATTCATGAACTTTATTCGGAATAAAATTTTTATTTTAGGTTAGGTCAAAATTGTATTAAGCCTGAATGTCTAAGTACAAAATGTAAATGAACGGTCACATAATAATTACGTAGAACTTGAAAATATACATTTAGGACATGAGTGTAATAATATACTGGCAAATATTCCGGATAAAAATGCGATTAAACAATTAAGAAGAGACTGTCTAAACTTTTATATTTGCATTGCAGCATTGGGAGAAATGCAGAATCGCCTCCCTATTAATAAAAGACATATTTTTCAGAAATTCAGATTTCTTAAACTGAATTGGTGAAGAATTGGTCAGTGTACCGAAAACGATATTGATGGAGTTATAGAAGAATAGCGGATTCTTCGAATATTAATAGACAAAACTAAAAAAAAACAAATTAATAACGGATTCCATAGAACAATTTTTGTTTTTTTTTGTCAAAAATGAAAAACTTTAATGACACTTTAGTTTTTCCGCGGTCAAATTTACCTAGAATTGTCCTTACTCTCCCCCACGCTAATGCAGACAGCAACCGGATATTTTCTATCGTTAGAGACGTGGGTATCAAAAAAACGAAATAAAATAGATCACGATTCTCTAAATGCAATTTATATGATAAGATCTCATTTCCCATGAGATTGATTGAACGAAATATAAATGGAGTGCACATAAAAAAATCTATGAGAAAATGCGGTATGATATATTATATGACCATAAGAAAAATAAATAAATACAAACATGTAGTTTACGTTCTGTTTTTTGTATTGAATTTGTATTCTTAATTTATACAGCTATGAATATAGAAATAAATGAAACTGTCTATTTATTTATAATAAAAGTAGGTATACCAAATTGGAAAAATTTAATTTAATTTTATTTATTATCAATTTATTTTGCAAATCGTTGTCAACTTGAATGTCTTTAAAATAATAATTGTTTCCTAAATTCCTAATTAATTTATATTATGGGCAAACTTTGAACATCGCGCAGAATCCTGGTCTTGACTGTAAGAAACGAAACGCAACAATAGAAGCTGACGTTTGTCGTTGAAATGTCTATAACGTCACTGCCACAGACCTTGTTTGAACGTTGGAAAGAGCTAATTACATAGTAAAAGCTGCTCTCTATCCATGCGGTTTTCCGCGAGCGGATTGTAATTATTTGTTATGATTGGCTGTTGATTATTCAAACATGTTTTCCAGCCGTAAGAAGTTGAAGTGAGTTGATTTTTTTCGGATTTCACTAAAAACGCACAACAGCTTGACATATCAATTTGACGAGATAAAAAAGACGTACATTAAATGGACTGTGCTAAATTGAAATCAACTGAAAGTTTTTGTATTTAATTTTATTGTATGTAAAAGTCATAATTAATGTTTTCTATTGTTTATAGCAAAGGCAAAATTATATTTTAACCACATAAAATTATCTTTATTAAAACATGAGTATAAACTGTGAGGAAAGGATGCTTTAAATGATAGTAATTTGGAGTCCTGTTGTAAAGATAATACCGATGTTACAGAACAGCCGAAAGATTCTTCTAGCTGCTTTGAATTTTAATATTTAGTAATTTTAAATAAAGGCAAAACTTAAAAAAATATAAATTGAAGTTTCATTAAGAAATTATGGTTCTTGGGTATAGACTGCATCAAATTGGAATTACTTTCCGACGTTTCGCCTCTGAGTGCACGGGGCATCTTCAAGGATCTTCACACTGCACAAGACCAAAACACTGAATTCAGTAAAGATGGATTTTTCTTACACTCTTAGATTTTTTGTATCACTGATACAGCTGGAGATATTATCCGCATAAAGAAAATTATAAACGCAGGAATTATAGAAATAGGCAAGATTATGAGAATTTCTAAACTCAAATATATGTTTTTAGTGATTTATTTTTTCAACATACAAATTTAGTTGTAACAACTTTTATAGCAAAAAAATATAAGTTTACACGGAATCTTAATTAGCCTAGGTAATCAAACCTTGCTTTGATTATCCCTAGATATCTTTTAATAATTCAGCTAAGTTAATTTTTGTTGTAAAAATAACAATAATCATAAATTTATATGGGTATAGTAATATAAAGATAATATATGTCCTTTTACTTCCATCGTGAAAGGGAAAAATTGTAACCGTAAAAAAAAATCACCCTCCGAGATTTTTTCCAATCTTACAATCTAGAGTCCCTAGACGCCGAAAGGCATATTTTCTTAATTCTGTCGGTCTGTCTATCTGTCTGTTATAAAACTATTTATCCGATTGACTTCAAATTTTGGTCAACAATTAGGAGACAATGGGGAAGACCTGGTAAAGTTTTGGTAAAAATCCAATATGGCGAAATAAAATGGTGACATAGTGAAATGTTAAAAAACATTACTGAAAAACTAATTATCCAATTTACTTACTACTTACTACTACTTAATTTTGCACATACTTCAAGTGTAAGAATCAACTCGTAGAATGATGGCGAAATAAAATGCCAGCTTAACAAAATATTTAAAAAGTTTGCTTGAAAAACTACTTGATAGATTGAGTTCGAACTTTGTGCAAAAATTAATTGTAGTATAGAGATAAACTGGTAAAATTGCGGTAAAAATTCAAAATGGCGGCAAAATAAAATGTTTGTTTGTAACCGTCAAAAAGCATCCTCCCAGTTTTAGCGACCCTAATTTTCAATTCCGTCATTTTGTCTGTAGGTCTGTCATTTTGTTCAAAAATTAAGGGTCATATGGGGATGAACTGGTAACATATTGGTAAAAACTAAAAATCCGAGAGGCAAACCGCTGACTTAAATTGTGTACATCAATGCGCATTTTGGGCATTACTCTAATGTTTTTTAACTAATGACAATAATTCCTTAGTAAATTCCCGCCAATGCCTACTAATTCCCCCTAATTCACTGTAATACCTCAGTAATTCCTAGTAATGCACCTAAATTCCCAGTAGTACCTTCTACTTAATACCTTCTAATGCCTAACAAAAGTGGCGAAAACTATAATATTCACAGTAATATAATGCTGAAATAGTTATTTATTATATAGGTGAGTTATTTAGCATATGTCACCCAAGGAAACTTTAACATAAAAGTCAAAGACAAATAGAATAATGTTTAATTATCTTTCGGTTTATGTTATAATAGCTTACGAGTTTATTACCAAATATAATTCAATTCTTGTATACAATATGCACCTTTAATATCAATACTAGCAAATAATTTTAAAAAGCTTTACCAAAATCAGGCTAGTTTAATATTTGACTCCTAGTTACTAATTGTAATTATATAATTGTCCTTTTGCATCGACTTTTGCTTTTTAGTTTATACATTTACACTATAAAAGTATTTTTCTAAAATATTAGAGAAAAGCCTAATAGACGAAAAAAAAAAGAAAATAAAAAATGTTTACTGCTTGGTTTACTGTTGATAATAAAAATCATAATTATTTATTAACGTTTTTTTCGTAGATATATATGAAAGGAAGGGCTCGAAAGAAACAAGCAAGTTTATTGAAAATACTCATTTATTGGTTGCTCCAACACATTTAAATGTTATAAAAGAACTTCGAGCAAAGTAGAAAATATTTTGGATTTTGAAATCGACTTAAACATTAAAAATCTTGTCGAAATAAACAGATAAATTACACAGAAAATTTCCACTGATTAGATTGAGGAACAGATAATGATATTATTTTTTAAAACAAGTATAATAATCCGCCAGGAAGAACGTAACTACCTAAGAACATCTTGTAATTTCTTACACGAGTTCTTGTGTCGCTAACATTTTTTAGATACGAAAATTAGAAAATGTATTTTGTAGGACAATGTGAAAATTGGATGCTAGGTATTTTAAGTAGCAATCATGAAAAAAGCACCTGGTAATCTATAAAATGTAAAAAGTTATTATTTTGGCATTTTATGAATTTTGTCGTAATCATAACTTATTTCAATTTATAGATAACCAGCTGATTTTATATGATTGCTTAATCAAGATACCTAGAATTCAATTTTCATATTGTCCTACAAAATATATTTTCCAATTTTCTAGTCCGACGCGTGAAAAAATTTCAGCGATAGCGGGGTATGCGTCATTATTTAAAATTTCCGTAATAATAATTATAATAATAATAATAATACGATCAAATTCAAATACCACAAATAGAATTTGTGGTCGCCAGGAGTTGATTATATTCACAATTTCTGGTATAAGAAATTTGAGGTTCTCCATGAAGCCATGGCTCATCATTTTAACAAAATAATGCATCATCAGGACAGAGAACCCGTCCCAGTACAAGCCCATCACTTGTTTGCCCACCATGTACAAGATCCTAACAGGATGCATTGCAAGTCGAATCTATCACAATATTGACAGTCATAACCTATTAACCGAGTGACAGAAGGGATGCATTCGAGACAATCAAGGATGCAAAAAACAACTTATCATCGACTCTGTGGTACTTAAGCAAGCACAGGAAAAACAAAGCAACATACACACTGCTTTTATAGACTATAAAAAGGCGTTTGACAGTGTACCATATTCCTGGCTCGTAGACGTACTAGGAATTTACAAAATTCACCATATGATCATTAATTTCCTGGCAACTATCATGCACCAGTGTAGAACGAATCTGAGGATCAATAATGGCGATCAATCTCTTACCACCGATGAGATAAACATAAATAGGGGAATTGACCAAGGAGACTCGTTAAGTGCTCTTTGGTTGTGCTTAGCGATGAACCCCCTCTCCACGTTGCTCAACAATACAGGACATGGCTTCAACATTAAAGCCAATAGAGACGATTCCCGAACCATATACCACCTTCTGTATATGGATGATATTAAGCTCTATGGTGGAAACCATACCCAACTAAAAAAGCTTATTGACGTGACATACACCTTCTCAAAAGACATCCATATGGAATTTGGAATGGAAAAATGTAAAGGCTTAAACAGCGAAAAAGGCAAAGTCATTAATGGTGATGTAGCCCTACCCAATGGAGAAATAGTTCTAGCGATGAACCAAGGAGAGACCTACAAATTTCTATGGTTCCAACGAGCTAACTGCTTTAGGATTAGCAAGGAAAGGCCAAGCTGAAAGATCAGTATGTTCAAAGAGTGCGAGCTCTTCTGTAGACAGAACTGAATGCCAGAAATCTCATTACAGCAATAAACACCTACGCTACGCCCGTGCTAACCCACAGTTTCGGAATTTTGAAATGGACTAACATGGAGCTAGAGTGACTACAACGTAGAGGGACTACAACGAACTACTCGCCTAATGATGACCAAGTACAAATCACACCACCCAAGGTCATCAACTTTCCAAATGACCTTGCTACGAAGAAAAGGTGGAAGATCTCTTGTTGACTTGACCAATTCGCACTCCCGACAGCTGCAAAAATTGAGAGATTTCTTCACCAATAAGGCACAAACATCAAGCCTCCACCGCATAGTGACCTTAAGTGACAACTCGTACTCTCCACTCAATCCCGCAAGTGACATCATCCTAAAGTCATTTTCAGACCCCGACAAACAAGAACAGTGGGCTCAAACGGCACTACAAGGCTGATATCACAATAACTTGAATCAGCCACACATAGATAAGGGAGCGTCCAACAGTTGGCTGAAGGATGGACAACTATTCCCAGAGACAGAAGGATTTGTGACAGCAATACAGGACCAAGTTATTAACACATGAAATTCATCATCAAAGACCAGTCCGTTGAATCCCATAAGTGTCGAAAATGTAGCGAGAGCTCACATACTATACAGCATGTAACATCTGGCTGCACTTACCTAGCAAACACGGACTACCTCCAGCGACATAACCAGGTTTGTAACATTATACATCAGAAGCTTTCCAATAAATACCGGCTTCTGAACACCGTTGTGCCCTATTATAAATACCAACCAAGTTCAGTGCTTGAAAATAATGCCTTCAAACTGTACTACGACCCGGCAATTATCACCGACGGACGGGTGACGAATAGTCGGCCTGATGTGGTACTGTTAAATATAGAAACAAAGACAACTTATTTGGTAGATGTCGCTGTACCCAACAATAGCAACGTGTTGGATAAATATCAAGAGAAAAGGCCAAATATGCGGAGCTGGCCATCGAGATACAGCAGATGTGGTAACTGAATAAGGTTTATGTGATACCGATCATCGTATCATCAACTGAACTAGTTCCAAAAACACTAGAACAGAGCCTGAAAATCATAGGACTGCATACTAACACCTTCATCGACATTCAGAAGGCAGTCCTGCTCAGTACTTGCCACATAGTGAGAAAATTCTTACAGGATAACACATAGAACTACTACAAACCAGCCCACTCCTTTTGATGAATGCATCTGGGATCGGCTTGGAACCCAAGATAGCAGTACAGTGCTATCTGTATCAGCCGAGAAAGAAAAAAGCCGCGAAACAACCATGCATGCGTACTCTTAGTTAGATAAAGACCGGCAAGTACACATCATCCTCAAGTAGGTGTAGTCCTCGGTGTTGTCAGATCGACCATAATTACAAATATGTTCCGATTTGATAATAATTACCGAGGTCTTTTTTTTGTTTTACTTTCTTTTTAATCACTAGATTTAGCATTTACAAGTCACAGTCGCTTTTCATGAAACTACCCGTCTCAAAACAGCCGATTCTAATTTGTATATCCAAAGAAAAATAGTTTATTGCATGCTAATCCTGCATGTCTGGCAACAACGCAAGACTTACGTATTGGCCGACGTATTGGCCGAAATTCCCATAGTAATGCCTACTTCTTTCCAAAAATTCCTAGTGTTGCCCACTAATTTCTTACCAATGCCCAGTATTGCCCACTAATTCCTAGTAATACCTAATTCCTTTGCAATTTCCAGTACTTCCCAGAATTTGTACACTGTAATTCCTCAGCGGTTTACCCCTCGAAAAAATCCAATATAACGTCTAGTGAAATAGTAATGAAATTATTACTAATAAACTACTTACCGCATTTACCATAAATTTCGCACAAAAATCAAGAGTGACATAGGGATGAATCCGTACGAATCCAATATAGCAAAACAAAATTGCGGCATAATAAAATATTTAAAAAGTCAGTCTGGAAAACTACTTATTCGATTCGTCTTCAAATTTTGCGCAAGAAATAAGTATGATATAAAGTTGAACTGATAAAATAGTGGACCGAATTCAAATTGACTAAATTGAAAAAACATAAAAAACTATGCAATGCAAAGAAGAGGCACCAAAATACATATATTAAATAGTTTCGAATAAAAAATACAACAAAAATTATAATTGTGAATACAAAACAAATACCTCAAAGTGCCATTTATATAGTTACAGAATGAATGGGGATTTGAATGAACTTTTCCTTTGTTTCGAAAGGTTTGCTATGTTCCGCCCGTTATGACGTAAGTCTTATGTAGTCAAATTAAAAGTAAATAAAGGGGAGGATTAACAAGCACACATAAGAAGGAAAGTACATTCCTTTTATTTTATGAAGGATCTGTACCAAAATTTTACGAGTTCATCCCTATATCACACTTATTTTTGTGCAAAATTTAATTGGATGACTCGTTTTCTAGTAATGAGTTTATAAAACATTTTATTAGGCCGCCATTTTGCTCCGCTATATTGGATATTTTACCAAAATATTATCTTGTCATCCCCACGTGTACCTTTGTTTTTGACCAAATTTGAAGACAATCGGATAAGTAAATTTTCAGCTATGCCGCCAAAGACAGACAGGCAGGCCTATGGAACTGAGAAAACATATTTTAACATGTTTTTCGACATCTTACAATACTTCCCTCTTAAGAGGGAAGTACAAATCGGTTCGTTTTAAATATATACTTAGGTCGCCATTTGGTTATGTCATATTATTGACCAAATTTTACCAGTTCATTCCTGTTTCACATTTGATTTTTGTGCAAAATTCCAACTCAATTAGATAAGTAGTTTTCTGTACTAATATTTTAAACATTTCATTTTGTTCAACCATAATGGCTCCTAACTAAAATATTACCAGTTTATCCCTATATCATACCTGATTGTTGTGAAAAATGTAAAACCAATTAGCCGCCATCTTGGATTGTTACCATAATTTTTACCAGTTCATTCTTATATAACACTTGATTTCTGTACATAATTTGATAACAATCGGTGTAGTCAGTAGTTTTTTAAACTATTTTTTTACATTTCATCAGCCGCTATTTACGATTTTTACTAAAATTTTACCAGTTCATCCCTATATCAGACATAATGTTTGTGCAAATTTTGAGGTACATTGGATAACTCGTTTTTTAGCAACGACTTTTTAAATATTTTATTAGGCCGCCATTTTGTTCCCCTATATTGGATATTTTATATTTTACCATATTCCATCTAATTTTTATGTAATTCCCATATGTCACTTAATTTTTGATCAAAATGTGAAGACAGTTGGATAAGCAAATTTTGAGCTATGCCGTGAAAAGACAGACAGACAGGCCGACGGAACTGAGAAAACATGTTTGCCGGCATCTTTCGAGGGAAGTGTTAATTGTTTTAAATATATAGATGTGTTAAATTAAATCAACAAGAAATGTGCGCTTAAATCTCAGTTCAACTTTATGAAGAAAAATATTATCAAAGCTTTTCGTATTCTATTTTACCTATATGTAAATGTTTTCCAGTCTTTTTCTTCTTTCCAGGCTAGGGCAACTCTATCAGGAAAAGTGTCAGCTGCTCTTTTTACGTATCCAGGTACTGAGATTGGAGGGAGGGTTTCAATTGCTTTTCCGCTTTCTGGAATTCTTAACCGGACGCATCCAGCTGGATCTGTTGTGAGTTCGCTTTCTGCTGGTCTTATTTGGTCTGGCCCTGGAATGAAATAAACGAATTTAATTATTAAATAATAAGGCAGAACACAAGAACAATTATATTTGTTTTTTCATGTATTGCTCTGCCCGAGAAGTTGTTTGTCTTCATTGATGCATGTTTTTGTATATTTTCTATGTATTGAATCTAAATGGTTTTACTGCATCACGAAAACAATTTAGATAAGAAATCATGGTTCTTGAATTTAGACAGTGTCAAATGGTAATTACTTTCTGACGTTTCACCTGCGATTTCACGAGACATCTTCAAGGATATTCACTGCACAAGATCAAAACACTGAATGAGCTCTGAGGGGCAGAGTTCAGGTATTTATACACGACCTGTGCCCCACCGACGTGTGATTTACTGTGATGATTGATATACACGCATGATGTAGCCCGTAGCCCGTATCCCCACTGAGATTTTCAGGATGCGACAGCGTATAGAACAATTTGATATTTGCTTATAGATCTTTCATGTTCCTTAAGTTTAGTAAACACAGAACGTCTACTTTCACCTATATAGACTTTACCGTAGGAGTTTTATAAAATCTTTCTAATTGCAAATGAATTACATCTTTTGTCGACCTTAGGCACTCCCAGTCATTTTGTGTTTATCAAAGTTTGTGCGAATATTAGATCTAATTCTTGCCGTCTTATCTGTGGTACCCTGGGTAAAAACTAAAGCTCCACTATTTGATGGTGGGGTATCTAATACTGGTTGGGGTTTGGGATTGTTACAATACTCACGCCTAATATTCATTTGTTTTTAAAGCTTCAGTCAGTTTTTCTGTTTTGTTCGGAATTGATTGCATCACATGTTGACAAAGCTTTAAAGACTAATGAATTAATGACGAAATGGATGGTGCTCACAACTGAAATTCAAAGAAAGGGAATGGCAACATCTGCTTCAATTTCCAAAGTTAAATTTATATTAGAATGTTGTTGGTTTAGACGATCAAAAAATATAGTTAAATATTCTTATCCATGAGGCCATATTACAATAGAACCATCGACATATTTAAAGCAACATAAATAAAGCAGCAAAGCTCAAAGCAGTTTCTTCGAAAGCCTCTATGTCCGCTACCACAGGAGATAGCGGGGATCCCCTGGCGGCGCCCGAGGTTTGCTCATAAAAAGCCCCTTGAAAAAATGAAATATGTGGACGTTAAGCATTCTCGTATCAATTAAATTAAGATCAGCTTAAGATTTTTATATTGAAATATGTCAGAAATTATAGAAATTGATTCGTGAATAGGCAAATTTCTATACAGTAATTCAACATCAAAACTGACTAAAATATCATCAAACAATCTTAAAGCTTTTCTACGAAATTTTTGGAGTTTTTGATAAAACTTAGATCGTAATGTAAAAGGGTTTAAGGTAATGGCTAAATATTTACCTATTTCGTAAGATGGCGAAACTATTGCACTGACGATGGGACGTAACGGTACATTGGCTTTAAATATTTTTGGAAGCCCGTGAAATCGAGGAATCTTCGAACCGCTTTGCTTCAATTTCTTCTTCTCTAAGTCTAGCAAATCCAAGGCACTGATTCAGAACGAAACAGAAAAAATGACTGAAGCTTTAAAATTAAACGGCTAATGCACTAAAATATTAGGCGTTCGATTTCATATTACAATAATCCCAGATCTCAACCAGTAGTAGATATTCAACCATCAAGTGGTGCAGTTTTACCATCCAGGGTACCATAGAAAAAAATGCATTCGCAATTTTTAATACACACAAAAAGATTGGGCAGTGACAAGATGTAATCCCTTTGCAACTGAAGAAGTTTATAAAATTCCTTTAGCTGTAAAGTGCATATAGCAGAAACTGGACGGTCTGTGTCTACTAGAGTTAAGGAGCATGAAATATGTATAAGTAAAAAACAAATTGTTCAATCCGCTGTCGCTGAACACCAGCACTTAACACGACACAGCATTAATGCAAAATATACCAAGACTCTTGCATCAGTCTCGGGTTATTATGAAAGGAAAATTAAAGAATCTATTGAAATCATCACTGTCAGTCACGCGTCGGTGGGCACAGGTCGAGTACAAATACCTGAACTCTGCTCATCGGATCTTATTCAGGGTTTTTATCTTGTACCGTGAAGATTCCTGAAGACGCCTCGTGCAGTTATAGGCGAAACGTCAGAAAGTAATTTGACACGGTCTAAATCTAACAACCGTGTTCTTAAATCACTCCAGCCGACAAAGCTTTCATAATATATTATGTACAGTCTCATAGGAATTTATAAACAAATTATTAAAAAAATATGTATTTATTTTTTTATTTTTGCAATATCGAAAAGTGCATACGTAGGGCTATATAAAGCAAAACGAGGATTCTGATTTTAATTTGGAATAGAAACTATTCTACTTTTATGGAAAAAAAACTGTTTTGTTTTGCACTTCTTTACCCAGTATTGTTACTGAACTTAATAAAATTTAAGATAATTTTCAACAAATTTTTAAAGTTTAAAAGTATGTTCTCGATTAGGTTTAAAAAAAATTTTTTATCTTCTATAAACCTATAAAACTTGATTCTAAAGGGATATTTGCCGTGCAGATATTACAAATATGCTGACAAATTTTCCATAACTGGAACTAATATAATATATCTAATATACTAATATTTTCGGATCTAAAACCCCTGATCTTCTGTACAAATTAATAAAGTACTACGTGGTGATGAAAGGATTCATAACGTGGGAAGCTCCGGGTAAACCCAATTTACCGTTTTTTTAAAGAATTTTTTTATTATTACTTATTTTTTAGAACTTTATTTACGTAGTCTATGAAAAATAAATTTTGACATTTATTGTTTTCCTCCATAAAATGAAGGTATTATTCCAGGGAATAGAATTTTACGCAATATTTAAAGATTTTATTAGGCCGCCACTTTGATCTGCCATATAGGATTTTCCTTTGAAATTTACCAGTTTATCCCTACTTTATTTCTACTGAAATTGATAAGTACTTATGAAGACTTCACACAAAATTTTACCACCTTATCCCTATATCATATTTGATTACTGTGCAAAATTTGAAGTCCATCTGATAAATAATTTTTTAATTATGATTCTTTTTTAACATTTTGCAGGCCGCTATTTTGTTCCGCCATATTGGATCTTTATCAAAAACCATTTCATACCTATATAACACTTGATTTCTTAACCATTTTAGAAGTCAATCGGATAAGTAGTTTTTGAGCTATGCCAGGTTCAGACAGAACAACAGACCATCAGACTGACCAAAATCTTGTAACTATAATTCATTTAAATTTTTTTTGTTCTTAATTTATTATTTTCATTTATTTTTCACAAATTTATTTATAGTTTATAAGAGATAAATTATGTCCTTTATTATTTTCCTCCTTAAAAGTTTTATTTTAAGAAATGGAATTCTACTGAATATTTAAACATTTTATCGGGCCGCCATTTTGTTATGTCATAGCATTTACACTAAAATGTTATCAGTCTATCCCAGGCCCTGTTTCACACTGAATTTTTAAATATTTCATTAGGCCGCCATTTTGTTTCGTCATTATGGCTTTATACAAAAAAATTACCAGCTTATTACACCTTATTTTTGTGCAAATATTGAAGTCCATCCGACAAGTAGATTTTTTTTTATATTTTGTGGCGCCGCCGTATTGGATTTATACCAAATGTACCCATTTAATCCC
Source organism: Kuschelorhynchus macadamiae (assembly GCA_030620095.1). Classification (NCBI taxonomy): domain Eukaryota; kingdom Metazoa; phylum Arthropoda; class Insecta; order Coleoptera; family Curculionidae; genus Kuschelorhynchus; species Kuschelorhynchus macadamiae. Next base: position 693,501 of record JAUTXW010004597.1, on the reverse strand, counting down.
CTTATGACCCTTGATTTTTGACCAAAATTTAAAGTCAATCGCATAAGTAGTTTTTGAGCTATTCCCAACGGGAGAACATGTTTTTCAGGTTCCAGGGATCCTAAAACGAATATCTGCAAAAATCTCGGAGGGTGAGGAAATAAATATTTATCAGGAATGAAAGCTAATGAGAAACCTTCATATATCGAGCTAAGTGTTACACCTATTTGTAGACGTGGTGAACAAGAAGACATGTATCACATGAACCTACGCTGTGATTACCCAAATTCTAAAAGAATGTTGGCCAAAAAATTCGTCACATTTTTAGAATTTCAGAAGACGCTGGTCATACAGATGACCTACTATCTTATATCAGACTCTGTAAGACATACAAAAAACGTTAAATACAAAAATATATTAGTTTAAATTTTTGAATTATACTACAGTCATAGGTACAGCGTATTTATCTTGTCTTGACCAGGTATTAACTTTTTCAGTTTAAATAAGACACCCTGTATACTGATAGAGATTTATGTACATTTGTATAGACGAGTCTAATATAAAATGATAGTACGGGTCTGAGATGCTACGTATATGATATATGTATTCAGGTTTTTACCTCTAATTGAAATGATGTAATTAAGACACTTCAACAGTTTTTAAAATCTGAAAGTGTCGAAATATTTTATATATATTATATAATTTCAAGTATATACATTTTAAAATTAAACAGTGTTGCCTAGTTTACATAATTTTCTTATAGTTTTTCAAATGTAACCCCCTGTATATTATCTATTTATTTTAGAGACATATAACAACATTTCTAAGGGTGAGGCTAAGGTCCTCCTTTGACTTCTCCCCCTTTTCGATGCACATGGCCGTTTGGCACGTACCATTTAATTTGTTATTCATCTGCTAATTTTTGTTATTTTCAACAGTTAGATACTGTTTTTATTTTTAGTTTAATGATGTGTACTAGGGCAAGGCAATCTAAAAATATAAAAATTGGCCGTTTTTTCACCAAGATCATATGTTTGGTATTGGTAACTCCTTCACAGTTAATAAATGAACCTCGAAAAAAAATACACAATACTCACTGAAGATCCATCCATATCGTTGAATTCGTCAGATAATACACATTACATTTAAAAAAATCAAAAAATTATTAAAACACAAATTGGCAACACTGCATCATTTCTTTTGTTTTAAAAATTGGATACTTGACACTCGATAATACATACAGTAGAACAAAATTTGGGTTAGGTAACACAAAGACTGTCTATAGTGTATATTGTTGAGATGATTTAAATCATGATTGTAATCATGGTTTTTTAAATTTTCAGACAAAAACTTCCCTTTTTATTGATAAAATATCTATTTACGAAAATAAGATTTTGAAAATGCTTTCAATAAAATCAAACATAAATATAGCATCTTTCTGATAAACTCTTATATGTATAACATTTAAAACTAACTAAAACATTATAAAAGTTCAAGAAAGCTAAATGCCTATTATTAAATACAAAAATCGGTATGCTTTTAAACAGAACAATTAAATATTAATTTTTTTAAAGAGAAACATTAATTTAGAGGCTTTTTCATTACCCAGTATCGTTCTAATATCAGAATGAACAAATCCGTATTTAGAAAATATTCTTTCCAAGTTGGATGAAGATGCACAGGCCCATATAATGAGAACAATTATGTGTAGTACCTTACTGATTTCTGGAATGGCTTCCAGAGATGTCCACCACTGTAGTGTGGTCCAATTTTGCAATATTTCGTTAGAAATCACGGTTTTTCAACAAGGGTCTGATTCGACTTCTAACTTGATTATTAATAGTAATAATCATGTGTGGGGAAATGTTTACCAACAATATGTAAAGCAGCATTTCGCTAATGAGTATTTCGAAAGTATTTTACAATTTGCACTACATTATCTTCCACATTCTTACTTCCAAATTCTTGGAAAGCAAATTCAATATATAAGCAGAACACCTGAATGTAAAAATGGGGTAACTCAGGGCTTTCACAATTTTTTTCGCGCACTGTTCATATTTACTGCTCTGTCTGTAGAAAATCTGGTAACTGAAGCATTATATATTCATCCTTAGACTTTTTTATTAAATCAATGGCCATATCTGCCAGAATGTGTGGAACAACCAGAAGTATCAACACTTTCTATCACTACATCCATCTTCCGTTGACAAATCAGCACATAGGCTCGTTGTGAATATTGGACCAACCATCGATACAGCTTCAAAGGGACTGACCAGATAATTTCTTAAAAGATTTTGATTTTTCTTCTTCAAATATTTCGTTTAACAAGGTTGACGACAAGTGAAATCTTGAAGATGATTTGTAGCCTGGTCTTAATATTTGGACCGGACCCTCCACACTATGCGGGCGACCGAACGTATCAACGAATTGATAATAGCACAGGGGCTCCATTGGTCTATTTCTTTCAATTCATCTTTTTCGCAAATTTGATTGTTTTTCCGTTCAGCATCCAGAATACAAATTACTCTAGAGTTAGAAGAAAACAACAAACTTCCATTTTTAGATATTCTGGTCACAAAATTGCATAATTGACATTTCGAATACACCGTGTATAGAAAACCAACACATACAGACAGATATTTAAATGCAAGATCACATCATCTCCCAGCACAAATTATATTTAATATAATATCTAGTACTTTAAAGAAAAGTTGTTACACAAATCGCACCATAGAGAGCTATTAATACACAGGGTTCCCGAACAACGAACTAAAAAAATTATGAAACGGGAAAGCGACAAGTAGTCTTACCATATGTAAAAGGCACAACAGACAGAATCTGAAGAATTCTTAGAAAACACAACATATAAATAATATACACGCCACAAACAACTATAGGTAAACTACATGGAAACCCAAAAGATAAAATAGAACTGGAAAACCACGGATTATACAGCATTCCGTGCCAGAACTGTGAAAAGATGTACGTGTGGAAAACTAACAGGCGAATATCAAGAGTGGAAGGGCATAAAGTCAGCATTAAAAACAACCTCAGCTCTATTCCTACATCATTAGGGAACCGGCCACAAAATAAATTTCGAGGGATGTAGGGAGATTGTCCATACAGAACATTATAAGACCAGAATCATCCGAGAAGCCATGAAAATAAAAAACAAGGCGATTTAAAGAAAAGGGACGAATCATTGAAATTACCAACAGTATGGAACAATAATCGACAAATCTAAAATCACAAAAAATCAAGGCAATTAGCGCAACAACAGCACTATCCGGAAAACATAAATAACGACCAACAGCCGCTCAGATATAATTTTCGGCTCCAGGTGGAGGTATAAAAGAAAGCGTCGCATTTATTTATTTTTTTGTTTTCTTGGAATATGGTTCTAGTAGTATTGAAGCGTTGGATAGAGTGGATAAATTGAATTTTTTTCATATAAGGTGTTCCTATACCTATTTTGAACCTCTTTCGAGTTAAAAGCGATTTTTTGAATGATTACTGTTAATATTCGACAAAGCATTAAATATCTAAAACACCAAGTGTGCTATGATGTAATAAATGCAATACGTAACAATAGTGGCATGACAAAAGTGATACTTTTTAGTTTATGTCAGATTAAGTTGGCGAAAATGGAGAATAATATTTATTCAAATGCGGATATTTTAAATTTGTTTTATACTCACGGCGAGTATCAAAGAATTGTTGTAAAAATCTGCAGAAGATTTAACGCTTTTTTTTCCGAATTTGCAGCCAATGAATCCAAGAAAATTTCTCAGAATTGACGGTAACTTTTTAAATTTCGGAACTGTGCAGGCTCCCTATTACTGAAAACGGAGAAATTGAAATTAAGGTTTTTGGCGTATTTTCATGTCTATCCTCACGCTTCAATAACAACTCCCAAAAATGATTTATAAATTACTCGAACATCAATATGGAGAATTTTACATAAACATAATATGCATGACTACAAACTAATTACATTACATGCCTAACAACTAGATGATCCTCCAAAACGTGTAGATCTATGCAAAATGTTATTAATCTGAAAATATTATTATTCTGAAAATAATTATTTGGACTGATGAAGCAAAATTCTCAAGGGAAAGAGTCTTCAACCGTCAAAATAATCATTTTTGGTCTTCCACACTTTATAAATGAAAGATCGGTAAACCTCTTTACCCGGAACTTCCCTCGTCATGATTTTTTTCCATTTGTTAGGAAAGGTAAAGTGTGACCCAATTTAATTCAGTACATAGTGACAGTATATATGTCTTTTCATTTTTATTTGTGTCGTCATATTGGATTCTTACAAATATTTTACCATTTTCATTCTATCTATGCCACACTGGACTTTCGGGCATAATAAAATAAATTCAATAAGTAGTTTTACATTGACACATACCGCCATTTTGCTACGTCATGTTGAATTCGTACCAGTTTATCCCATTTTTACATCTAATTTTTCTGCAAAATAATTGAATAAGATTTTTTTACGTTGATTTTTTAAAACTTTTATTTGGCCGCCATTTTGTTTCGCAATCTTAAATTGAAACCCATATTATCAGTCTTTATCTACTCTGTTGGTCCGCAGATACTTCCAGATATTAAGTTTCTAACTGGTTTTCGTTAACGGTCTTTTTGTTGTTATGTTAAAGTGGTGTATTATTTGGGATTAGGGCCCAGTAAAAAAACTTTTTTAAAATGTCAACGTTTCGTAACTTTATTGTTGTATCCTCAGGACACATAGATTTTATATCCTACATGAAACCCATATTATCAGTCTTTACCTTCTCCGTTGGTCTGCATATATTTCCCAACTCCCAACAAATAATACACCACTCTAACAAGAAGATCGTTAACGAAAACCATTTACAAACGTAATATCTGGAAACCACCTGCGAACCAACGGAGTAGGTAAAGACTGATAATATGGATTTCATGCAGGATACAAAATCTATATATGTGTCCTGAGAATGCAACAATAAAGTTGCGAAACGTCGACAATTTAAAAAAAGACTTGTTTTATATACACCACTATAACATCAAACAAGAGGATCGTTAAGGAAAACCATTTAGAAACTTAATACCTGGAAAATATCTGCGGAACCGGTAATAGGTAAAGGCTGATAATATAGGTTTCACGTAGAATATACAATTTATGTGTCCTAAGGATGTAACACTAAAGTTACGAAACGTCGACAATTCAAAAAAGTCTTTTGTTTCTTTACAATTCAAAAAAGTCTTTTGTTTCTTTTACTGGACCCTAACTTCAAATAATACACCACTCTAACATAAAAACAAGAGGATCATTAACGAAAACGATAGAAACATAATATTTGGGAAATATCTGCGGACTGATGTAGTAGGTAAAGACTAATAATATGGGGTTCATGCAGGATATAGAAAATATATATGTGTCCAGAGCATGCAACAATAAAGTTGAGAAAGGTCGACTATTTAAAAATAGACTTTTTTTTTACTGGACCCTAACCCCAAATAATACACCACTGTAACATAACAACAAGAGGTTTGTTAACGACAACCATTTAGAAAATTAATATTCAGGAAATATCTGCGGACCAACGGAGTAGATAATGACTGATAATATGGGTTTCCTGCAGGATAGAGGATCTATATATGTGTCCTGAGGATGCACAAATTAAGTTCCGAAACGTTCACAATTTAAAAAAAGCTTGTTTTTTCTACTGGATCTTAACCCCAAATAATACAATACTCTAACAAACATTTTCTAACATTGTTCAGCTATACTGGATTTTTACCAAAATATTACCAGGTCATCCCATAATTTTTGGTCAAAATTTGAAGTCAATCGGGTAAGTAGTATTTAAGCTATGTCGCGAACTGACGGACAGACCGACGGAATTGATAAAACATGTTTTTTGGCATCTAGGGACGCTAAAGCGTTAACATATGTAAAACCTGAGAGGGTGATTTTTTCACGATTACAAAAATTTTATTTGGCCGCAATTTAGTTCCTCCATCTTGAACACAGTTTTACTAGTTGAGCTGTATACCATAATTAGTTATGGCACATAATTTGAAATCATTAAGTAGTTTTTTGTTTTGTTCCGCCATCTTGGATTCGTACCAAAATTTTACCAGTTGATTCCAACATAATACTTGATGTTTATGAAAAATTTGAAATAAATTCGATAAGTAGCTTTTTCATAATATTTTTTTAACAAGTCACTAGGCCGCCATTTTGTTTTTACCATACTCGATTTTTACCAGATCATCACCATATGACTTTTAATTTTGAATCAAAATTTGAAGTCATTCGGGTTAGTTTTTAAGCTATGCCGCGAACTGACAGACAGACCGACAGACGGGCCGACGGAATTGATGAAACATATTTTTTGGCATCTAGGAACGCTAAAACGTGAAGATATGTAAAACCTGAGAGGGTGATTTAATTCGCGATTACAAACATTTTATTTAGCCGCCATTTTGTTCGGCCATTTTGAATTAGTGCCACTATTTTACTAGTTCATCCCTACACGACAATTAGTTATGGCACACAATTTGAAATCAAGCCATTAAGAAGTTTTTGACGCTTTTATTAAGCCACACTTTTGTTCCGCCATCTTGTATTCGTACCAAAATGTTACCGGTTGATTCCAACATAATACTTGATGTTTTTGCGAAATTTGAAATAAATTGAATGAGTAGTTTTTTAATAATAACTTTTTTAAACATTTCACTAAGCCGCCATTTTGTTTCGCCATATTGGATTTTTACCAAGATGTTACCAGGTCATCTCCATATGACCCTTAATTTTAAACGAATAGACAGACAGACAGACAGACCGACGGAATTGAGGAAACATGTTTTTCGTCATCTAGGGACCCTGAAACGTGAAGATCTGAAAAAATCTCGGAGAGTGATTTTTTCACGATTACAATACTTCGCTTTTACGAGGGAAGTAAAAACGTTACCAACAAAAATTTAGTTTTAATGTAGTTTTGTTTGCTGATTGATAGGCAATTTTCAATATACATTTATGATGAAAATTTAACTTCTGCAAAATATACTGAAATCATAAGAACGACCGTATATGACTTTTTGGATAATCTACCGCTTAGCAATTTGAGAAATTGTTACTATCAACTGGATGGAGCTACTGCCCATTGTACCCATGGAGTTTCCTCTGAACTGAATGATATATTTGAAGATAGTGACGTACCATGGAGTTGGCTACTTTGATCTCCAGCTCTTACTCCATTAGACGTATTTCTGTGGAGTTTATAAAACACCAGTAAATTCAAAAGAAGATCTAGAAAATAGGGTAAGGCGGGCTTTTGTACTTGATCCATCAGAAATTCAAAGAGCTACTACCTGTGATATGATGAAATGTATAACCGATTGCTTACAAGCAAATGGTCATCACTTTAAACATCTGACTTATTAGGTGAGAATTTCAAAATATTTCGGAGCCACAATTTATATTAAAAGAAAATCGTTTGGCATTGCGTAAGTTGTGGTTACATCATAAAAAGACTTAGCGTTTTAGATATTTAATGTCTATTTCTCGAATATCAATATTAATTATATATAAAATAGACATCTTTGATGTCTATTTGTCGAATATTAATAGTAATAATTATTCATAAAATCGCTTATAACTCGAAAGCAGTTCAAAATAGGTATAGAAACACCTGATATGAAAAAAAAAATCAATTTGTCCATTCTATTCAACGCTTCAACAATAATTTTTAGGACACTTTGTATAAAAGTCGGCAATCCTATGTTGCTAAAATTAAAGTACCACAGTATGACTAAATAATATGAAAATTTCACATGGATTTTACATCATTACTTGATTTGACATCTGGATACGAAAATATTGAAGTTTTAATTCACATAGTTTTGGTAAAAAAAAAACAAAATAATTAATATTTAAGAAACTTGTAAATGGTAAGAGAAATGAAAAAATATTTTTAATTCACATAGTTTTGGTAAAAAAAAACAAAATAATTAATATTTAAGAAACTTGTAAATGGTAAGAGAAATGAAAAAATATTCTATACAAAATTGTTTAGCAGAATCTAAAAATAAAATAAACTACTGGCTGTCCGATTTAAATCCAAAGTTGATGCCAGTTACCAGTAGATTTGGCAACACTGCAAACGCCAAATTATTTTTAAAAGCTAGAGCGCAACCTCCTATGGCCGTAGTCAAAATTTCAAATTAATTTTTCTTTTCATTCTCCAGAGAATTTTAACGTATCATTTAGTATCGAAGGTACAATTATTTAAATTTAATTACAATGAAATTTCGGATTCGGATACTTTTTTACGAATTTAGTTATACGAGCAATCCATTCCATAAGCAAATTATGGACACGGAAGTTGCAATAAATGTTTTGCTTTAAAAGATAATCCTAAAATGTTGAGGAATATTACATATTATAAAAACTAACGTTTTCTTTACTCCTATTCCACATAATACCGAATTATTGGTCCAAAATCTCAACTTTAGTTAATGTCCGTTAAAAATTATTAATTGTAAATATAATAATTTAACCATAAAGAAAAATGGATTCCTTTACAATGACGATTTTAGCTATTCCAATTAGATTCTAAAGTTAGTTTATCAAAACATTTTTTTGTCTATAAGTTCGATCATTAATTTACGAGGTTAAGGTAAACTCAAAACAATAATTATGTGAATCGTTCAAGGTTAGTAGGGCATAATGGCTAATTAATTTGAATTGCTTATAATTTTATGTTGATTACGCTTGTGGCATATGACACGTTTTTCTATCAAGTGGATTACGTCAAGAAACGCGTGTCGTGTAGTACGCAATTTATTTTTATTTTCGCTAGTAGGTATAATATTTTTTTTTATGATAAAATTGTATAAATCTACAATTTTCATCATAAAAAATTTCATCATAAAAAAACTATTGCCTTTTAACCAAACTATAAAAATTATAGTTTGGTAAAAAAAGCAATAAAATCTTACATTATTGTCTCCGTTGAATGCAATGAAGACAGATAATACTTTGAATAGACGATCCATACAATGTAAAATAAATCAATCCCTAAATGAATCTCAACTTTGTACTTGTATTGAAGCACAACACCCGGGGCTGACGCTGTTGGCATCGCACAATGCCCAGAGTTGTCAGTCCGTGGCGTACTGCATTCGATCGACTGGTTAAGCGCTTGTGACAACGTAAAACCACATATTGTTGCGTGCGTTCTAATTAAACTGCGACACGAGCAGCTATGTGGATAATTGTGGATATTTGTATCTAATGGACCGTCTATTCGAAGTATAATCGGCCTTTGGCACAATATATCACATTTTGTTTTAAAAGAAAAAAGACATTAAAAAAGTTTCATTTTAGGTATTTTATTTGTATAAGAGCTATATAAAAAATATACCTACAACTTTTTTGAGATCACAAATATTTTGATCTGAAGGTCTGACGTTCTGAACGATTAAAATCAAAGCTGCCAAAAAACTGTGTAATAAACATGATGTTGCGAATAAGTTAATATTAATAAAATGCAAGTAAATCCTTAAGATTTCATAAGCCCAATTAATGGTTTTCGGCAAGATTTATTTAACTAAATAGAACAGTTATCCATCTTTCAAAGTAATTCAAAGCAAAAGTAATGAAATTCAAGAAATTTAACACATAAAATATAAATTACCAACAAAGTATTAAAAATCAGCTAGCTGGTAGTACCTGATTATTTTGTTTTAGTAACGTTATGAATGTATTTTGAAATAATAATAATAATAATAATAATATATACCTATATCGCTCACTCAAACCATCAGCAACACCTGGATGAATACATGGACATCCTCAGACAACAACTAAAAGCTAAGTCAATACGACGAAGATACCTAAAATGTTCAAATAGAGACAGACGAAATAAGCTTTTTAACCACAACCAAAAGCAATTTTCCAAAATCAGCGTGAGCGAGGTTAGACAGGCAATTAAATCCACTAATAACTGGAAACCACCAGGGCCTGATGAAATCTAAAGCTACTGGTACAGAAATTGAATTACTTGCCTTCAGCTTTTGCTTACGCACGTCCTCTTACATCCCCGGCATTCGTAATGCATGACTCGACCTACATTCTGCCAAAGAGTGCATTCTTACAGTTTGCATTACCAACAGAATTTACAACATATCAGCACCAACAAATTAGCTGACAGGTCGTAAACGTCACTCAACCTTGCGAACGACCACATAGAAATAACGACAATCTCTGAAGCTGATAAACGGGATCCAATGGACATAGAATGCTTTGTACGTATGATTCTACAATGATTTAAACCAAACACACACACAGACATCAGCATCAAACAAGTGACTAAGTAATGGGTTGCTCTTCCCTAAAACTGAAGGATTTATGGATAAGATTCAACCAACAACTACAAGAAGTGTATAATTCAGGATCTTAACATCCAATCCGATATGTCTAGAAAATGTCACAAATATCATCTCAGCACAAGAGCACATAACATCAGGATGAACTTGAACAAGGCTCTTTTAGACTCTACTATGATCGGTGATTCTCAATGATAGAGAGGTGACGAATACCCGATTAGACAGCGTGCTGCTGGATAAGAGAGTCACGTCTGCGTACCTGATTGATGTTGCCGTGTCCAACAATTGCAATAAACTTCAACGCAAGAAGACTGGCTAGCTATAGAAATCCAACAAATGTTGGGTCCAGTTGGGACAGGGTGGAAGTGATAGCCTTAATATCATCATACTAATAATAATAATAACAATAAAAATTATGATAATAATAATAATAATAATACAAGCTAGACTGCTCCAGGATAAGCAAGGAAAGAACAATATGAAAGATCAGTACGTTTAAAGAGTGCGAGCTCTTCTGAAGACAGAACTAAACGCCGGAAATCTCATTACAGCAATTAACACCTATGCTGTGCCCCTACTGACCTACAGTTTCAGAATGTTGAAATGGACTAACACCGAGCTAGAGGGACTACAGCGAACTACTGGCCTAATGATGACAAACAAAAAGTCACACCACCCAAGGTCATCAACTCTCCGAATGACCTTACCACGAAAAGAAGGGGGAAGATCCCTGGTTGACTTGACCAATTCGCACAAACAACAAGCCTTCACCGCATAGTGACCTTAAGTGAGAACTCGTACTCTCCTCTCAATCTCGCAAGTGACATCATCCTAAAGTCAATTTCAGACCCCGACAAACAAGAACAGTGGGCTCAAATGGCACTGCACGGCCCACATCACAATGACTTGAATCAGCCACACATAGATAAGGGAGCATCCAACAGGTGGCTGAGGGATGGACAACTATTCCCAGAGACAGAAGGATCTGTAATGGTAATACAGGACCAAGTTATTAACTCACGAAATTACACTAAATTCATCATTAAAGATCGGTCCGTTGAATCCGATAAGTGTCGAATATGTAGCGAGAGATCAGAGACTATACAGCATATAACATCTGGCTGCACTTACCTAGCAAACACGGACTACCTCCAGCGAGATAACCAGGTATGTAACATCTTACACCAGAAGCTTGCGAATAAATACGGGCTCCTTAACACCTTTGTACCCTATTATAAATACCAACCAAGTTCAGTGCTTGAAAATAATGCCTTCAAATTGTACTACGACCGCGCAATTATCACCGACAGACGGGTGACGAATAATTATCGGCCTGATGTAGTACTGTTAAATAAGAAAAACAAAGACAGCTTATTTTATAGACCCAACAATATCAACGTGTTTGATAAATATCAAGAGAAAAAGGCCAAATATGCTGGCCATCGAGATACAGTAGATGTGGTGACTGAATAAGATTCTGGACTAGTTCCCAAAACACTAGAACATAACCTAAAAATCATAGGACTGCATACTAACACCTTCATCTACATCCAGAAGGCAGTTCTACTCAGTACTTGCCACATAGTGAGACAATTCTTACAGGACAACACATAAAACTAATAGAAACCAGCCCACTCATTTTGATGCATGCATCCGGGATGAGCTAGGAACCCAACATTTGTTGAGAAATTGATTGTCAATTTCGATAATAATAATAATAATAATACTAATAGGGGAGAGTGGGGAACATTGGCACAAGGGGCACATATAGACATTTCAAATATTAGTGCCACTGAGTGTGAAGTTTAATTGTACTCGTGATTACTAGAGCGCACCACATACCTACTTTATTGTACAAAATTTTCGACACCGACAAAAGACTTAGCAGGTAATAAAAATTTGCCACGTGAGCGTGTCCGCCGTTGTAAATAAAACAAAAATCATTTGTGATCGAATATTTCCCCTGTGTATGCCAAAATTAACTCAAATCAAATTTTACAGGTAAGTGGATTTGTTTGTCCTTACTATGTCGGTGTTTATGGAACTAAATGTGTTTGTTAATTATTTTCGTGACCCCATTTTGTTTATGAACATATTTGGGGTAGATTGGGACATCTAGTCGGAGGCACATGTGGACACTGTCCCAATCTGCCCTATAGATAAATAGGAGAAATGACTAACGGTGACGCCAGAGAAAAAGGGCCCTTTTTCTGAAAAACACTTGAACACGGGTATTTTATTTTATTTTTTTATATTATTCAGGATCTTTTAAAAATGTATACAGGGTGTTCAAAAAATTGGGTCACTGATTAATCACGATCCTGCTTAAATAATTAGACGTAAAAGGCCGAATTTTGGAATATAGGTTGATTGTAAGGCGCAGAGGTTCGGTAAAAACGGATTTTTCAAAATTAAAATTCGAAGGCAGTGAATTTATTTTTTTAATATTACAATATTTTTTTATATAAGAAACGGTTATTTTCTCGAAAAGTTTTTCGGAAAATCGCTTAAACACTTTTATTTTATTTGTTTTACATATTTCAAGATTTTTAAAAAATATATACAGCTCAAAACGCTTGACGTAAAAAGTTGAATTTTGGCATATAGGTTCATTTTAGGGTGTAACGGTTAGATCAGAACAGATTTTACGAAACTCAAATATTACAATATTTTTTATTTAAAAAACTTCCCGGACGAAGAACGGCTTTTTTTAATTTGATATTGCAATCATGCATGAAGGTTTCTGACTTGAAACACTTAACAACAATTAATTTAAGTTAAAAAGACAAAGCTAAATTAAAAATTAATGGCCTTTGCCGTGTTTTTTTCTGCGCCCTACCACTTCTTAGGCCCAGTGGTCGCCACTGCTGACTAAACATATTTTTTTTAGGTAATAAAATGGTAAGAACCTACAGGAGGAAGATTAATCGTTCCGATTTATCAGAGGAAAATATAATTAGCAAATATAATATAGCACTCTGCGACAAGTATGTATATATTAAATATAAATATAAAAATAAGGTTGCTGCTACAAATATGCTTGCCGTCCTAATACTTCTGTTGTTTCGGCCCGGGGGTAAAGTGGACTAGAGAAGAACTTCGTAGCCTCGTCGGTCATCAGTTCCCCGACTATACCTGCCATGTCATAAGGTAGGCGAGACTCTTGAGTTTGGAATGCTTACATGACAGATTTGTATTGACAGTCGCCTGCAATATCATTCAGAGCTTGGATCTCATGATGCGACTGGTGCGCCATCATTAAATTACAGAAGTAGGGGCATTTTTATTCAAGGTAGTCAAAAGGTCGGCCGATAAAGTCGATCTGCCATTAGATTTTACAATGGATGGTTGTAAAGAAAGTGAAGCTCCATCTAACACAGACTTACAGCCCACTCAACTTAAGGTCAAGGTTAGAGATGCACAAACCAGTCTTCTATATCAAGAACACATTAATGAGCCTCAGCACGGAGTATTTTACCGAAATGTCAATTTTCTAGGTTTGTCAAAAAAGCTGACATTTGCATTTTTTAAGTCATACGGCCTTAAGTCAGAGACCGGGGGATTTTTACTGGTCTGTCAGGACGGAGTCATTAATATGTTATTGTCCTAATTTAATTTATGAAAATTACTGACATAACTGTAGGGCATGTCACAAGGAGCCAAAGTCGTTAATGCATTTATTTTCAGCATGCTCAGTGCGGGCAATCTCGGTGTATATACACCGACATAATACGGCATTACGTATACTCTATTATCATCTTCGGCATAAGTATGGTATTGGCGATGTTCCTAGGTTGTCTTATGTTCCTGGGGATATAGAATCTGTGGTCGAAAACCAGAAATGTCATATTTACGGCAACTATGCATTCGCAACGAATAAATTAATACAAGCCACTAGGTCTACACCATATTATCCTTGATAAACAAACCAAAACTATCTTTATTATTGAGTTTTCTGCCCCTGCTTAAACTATCATTGCAATAAAGGAGGTTAATAAAAGATAAACAATATAGAGATCTTGTTTTCGAGCTAGCGTCCTAATTATCGGTGTCTTGGAAGGAATTGAAGACTCACTGCTTATTGATCTTCGTAAAAAAACAGGGTGTCCAAACTCTCCCAAGGATACCGAAAGCGGTAACTCTGGGTTCCCTCCGTCTTCTGAGTCAACTGAATCTGGCTGACAGTAACTGACCTGACGAACGACTGGAGTGTCTGTTTTTTCATAAGCCCTTCGCATGACACTCTGTGTTGGTGGGAACCACAGAGCTGTTATGAGAAAATTTTAGTGTTGATAATAATAACATGAGGTTTATTATTCCCAAAAAAATTATATAAATACAAAAATAAAAAAAAGGACAATCATTTAAATATTTACATCAGTTTTAAGTATTAACCTTCGAAATATGTATGATGCTGATTCACATTTTATAATTTTGTAAATACGACAAATACCCGGCGGTTATGAATATTAAATCACCCGATTTCTGTGTTATAATTGCTACGTAGACATCTTGTAATTTCAGAACTCTTACATCCAAATCAACTCCGATTCCGCACCCTATAATGCAGGGCACGGGTTACCAAAAAAGGCAACCAACAGTAAGGGAAGCATTATTCTTAGGCCTCAGACTTTCGTGGTATGTCCAAAAATAAAAAAAAATCCACACATATACATTATCGCAAAAATTAAACAAAGAGTCAACGGTTCGCAAAGTATTTTTTGTCCGGTATTAATCCCAGATTTCTTGCAGAACCTTGAAACAAGATTGTATTGCCGTCTATTTTTATATTTATTTGATTTGGATTATTGAACAATATGGGACAAATCCCGGAAGGACGCATGAATACGTGAAAAAATATAAACAATTGAAACATCATTTTTAGCAGTTCAGCCTTGATTTGTGCCATAATTTTAGTTTCGAAAAAAGTGTGCTACGGATATTTACAAAAGTTATTTTTTATCTAGTAAAGTGCTTTTTCTGTAGGAGACAAAATCTTATAAGGAAAAGTTTGAGAAAAAAAACCGAATAGGAAAGTAAATTTTCAAATTCCTCGGCAAACTCTAATTTTCTGTCTCACTGCTTATTTTTCGTGCAGTCCACATTAAAGATATATTGTAAAATTAAAGTTGATCAAACAAAAATCGGTAAATTCGACTTTACCCAGAAATGCCCTCGTGCAGAATTTCATAACGTACAGATAACACAGTTATTATATACTCGGATAAAACAAATAGTATATACGAATAAGCTTCCAAATGATGCAGAAGTCTGGAAAAGTTGCCTTAGAGATGCGATAATAATTATTTACGTAACAAAATCGGTAAGTGATACTTTCGTGGACGTGGTTCCAAGACAAGCTGTAGGCGAGACCTGGAAGCTGGCGAGTCCAGGAAAGACACTTTCCGAATGAGTTGCGTGCAATATTTTTTCGTCGACCATCAATTTTACAATGTCCGCCACATTGCATTGTTAATTTAAGTACAAAATAAAAAGCATAAAATAAAATAATTTCTGGCTCTTAATTGTCAAAACGGTGAGATGCCTAACAGAACATCAAATAAAAGTCTTTTCCATGGGCAGGGCGGAGGAATTTGGTTTCTCGCGGACTTGCCTATATCAGGGTTGAAAAATGGGACCGGTAAAGACATGTTTTACTGGTCCCATTTTTGTCTTTCCGGACTGATTTTCTTTTTTTACCAGGGTAAGAAATAGCAAATTTCTCAATTTAAAATGAATCTCGATGACTCGAAAAGCTTTTTCTGGGCGGTCGAAGATAAAAGTATATTTCCCTTAAAGAGGTAAAAGGAATTTCACCGCATTTCTGGAAAACATTGTAGAATGTGTCGAGAAACGCGGCAGACTTATTGGAAAAAGTATAACATATGGTAAACTGTTGAAAAGATTTTAAAGTGAAACAAAATAGTTTGTGTCCCTCTGAATTAAAACCAAAAAATTCTTTTAAAGTTATTACTATATATATTCATGAAGAATGTGTGTATGGAGTACAAGCGTTCGCTCCGTTAAAATTATAGTTTTCAAAGGGGTCAAACATTTTCGTTTTTTACTTCCCTCGTAAAAGGGAAGTATTGTAATCCTGAAAAAATCACACTCCAAGATTTTTTCAGATCCTTACGTTTCAGGGTCCCTAGCTGTCGAAAAACATGTTTTCTCGACTCCGTCGGTCTGTCTGTCTGTCTAAACTACTTGCCCGATTAACTTTAAATTATGGTACAAAATTATGGGTCATATGGAGATGACTTGGTAACATTTTGGTAAAAATCTGGCAAAACAAAATGGCGGCCTAGTGAAATGTTAAAAAAATTATTATTAAGAAAGTGCATGTCCAATTTATCTCAAATTTTGCACAAAAATCAAGTATTATGTAGAAACCAATTGGTAATTACTGATCGAGAATTAATCTTTTTTCGTCAGTGGTTAGTTTAATATTCGTTTTGAAAGAGATATCTACTGTCGATTCGAGAAAGGTACCCGCAGATCAAGTGATACTGTATAATTTGCTTATAAAGGCAAATAAAATTCAGAGTTCAGAAATTAAACGCAACTGCAGGAGAACGTAAATACTTCTAGGGCTGAAGTTGAAACTTTAAAAACAGAAGTTGACAACCTTAGCGTTAAATTCTACACTTGAATTAATAATAGTAATAAAAGGTATATTTCGGACGAAATGATTAATAACGAGGATATCAGAGTGACATTAAAATCTCCAGGGGGGGCACAAAAAAAAACCAACTAAAAAAAAAACATGAAAACAGTATTATTTTTGAATACTGGACAGAATATTAATTAGAGCTTTATTAAAATATTTAAAATGAACAATAATGCAATATTATTCTTTATTTTTGGCTTTCCTCCCTTCATACTTTATCTAGGCTTAAAGCTGGTAGAAACTTTGTTAGAACCAAAATTTGGAGTGCGTATACAACGAACCAATGCAACATCAACATAACAGTAAAATTAACGCGAAAACACAAGTAAACACCAAAAACAGCACTTTGTAGGTAACTAGATAACAAAGAAAACTAACTAAATATAATATCCAAAATGTTTTCCGTTATTTAGGATGCATCGATTTAGCCTTCAGAAAATTGAAACAGCCATTTCAATTTCTGCCTTTGATACACTGTTTATGGCAATTTATTCATTAGAACGATTTAGCAAAACTGCTAGAAGACGTGACAATTTCTACTAGAAGGAACATGCGGTATCAGCATGATGCTTGTCCCGCCCATTTTAATAATGATGTCCAGAAAAATCTCGATCAGAATCGTCGGATTGGATTTTCTTGATCGGTTAGGTTTCTACATTTAACTTGTTTGTACTTTTATTTATGATGAGTGATCAAAAATTTGGTTTATAAATATCGACCAACGACCCAGGAAAATATTAATGATATGATCAGAATTGCCGTAAACAGTATATCAAAGGCAGAAATTGAAACTGCTGTTTAATGACTCTGAAAAGAATTTTTAGTTTTCTTTGTTATAAAGTTCTCAAAAAAAAATCTCAAAGTGCTGTTTCTGTTGTTTACTTTCGTTTTCGCGTTACTGTTACTGTTATGTTGTTTCTTTGGCTCTCTCTCCTCTAAACAAACTTCGGTTCTGAGAGAGTTTTGGACCAGCTCTAAGTCTAAATAAAATGTGAAGGGATAAATATTATTACGTTATTGGTAATTAGATATAATTTAATTAAGCTCTAAATAATAATCAGCCAGGTATTCAAGAATAATAGTGTTTTTATAGCCCGTTCGACCAAACCTAATTGTTGTTTAATATTATTTTTACGAGGATATCGGAGAAACTTTAAAACGCATCGACTTTTCAAGGTCTTAATTTTCGACAAAAAAAATGTTCCGCTTAAATTTTATTTTGTTAAGATTATCGGGAATTTAGTATTTATTTCATATTTTATTTTTTTCTGTTTCAAAAAAAAATTTTTTTGTTTAATGAAATATTGTAGGCTTTCCGACAATGTTAGGGAAATAATGTTTACTTGGGTTTTTTTCGTCGAAAATAAGACCTTGAAAACTCGATGGATATCTTGTAATTAGCTGATCTTTTGGCACATTTGCTAGACTAATGAGGTTTGTCTCGGAGACCCACATCTATCTATCACACCACAGATATCATTTTATTTGTGTGCAGCAGAAGAATCGAGATGTTCAAGGGCATCACTAAGAGGAAGGTCAAGGGGGTTGTGCTCCTCCAATATATTAAGCAGTTGGCTAAATTGTCGTTGAGTTGGCAAGTTGACAATTTACGAGACACAATTACCAACAAACAGAACCGGCATCTATACCAAACTTACTGTAATACACAAAGCGCAGTTTTTTTTGTTACTTTTTTGTGCCTTGCCCCCCTAAGCAAGAGTCTAGAGACACTCCTGGAGATTTTAATTTCACTCCAATATTCTGGTTATTAATCATTTCGTCCGAAAATTACCTATTAATTCACTTATTACATATTAGCTATTGCCAGCTTAAAATCTAATAAAGATATCATTGTGTTTTCACACTAGCAACTACGCCCCCTTACGATCAATTTAGAAAATCAATATTTTCAGTCAATTGCCCTTATTATTAATTATGATATATTTTTTTTCAAGTCGCTAACATGAAGGGCTTCCGAGATATGAATAGTGAACAACCTCTATATATATACATATATCTATATCTATATCTATATCTATATCTATATATATATATATATATATATATATATATATATATATATATATCTATATGTATACAAATAAATAAACCAGGCTAACATTTTTTCGATTTATTTCTCCAAAAATATAGTTGAATTGGATTATCAGACGCATCACGAATATCGTATGATGGTTCAAAGTCCTATCACAAAATAGGATTTTTTTACTCCACGTTATGTTGTTAGTTAATGTTCTATAATAAGCCGCCTTAACCTTTCTAAATTTACTTAACATTGTAAACAGTACTGCTTACATACTATAATTACAACATAATAGGAGATACCTTACACCGCACTTTAATTTGAGTGATTCAATAAGATACAGCGCATAGCACTATCTGAATTTATAATTTAAATGTCAAAATTATGGCTTTGTTTGCGTAACAATGAATATTTTGTTACTTGCTTGGGAATTTTTGTCCGAACGCTCAAGCCGCGTTTAGATGGTTCAGTTTAATTGATCAACGACCATAAATCAACCAAATGATATGCTGATTGAACCGTGTAAATTATACAGGGTATTCGGAAATGTCGTTTCAATATTTGGAGGGGCTGTTTTACATATCGAAATATTTAAAAAAAAGTCCTATGAACATGTGTCCGGAAACGATTCGTTTTCAAGAGACAAGGTATGAAAAAATTAAATATATTTTAGTTTCTTTGATATTTCGCGTACATTTCTAGAAATATTTTCAAATACGGCACACGATAAACCGTAATATATGTTTATAAAATGGCTATAATACATTTTAGAAAACTATAAAAAGTGTAACTTTTTTGGGGCCACGACCCCTTTGACCGCCATAGAAAAAAATTTAGCGACACTGTCCTAGTTTAAAACTTCCTGCTTTAATTTACAAATCGTATATCCCTTGTTTTTTTTGATATCTTACACCGTTTTAAAATAATTTAGAAAAATATATTTAACAACATGGACACTTTTAATAAATGATGGGACAATGTGCCGATAAGAATATCCAACTCTAAATTAGGGAATTTTTATTTGCTTTTGAAACCCTTTTCCTATGACCTCGTAAAAAATATCATAAAAATATTGAAAACTATTTCACCGGGATTCGATGTTTTTGTCCAATAATCCTGCAAATATTGCCTGGAAGCTTATATCAGGGAAAGGAAAACACGAAAAATGATATTACTCTCTTAATTAGACCAAACTAGAATAGATGGTCCTGATAAGTTTAATCGCTTTTTTATAAAGGCTCTTAACGAGGCACTCAACTCAGTCTCGACAACAGTAATTTTTATCAAATTCATTTTTCTGATTACATTCAAAAAAATATAAATAACCTTTTCTTATCTTCAACATAATTTTCTTGTTTACTTAATAAACTTTCAATCAAATTAATTCATATCCAAAAATCTCGTAGGTAATTTATCTCACAAAAAATATGAAGAAACAAGCATAAGTTCGCAAACGCTTCATTTCGCGATAAATGATGGTAAAATGTTAATGTTTTTAGTTACTTACTAATAAAGTTATAAAACCTAGTTCTTAATAATAATAATATTAAAATAATTTAAAAACTAATAATAAATCGGTAAATTTCCTTTACTCGGAACTTCCCTCGTAATGAATCTTTCCCTTCATTAGGAGTAGTGAAGTGTGACCCAATTTAGTTCTGAACTTGGTCATTTAGTAATACGTATATACTGTCTTTTCTTCAAACATTTTTATTGCGCGCCATTTTGTTACACGATATTGTATTCGCCCCAATATCTCACGTGTTTCCAGTTATGCCACACTTAATTTTTGGGTATAATTTGGTAGCTAGTAGATTTTTAGCTACAGCCGCGAATAGACAGACCTACCAACGGAATTGAGAAAACATGTATTTTTTCATCTAGGGACCCTAAAACGTAAAAATCTATAAAATCTTGGAAGGCTGATTTTTCACGATGACAATATTTTATTTGGCCAATTAATTAAATCTTAAATTCGTACCACAATTTTAATAGTTCACCTCGATGTCACACTTAATTCTTGCACAAAATTTGAAATCAATCGAATGAGTAGTTTCTCAGGCTGATTTTTTAAATATTTTATTAAGCCGCCATTTTGTTTCGCCATCTTGGATTCATACCAAAATTTTGCCAGTTCATTTCTATATAGTACTTGAGTTTGTTGCAATTAACATTTCATTAGGACGCCTTTTTGTTGCACCATATTGGATTTTTACCAAAATGTTACCATTTCATCTCCAAATATCGTATGCCGCGAATAGACCGACAGAAAACATACAGACAGGCCGACAGACAGACATCCAGACAGACAGACAGACAGACAGACAGACCGACGGAATTGAGAAATAATATTTTTCGGCATTTAGGGACCTCGAAACGTGAAAAAATCTAGGAGGGTGATTCTTTTACGATTACAACACTTCCCTCTTACGCCGTGACTATTTAATTAAAAAACTTAACGTACTGGAAATAAATAATATTAAATATTATATATTTATTCCCTTATAATATATTTATTTTGGCCATTTTTCACATTTTTTCCGTACAAATACAAAAAGTCTAACAATGTGACAACTCCGTAAACAGGGCCAATACTGGACAATTAAATAGTTGCGACCCTATATAAGATTACCGAATTACCTAATGGGGAAGTCGGGAATTTCCTCGTCGGAAATTTATTGGAGAATTCGGGATTTTTTTTGGATGTTACGGAACGTTAAATAAAATCTTGCATATAGATGAATTCAGGGAGGTACGCAGGGCAGATTTCCCCCACCCCGGAGCAAAACAGCTGCCCTGGAATATTTTAATAAAATATGTTATGTTGTATGTATGTTAATGATTCATATAAACCGAACGAAACAAGTTACGGATGGTAAAATATTTCGTTTTAATTTTTCTTAAAATATATGTGCAAATTTTCTTCCCTTTACGAGGGAAGTAAAACTGAAACACAAACTTCTTTCTTCAAATTCTCAAAAAAAAATGTTTCTCTGTTCGGTCTTCCGAACCCTATTTAAATGAGAGGTATCGAACTTTGGAAAGTATTTTTTTATTAATTTTTGAAACTCTTTTGTAAATAAAGGGTCAATTGAAAGTCTTCTGGTGCCTAAACGGTTCAAATTTTCGACAAAAACAAAAAATATTTAGAAAGAGCAAAGTTACGTAGCAAAATTATTGTTTTTAAAAAGTCTAAGCAAATACCAATTATCGTAGCGAGTTTGAAAAATTCAATTAAAAAGATTATAATTTTTTTTTCCTTGGTACGCCGAAAATTAAATCTTTTAAAAAATATAATAAGACAAAAATAATGAGGAGACATAAAAATATAAAACTGCTTTTAATGTTTTGAGCTAAATGTCTTTCGCAAAAAACTACTTGCGTGAGAAAAAAGTATTTTTTTCCCGTTTGGACATTTTGGCAGTAACTGACCAAAATCAAATTCTGTTCTAGTTTTTTCTTCGAAAAATACATCGATATCTCAAAGTCCTGCCAAAAAACCCAGCCGTATCGGATAAAAACTAAACTAGTTTGGAAATTGAACTAAAAAGCAAACGAAGAAGTCAAATATAATCGCAGTTATTTATGTTTTTCACAAAAATAAAAGCGGATTCAAAAACTTTAATCCATTTTCTACAGCTTTAATGTACTGTTTGTCTCTACGACATAGCAAAACATTAGAAAATCTGACTTGAAGAAAATTTGCACATATATTTTACGATTTTTTTTTATAAATGATGGTGCATATATTCTGTATCTGATAGACCATCTATGAGAAATATAATCAGTCTTTGATGTAACTCATGCGTAAAAAATCAATAAATTTCATTTACCCGGAACTTCCCTCGTTATGAATCTTTCCTTTTATTAGGAAGAGTGAAATGTAACCCATTTTGTTTGGGCACATAGCCATTTAGTAACCCATACACTTAGGCGCAAAAATAACGCACAACCAAAAATTATAGCCAATTTAACTGTGGATTTTCTCGTGAACCGATAAACCACTTTCGATATTTAATTTTTTTGAATTGTAGGTTTTTTCCTTTAGTAATCGCACTGTGGTAGAATTTTTTATTCAGATTTCAATTTTAGGCTTATAAAGGGTGCAAAAATAAAAATAGCTTATTTACGCTAAATTTGAGACACCCTGTACGGAACGTTAGCAACGGCAACGATTTACTATTGAAAACATACTGTTGCTTCATATTTTCTGAACATTTTGTCTTTTTATTTTCTCTTATATCTGTAATATCAAAGAAAATACGCTGTTTTATACCAGAACATTTTTTTTTAAATAAAAAATTAAACTAAGAATAAAAATAATTAACGATAAATAGCAAAAAAACTAGTGACTGCTTCACCTCACCTCAGCATACTCCTTATTAAGTAGGATATTTGATTTTGGTCAAGTCTACTACCAAATATCGATAACCTTTATTTCGATATTTTGCATGGTGGCAGGAGGGGGCTAACGCTGACTGAGTGTCCTACCAATAATATTTCTTAAGTACTCGATAGGATTGATATTGGGACTGTGCCGTGGCCAATTTAGAGTTCGTCTATTTACTTCATGTAAATATTCATTAACGATGCGCGCTACATGAAGTCTTGCGTTATCGCGTTTAGTAAAAATATATTCCCAATATACGAAGCGAAAGGAACAACGTGCTCCGACAAATCTCATTGATATACCTTTCACTATTTAAAGAGCCCTCACGTAAAGTTACGGTATCCGTCCGTGCGGTTAATGAAATTCCTCTCCAAACCATCACAGAGCCTGCATTAAATAAAGTTGTTTCACGTATGTCGCTCTGGACATAACACTCACCTGGCCGGCGGATAACTCGTAGACGTCGATCGGAGCTATGCAGACAAAACCTAGATTCGTCTGGAAATAGAACGCGCTCACAGTCACTTACCGAATTGCAGCCTAGCTCTGCGGTGGTCTGGTTTAATGCAGGACCTGTCCCTGAAACTTTGACATGTAAATTGTGTTCAGAAAGACGTCTGCTCTCTGTATCAATGCTTGGTTGAATATTATCAACTGCACTGGGTTGCATCAAAAGTTTCCTTGTCGTGGTAAAACGTTGTCTTAAAGTACACAGTCTAATATAGCGATTTTGAATAAATGTAGTTACCCGAGATTTGTATTGTCGTGGACTATGCTATAGTCATTAGTTTCCCTGAAGCGTTGGATAACTCAAAAAATTGTATCAGAAAATCCTAATCTCTAGTGGCATTGTAACTTACACCTTCGTTATGTAACATCACTTCTTGACCACATTCGTCACAAGTCATATTCCTTCTAACCCGCTCCATTTTCACGAAAGTACAATAAATCAGAAAGTATGAACTTAAGCTAAGACGATAGGTACATAAATAAAGGAACAATCAAAAACTGATATTTGCTGGTATTGTTGATCTGTCATAACCTATTAAACGCTTTGTTTGTTAAACCAAATAAATATCCAGTAAAATTGTAATTTATTGAAGAAAAACATGTTCTGGTATAAAACTGTGTATTTTCTTAGATATTACAGAAAATAAAAAACAAAATATTCAGAAAACATGAGTCTATAGTATGATTTCAATATGCACAATTTCATATGGTTGCTAATGTTACAGGGTGTTTCAAATTTAAAATAAAAAAAACTATTCTCATTTTTGCACCCTTTGCCCAAAAGTGAAATCTGAATAAAAAATTCTACCACAGTGCAATTACTAAAGAAAAAACCTACAGTTCAAAAAAAAATTATCATAATCGGTTTATCGATTCACGAGAAAATCAACTTTCAAATTGAGCATAATTTTTGGTTGTGCGTTATTTTTGCGGCTGTATATACTGTCTTTTCAAACATTTATATTAAGCACCGTTTTGTTCCACCATGCTTGGATTCCTATACCAATATTTTACCAATTTCTACCCATGTCACATTTGATTTTTGGAAATTAAATAGTAGTTTTTACATTGACATGCACCGCCATTTTGTTCCGTCATGTTGAATTCGTACCAGTTTATCCGTATATCACATATAATTTTTCTTCAAAATTTAAAGTCAATTGTGTAAAAAGATTTTTTTACGTTGATTTTTTCAACATTTTATTTGGCCTGCATTTTGTTTCGCCATCCAAGAAGTAATTTTCTTCAGGATAATTTTTAAATATTTTATTGGGCCGCCATCTTGTTCCGCCACACCAAAATGTTACCAGGTCATCCCCATATCACAATTCAAGTTTCATTTGTCAATAGGGTAAGTAGTTTTTAAGCTATGCCACGAACTAACAGACAGACATACCAACAAAGCTGATAAAAACATATTTTTTCACATCTAGAGAAGCTAAAACGTAAAGATATGTAAAATCTAATTTTTTTACGATTAAAAATATTTTATTTCGCCATCATTTTGTTCTGCCATTTTGAATTTATATCACACTTTTACCAGTTCATCTTTAAACTATAACTAATTATTGCATAAAATTTGAAACCTATTCATTAAGTAGTTTTTGAGGCTGAATTTCTAAAAGTGTCTTATTAAGCCTTGGATTCGTACCAAAATTTTACCAGTTGACTTTCTCATACTACTTGATTTTGGGGTAAATTGGATAAATCGTTTTTTAGTATTTTTTTTTAACACTAGGCCGCCATTTAGCTTCGCCGCATTGGATTTTTACCAAAATATTACCAGGTCATCCCCCTATGAGCCTTAATTTTTTCCCAAAATTTGAAGTCAATCGGATTAGTAGCTTTTCAGCTATACCACGAAGAGACAGACCGACACACAGACATACCGACGGAATTGACCCTGAAACGTACAAACTGAAAAAATCTCGGAGGGTAATTTTTTCATTACAATACTTACCTTTACGAGGAAGTAATATAAAAAATATCTCAGAGTGAGGGAGAAATTGCATGCACACACATACACACAGAAAAAATATATTGTATGTAACTCATGCATTAAGTGCCTTTTTTAACACATCGGCATACGGAACTCGCTTGCGGCTCGTACACGTAATTTTGCGCGTCGTAAAAAAGTACTACTTCATGCACCTATTACATAAATTACTATTATTGGCGGAAAAGTAGTCCGACGTAAGTTCAATGGAATCGATTAAATAGTATTTAGAATAAAAGGTTTTAAGCTTCGAAAAATACTAATGACTTGGGCGACCTGTTTTCTGTAGATTCGACTTTAGATTGACGTAAATCTTTTAATATTTTAAACAAATACTACGTAGAATTATATGTTTATACCTTAAATTTTGTGGTAGGAATATGTTAAAATATTTCAACTTATACATTTACAGAATTAATTATTAAAATATTAGAAGTAAACAAAATAAATGAACTACCTATTTGTTTAATCTCGGTATAAATCAGCAACATTAAGACATTAAATGGCAAAACTTATTCTCTAACTAATATAATGGTAACCTTAAGAAAGAAGCTGTTTTTTCCTCTAAATATTGTAAGTAAAATCTAAATTAACTAAAACTATAAAAAGAAAATTTAACTAAGTAAACGAAAATTTCCACTTAATTTATTTTACAAAGAATACAATACATGACAATTGTTTCGTCAACACTGTGGCTTCTTCAGATGTTAGATCTTAAAACATCTGATGTGTTAGCGAAACAATTGTCAGGTGTTGTATTCTTTGTAAAATAAATATAGTGGACATTTTAAACAAGTGTTTTCGTTTACTTAGTTAAAATTAATTTCCGGCTAGTTCTGTTCAATAAAATAAAATTTTCCATTTTGTAAAACTAAACTACTGATGTGGGATCAATAGTTTTGTTTGCCAAACTGGGGTCCCTTAATTTTTAAAAAATATGCAAAAGTAACATAAAGAGATAGACAAAACATGGAAACCTGACATATAGCTTGCGTAATATGGGACCTACTCACTGGTATTTGTCCTCCTGAGAGACTTTTAATCGCCATATATCAAAAATGGTTTGAAATGAACTTTCGAAATTTGTATAAATTTTAGTTTATCGTTCACTAACAATAAAACCTTTTTTTTAAACGTCTCAGAGTGTCATTTGAAACACAATAACTGTCGAAAAAATCGGAAAATGTCCTTTACCCGGAACTTCCCTCGTTATAAATATTTCCTTTTATTAGGAATAGGTAAATGTGACCCAATTTAGTTCCGCACATAGTTATTTATTAGCACCTATATACTTCCTTTTCGAACATTTGTATTAGGCGCCATTTTGTTCTACTATATTGGATTCGTACTAAACAGTTTCTACCTACGCCACACTTGATTTTTGGGCATAAATTAAAATAAATTCAATAATTAATTAATCGAGTGAGTAAGAAAGAAGATATTTTTTACGCTGATTTTTTAAACATTTTATTTGATCGCTATTTTGTCCCATCTTCTTGAATTCGTACGCCAATTTTAACAGTTTATCTCCATGGTTGCACAAATTTTTTAAATCAATCTAATAAATATTTTATTAGGTTGCCATTTTGTTTAGTTATCTTGGATTCCTATTAAATATTACCAGTTCAGTTCTATGTAACACTTAATTGTGTGGAAAATTTAAGGCAAACCGTTAATTTTCCTCCAAAATTTGAAGTCAATGAGACAGGCAGATATACCGACGGAATTAAGAAAAACCTGTTTTTTGGTATCTATGGACGCTAAAAGGTGAATATATGTAAAATCTGGGAGGGTGATTGTTTTTCTCGCCTACAAACATTTTATTTTGCCTCCTTTTTGTTCCGCCATCTTACACAATTTTACTAGTCCATTTCTCTATCATACTTAATTTTTCCACAAAAATCTAATGAGTAGTTTTTTGAGGCTGATTTTTTATTTATTAGTCATACTTTAGTTTAACTTACCCGCCAATCCCGAAAAAGTCCTTATTTTATACTATTTCTATTATTTTACATGGCTCTGGAGGAAGGCTTAAACCCCCAACCTTATATACGCCACTGGGCCGCCATTTAGTTTCGCCATCTTGAAATCATACCTAAATGTACCAGTTAATTTCTACGTAATACTTGATTTTTGTGCAAAATTTGAAGTAAACTGGATAATTAGTTTTTTAGAAAGTGGTAAAATATTGGTAGGAATCCAATATGATGGAACAAAATGGTGCCTAAAGATATATAGATAGAGACTGTCTCTATTCGGACGCGAGAAAGAAAGCTTCGAAAATGCCAAATGTGATTTTGGCGAAACGTCAGCAAAACTGTTCTTTTTAGAACGACAGTAGTGAACGGATGTACACCCGGAATGAAAACACATTGTATTTTTCCATCCGTGAAGGAGTAAAAATCAACACATATATATATATATATATATATATATATATATATATATATATATATATATATATATATATATATATATATATATATATATATATATATATATATATATATATATATGTATATATATATATATATATATATATATATATATATATGTGTTTTCATTCCGGGCGTACATCCGTTCACTACTGTCGTTCTGAAAAGAACAGTTTTGCTGACCTTTCGCCAAAATCACATTTGGCAATTTCGAAGCTTTCTTTCTCGCGTCCGAATAGAGACTGAAGTGTTGGTGTCTGCGTCGCTTCCTTTTATACCCCCACTCGGGGCCGAAGGTTACATCTGCGCAGGCGTTGGTCGTTGGTGCTGTTATTGTTGCGCTAATTGTGCTTGAGTTTTTGCGATTTTAGATTTGTTCATTATTGTCTTCCATACTGTTGGTAGTTTTAATGATTCGTCCCTTTTATTCAAATCACCTTGTTTTTCAATTTCTATGGCTTCTCGGATTATTCTGGTCTTATAATGTTCTATATTAGCAATCTCCCTACACCTATCGAAATTTACTTTATGGCCGGTTTCCTGATGATGTAGGAATAAAGCTGGGGTTGTTTGTTTATTTCTAATGCTGACTTTATGCTCTTCCACTCTTGCTGATATTCGCCTGTTGGTTTGCCTCACGTACAACTTTTCACAGTCCTGGCACGGAATACTGTATATTCCGTGGTTTTCCAGTTTGATTTTATCTTTTGGGTTTCCGAGTAGTTTACCTATAGTTGTTTGTGGCTTGTGTATTGTTTGTATGTTGTGTTCCTAAGAATTTTTCCGATTCTGTCTGTTGTGCCTTTTACATATGGTAAGACTACTCGTTGCTTTCCCGGTTCAGAATTTTTGTTGTTCGTTGTTCGGGAAACCTGTGCATTAATAGCTTTCTCTATGGTGCGATTTGTGTAGCCATTTTTCTTTAAAGCACTAGATATTACCTTAAGTTCGTTTTGTCTCGTCTGTGTTTCAGTTAATCGCACGGATCTGGATATTAGAGTATTTGCTACAGCTTGAATTTGTGCTGGGTGATGATGTGATTTTGCATTTAAATATCTGTCTATATGTGTTGGTTTTCTATACACGGTGTATTCCAAATGTCCGTTATGCAGTTTTGTGACCAAAGCATCTAAAAATGGTAGTTTGTTGTTTTCCTCTAACTCTAGAGTAAATTGTATTCTGGGGTGGATTGAATTTACGTGAGTCAGAAATTTTTCGAGCTCTGCATGACCATGTTGCCATATAATAAATATGTCATCCACATAACGAATCCATAATTTAGGCTTTAAACTTGCTTTCTCAAGAGCTTCTTTCTCGAAGTATATCATAAATAAATTCGCGACTACTGGTGATAGCGAGGACCCCATTGGAGCACCATCCATTTGTTTATACATTTGCCAGTTGAAAGAAAAATAAGTATTTTTGAGGCAATGCTCCGAGAGTTGTATTATATGTGCCTGGAAATCCTCGTTCATAGCAATCTTGTCCAATGCTTCGTCGATGGGAATACTGGGATATGACGATTTGACATCTAGGCTTGCTATGATATCGTCTTTTCAAGGACGATATCTCGTATAATTCGAGTGAAATGCTCAGAGTTTTTTACAAATGAATCAGCTTCTTCTACAGTTGGTTGCATAATTTCAGAACCATAGAGTTTAGGACATCTGCTCGACTTTTCCCGTGGTATGATTTTTTGTTGAATTTCGGGGTTTATTGGTGAACTTTTTATTTTATTTTTAGTTGTTTTTTCTAGGTATGTTGTCGGGTCCCTTGGAACAGGCCTATAACAATGAGTATTCATAACCACAGTTGCGTTTCCTTTATCTGCTGGAAGGATTGTGATGTCTTTATTTTTTCGAAGGTTTATTAGGGCCCTTTGTTCAGTGGCATTTAGGTTTTGTTTTGGTGTTTTGCTTGATCTTAAAATTCTTGCCACCTCTTGTCGAATCTCCTCTGCTTTTTTTTCTTCAGAGTAGTCAAGGACAGCTTCCACTCCAGCTAATATTTCTTCTTTAGGGATTTCCTTAGGAGATATATATATATATATATATATATATATATATATATATATATTTTGGGAAAAACGCTTGGACACGTAATATTGATTTTTATATATATGTATATATATAATACAGGGTGTTCCAAAAATAAGATATATATATATATATATATATATATATATAATTTTTATATATTTATATATATATATATATATATATATATATATATAATATATATATATATCTTCATATATTTAAGTTATATAATAATAATAATATCATATATATAAATTATATTCATATATAAAATATAAACTTTATATATATATATATATATATATATATATATATATATATATTAACCATATATATATAAATTAATATATATATATATATATATATATATATATATATATATATACATTTATATATTAAAATTTAAATAAAAATTAGTTACTTAGCTACAATGTGTCAAAAAGTATATATAATGTGGTAATAAATGTTGAAAGTGGTGTCCGTTTACCTCCATGCAATAATAAATATTTTGCTCAAATCTATTCCTAACATTTTCACACATTTCTGGAGTTATTTGTCTGCATTCCGCCGTGATCCGCTCCCGAAGATCTTGGATGGAGTCTGGCTTCGTACTAAAAACCTTACTTTTTATATGTCCCCAAAGAAAGTAATCTAAAGGACTCAAGTCCGGAGACCTTGGTGGCCACTCAATGGGGCCGCGCCGTCCGATCCACTGATTTGGGAAATGGGTGTCCAAAAACTGTCGTACTGGAGCTACATAGTGCGGTGGTGCACCATCTTGTTGGAAATGAAGAAAATTTTCATTATAATTAACCTCATTTTCTATTATTTCGGTTATTCGTGGCTCTATTGTATTTTCCAACATGTCCAAGTACAACTCCCCCGTCAAGTTTCCAGGAATAAAGAAAGGTCCTACAATATGATTTCCGAAAATGCCGGCCCAGACATTAATTTTTTGTGGGTATTGCGAATGTACCTCTCGAAACAAATGTGGATTCGAGTCGCTCCAATATCGACAATTATGTCTATTTACAGCACCATGTAAATAGAAGGTACATTCATCCGAAAAACAAATGTTAAATAACAAATTTGGGTTATTGTTCAAACGTTGTGTCATTAATTCGCAAAACTCCAACCTTCTATCATAATCGTCTTCATTAAGCTCATGGACAAGTTTAGTTTTGTACGGGTGAAATTTATAGGATTTCAAAATTCTTTGCACTGTTGAGCGTGTAAATCCTGAAGAAGTAGCCAGACCACGAGTACTTTGGGTGTTGTCAAGAGCCACGTGTCCCAAAACTGCTATTTCTCTGGCTTCATTTCTACTTGGACGATTTTCCTGATTCCGGCGAATATTAGATACAGATCCAGTTGCTTCAAATTTTCTTATTAATTTAGCCACATACTTATGGTTAATATTTTTGTCTGGATGTAACGCATTAAACAACCGGGCGGTAGCTCTTGCAATGCTTCCGTTTTGATAATACAGTTTCGTTATTTCGACCCTTTCTTGAATTGAATAAATCATTGCAAAATATTATAATAGAACTAGGCAACTTAACGATTTCAAATCAAAGATAAAGTTGTTCTATGATTTACGATGACATTGACGGATGCTAAATTTCTTGCTGGTATCGGTGATTATTATTTTTTTCCGTATTATCAGTACTAAATTAAATGAGGCGAATTTTATAAAAAAAATTAAAAAAACTTCAAAATGGTTGAAGATAGGTATAAACTCTATTATACAAAAGTTACTAAAAACTTCCTGGAGAATCCAAAAATAGAAAAAAAATTGGGGTTTCCATTTAAAAATGTCAGTGTAATGCGATATCTTATTTTTGGAACACCCTGTATTATACAATCATACATGAAAAGACGTCCCCCTAAAAATCAAAATTGACGTGTCCAAGCGTTTTCCCAAAATATACCAGGAAAGTCATAAATAAGGGTGGGACCTTTGTTCAGTGGCATTATATATATATGTATATATATATATATATATATATATATATATATATATATATATATATATACCTATAAACATATATATATATATATATATATATATATATATATATATATATATATATATATATATATATATATATATATATATATATATATATATATATATATATATATATATATATATATATATATATATATATATATATATATATATATATATATATATATATATATATATATATATATATATATATATATATATATATATATATATATATATATATATATATATATATATATATATATATATATATATATATATATATATATATATATATATATATATATATATATATATATATATATATATATATATATATATATATATATATATATATATATATATATATATATATATATATATATATATATATATATATATATATATATATATATATATATATATATATATATATATATATATATATATATATATATATATATATATATATATATATATATATATATATATATATATATATATATATATATATATATATATATATATATATATATATATATATATATATATATACAGTCTCTCAGAAAGTGAAAAATCCTTATTAAGTAAGGGTTTTAATTTTGCGGTATCTCCTAAGGAAATCCCTAAAGAAGAAATAATATATATATATATATATATATATATATATATATATATATATATATATATATATATATATATATATATATATATATATATATATATATATATATATATATATATATATATATATATATATATATATATATATATATATATATATATATATATATATATATATATATATATATATATATATATATATATATATATATATATATATATATATATATATATATATATATATATATATATATATATATATATATATATATATATATATATATATATATATATATATGGAACGAAATGACGGCCTGGTGAAATGTTAACAAATTATCACAAAAACTAATTATTCAAATTATCTCAAATTTGTTACAAAAATCAATTGTTACATAGAAATGAACTGGACCTAATAAAATATTTAAAAAATCAGCCTGAAAAAACTACTTATTGGATTAATTTCAAATTTTGTGCAAGCATTAAGGGTAATTATTGAAGTTAAACTCGAGGGGTGCGATCTTGAACACCATAATTAATTATTTAAGTATTAAAAGTATTAGATAGGATTTAAAATATAGAAAAAGGTATTTAAAGACAATTTAAAGTATTTAAAACATATCAAAAGTATTAAATTGGAATGAAAAAGGTATTAAAACAGCTACTACTACGCATTGTTTTATTAATCGGAAAATAACCTGTCAAATAATACTTTTTATAATAACCAAGATGGTAACTAATTTAATATTTTGAGTTAAAACATATGAAAATGGGCCAATATATTAAATTATTATTTTAAAAGATATTTGAAATTTAACTACATAACGTTTGTCCATTTTTAGAAAAATATTTCTATTGTTATTCTTAACTTGCCCAAGCCGTCTCGACACGCGATAACTATTAATTTTCCGCAGAGAAATTGAAAATTAATAGATACAATTTTGAATCATAGGGTAGGTTCACATTCCAAATTTAAACATTTTATTTTTAACGGTACATATTCACTTGAAAAATACACAAACGTATTTTTAGATTATTATTTTTGAAAGGCATAAACGGAAGAAGCGTTTTAAAACCTCATTTAATAAATAAGTATAAACAAATTTCATACCTTTTCGCCAAATTAACGGTAAAATCTAGAACGATTGATAAATTGATTTTAAAATAATTATTTCTGAAAGCCCTTGAGGAAAGAATAGTCTTAAAATCTCATTTAGTTTAAAAGATATTGTAGATATACATTTCGCCGATTTTCACCCCCTTAGAGGGTTTCGAAGAAAGGCTCCCTTCTCTTATTTACGTTACAAAATGACATGAGAAATGTTCGTTTTATCTTTGGCACTCTCATAGATATAGTTGTCGATGAATATCTTTTATAATATGTTAAGATTTAATTGAAATTAGTTTGTGTTCTCCAAAAATTAAAAAAATATAATACTTCACATAAAAAAAATCAAGTGTCTACGCTAATGGTTTCACAATTTTATGGCATCAAGACATATACGTAACTATATTTTTTTCTCAATTTAATTGTAATTTTGGCTTAAGTGTTCCTAATATGATTTTCAGGATATTTTAATCCCCAAAAAATTATTAATAATTTACGCCCATAACACCTCAATAATACCTTCACTGCTCATATATTATACTTATAAAAAGTAACCCTTCGTTATCCCCTAGCCAGGGAGACAATCCTTAATTTTGGCGTCATTTAACAATGTCCCCCAAAACATCCTCCATATTACGTTTTTAGATTTCCCTATTTTGCCGAATGTTATTTCTTTTATTATTTATAATATTTTTTAAGAGAATATTAAAAATTTTGTAGATTTTTTATATGTATTTAAATACAGCTTTTAAAGGGATAGCAAACAATATACATATTACCAAGCATCTCTTGTTTTAAGAGAGGTCTAAATCAGAAAATGCAACTAATTGTTATTTAATTTTACCTTTATTGTTTTAGTTTAGTTTACTACATACTTCTTTATACTCTTATGTGTTTGTGACCCAAGAGAATTTTCCTTTTGTATGAATAAATATTTATTTCAGGTATTATACTCGTACGTATGGAAACGTGTGCATGTGCTTTCCTAAATAAGTTGGCTTTTTTTCGTAAAAAAATTGTTATAAGCATTATGGTACCAACGTTTAATATAAAGGGTAGCGGGATTAGTAAACTTATTAATACCATCTATTTTTGCTAAAAACCTGAAAGAGTGATTTTTTCAGGATTAGAATACTGCCCTCTTAAAATAAAAATAAAAACGAGTAATAACAAGGGCAATAAGTACTTTAAAGAAACCTGAGTTTATAAATAACCGGATTGTTATAACTAAAAGAGTTCTTGAAAGATGAAGAAGCATGGAAGAAAGGTGATTGTGCTGATGAATTCTTAAAAATAGAAACGCTGGTCATGTGTTTCTATCTTACTAAGCTTCATTAAGTAACGGTACAATCAAATTAAAAATGTATGAAAGTTGAAATGAGAAATACTATAACATTTCCTATATTCTCCCAAAATCGCCACCACCAAAGACAGATAATACTCCGTATAGACGATCCATTCAATGTTAAATAAAACACCCCCTAAATCGATCCCAACTTTACATTGTCTTCCCTATAGTAGGTATTCACCGAGAGATTTCCGCGTAGCTCTGCAAAATTTCACAGCTAGAGTTGCCACTATGTAGCAGACTCGTACCTCCGAATTGAATTAGCATACAAATATTATAGACCTAACTCGCACGTTCGGCAACTCCGAGCTTGATCTTGTTAGTCACGAGCTAATTTTCGATAAAACATGGACCACCTATGAGAAGTGCAATCGGTCTTTGCCACTAAAAACGCAACGCATTTGAAAATTTAATAACTATCTACTGTTTTTACTGCAATTTAATTTTTTAAGAATGTAGGAACTAGAAAAAACTCTTAACGTGGTGTCAAAATTTCACTGTATATTATTTTCGAATAGCATAGCGCGGAAGGGCCAGTAAAACGGTCCATTATTTAACTTTAATGTAGCAATCTTTTTAATCTGGATTAAAATTTCATAAATTGATTTATTTAAAATTTGCGATGGTAGAACAATTTCTGACACCATTTACAACTTCATTAAAAAAATATTTGTAGAAACACGTCAATACTTATTATAAAGTGCTTAATGCAAGATTAATATATAACTTCAGACAGGGATATTTATAATACTTTAAATGTTACAAACATATTTAGTGTTAAGGGGGAACTGCACGCAGTATTATGGATCAGTTTTTGACTTTTTGCGAGCAGTTCTCCCTTAAAGGGAAAACTAGTGACTAGGTCTAGTCAAGTTCAACGTAAGATGAAAAGGTACCTTTTCATACTTCCTGCACGTCCAACCTCCAAAAATGTGTTATGTATAGGCAATTTAAATTACATTTCATTTAAAAAATGAATTGAAAAGGGTTCACACGCTGCAGAAATATAAAGACATGAGTACGATTTACCATTTCAAATTTTGCAGTTACGTTGACAAAGGATCAACGCAAGGCGTTAAAGAGCCATTTTGTGGAAAAAAAATTATATGCGACGGCATTTGCGTCAAAAAGTGGTCAAAAAATGGCCGAAAATGGACAAATCTACTTTTATTTTATAATTCTAGATTAGATTTTTTCATTAAAAAATCGTATTTAGCGCCCAACTATACATATTTCCCTATTGAAATCACATTGAAGCTAATACATATCTCTTATAGTTTTAACATAATATTGCAGCGGCGGAAGGCTTTCATAATACTGCGTGCAGTTCCCCCTTAAGCATTTATTTTATTACAACATATTACAATTAAAATACATAAATTAGAAATTTTCTTCGACAATCGTTTGAATCTCAATCATAAACAACAGGAAAATGAAAGCAATAAAAAAGAAATTTTGTTACCTGATATTAAAACTTGGGAACATTAAACGAATAATGCCTGCGCAGACTAGGAATATATTTTCAAACGCTGACATAGTTCCCATTAAATACACCAAACTTAGAAACAAAAAGTGAAACTGGATTAGTTTTTCTATAGAACAGAATGACACATGTTGTAAAGACCACTCTTACTTCCAAAGGGTGGGGATGACGCATCGCCAAAACCGATGTAGCATCAGTTGTAATAGCATTACTCGCCCTATAGTGAGTCCTACATTTCTTCCGCATCTTCGTTCGCAATCACCAACATTTTCCGTGTCGTGTTAAATTGATGTTATGATGAGACATCACAATTCAACGTTACGACATGCAACACTCGTGTACAAAGACACTTACTTCCACCAGTTCACAACTTGTATTAGACTCGGCGAATGCCTTTATAACACTCGCACTGACGTATAGAGTGTAAACTTCTACCGTTCCAAAAGCTTCACGATGGTTGGGAATGAAATTGCTCAAATCAGAACTTATGGAATTCTCATCCTATCGTCTCAGTCGTCATCCATGAAGAATGCATCACCATCCACCGTCGTGAGGATACCTCTATAACACTCCCACAGACGTATAGAGTGCACCGTGCTGTCAAGGAATTACAACTCAGATGTACAAGAGGAACAGTCTTTTTGGAGGTCGGATATTGCCTCAAGGTGGATATTTGACATCGACAATTTCGCCCTATTGGGGCTCGTCAGCAACATGCAGCCGGTTTCGAAACCTGCGAAATGCCCGACTTGACTGATGAATTGTTTTAAAAAGAGTACTTAATTAAGATTTGGGAATTCTTCTTTTGTGAGAAAGAAGCTTTCGTTTTGGCGATGCGTCATCCCCACCCTTTAAAAGTGGGAGTGGTGTTTACAACGATTGGAGACTTTGGTGTGAAAACCAAAACTACACTGCATTTCAACTCACTTTGAATGCGACATGGGTGAAAATAAAATCATAAAAATACATTTTTTTGCCATTGAAACGAAATCTTATTTTTTTTTTTTAATAGTCCGTCCTTGGACCAAAAGTTTAGGAACACATTGTATTCTCTTTCACTTTTGTCGGCGAAAGGAAAGATTCAGGAGGAAATTTCCCAGAGTTGAGACGATTCAAATCATATGACTAAAACAAGATTTTAATCAAACAATTTGTAATAAAAATATATGATTTTTTAAAATCTTCCAACATTTACTGATTGATTATCTAGTATCTAATATAACATTTTAAAAATGTTTTTGATAAAACCAAACGTATATATTACATGTATAACATTTAAAACTAACTAAAACATTACAGAAGTTCAAAAAAGCTAAATGTCTAATGTAACGATACATAATATTAAATACAAAAATAAGTATGCTTTCAAAGAGAACAATTAGGTATTAATTTTTTCAAAAAGAAATACTAATTTAGAGGCTTTTTCATTGACAAGTCTATTTCTAATATCAGAATGAACAAATCTGTATGTAGAAAACATTCTTTCCAAGTTCCAATGTAGGCAACAATTATGTGTAGTACTTTATTGATTTCTGGAATGGCTTCTTGTGATCTTCACCACTGTGGTGCGGACACATTTTACTTCTCTAAAAAACCTGGTTTTCGAAAAAGGGGTCTGATTTGGCTTCTAACTTGATTATTAAAGGTAATAATCCTGTGTTTGAGAAATGTTTACCAGCAATATCGAAGAAAGTTGGTTTATTTTCTTTGCTTGAGAAAGAGGATATTTATTTTTACTTCTGATAGGATCCAGTAAGTATGCCAAAAAATGGAAAGGTGGTAAAACAGTTTTAGCTACTCCGTGATATAAATTTCCCAGCAGTAAGAACCTGTATTCCATCGAACATCTCGTGGTAAACTTAGATTCTTTCCTCCTTTTTATTTGTACCAAGTTTTGGCAAATAAGTTTTTTGAAAGTACTTTACAATTTGCACTACATGATCTTCCACATGTCTTACTTCTAAATCCTTGGAAAGCTAATTCACTATATGAGTAGAATATCCGAATGTAAAAATGGGGTAATACAGTGCTTCCACAATTTTTTTTGCACATTTTTTTGTTCTTATTTGCTGCGTTGTCTGTTACAAAACTGGCAACTCTAGATTTATATTCGTCTTTACAGTCTTTTTATTAAACCAATGGTCATATCTGCCAGGTTTCAGCCGTGCGGAGATGACCGGAAATATCCACATTTTCTAGAAGAACACTACTTTCATCTTCTTTTGTTAAGGCTGCACTGGCCTAACATTTCAATAGACATAAGAACCTTTGTATGTTCAAATGATTTGAAACTGCAATTTGTGGCAAAAATTGATGTAGCTAGTTGCTTGTATAGTTTTTTTTTCTTATCTGGACATGTTCTTAAACAAAGGAGGACAAGCACCTTAAACTACTGCCTGTTTCACATATCATATCTTTGACGCCTACACTTAACATTAGTGCTAGATTTTTTTTGCGGAAAGTTGACCTAAGACTTTCTTTTAACTTTAGTTACTTCTGCGTCTATCAAAAATATTGATTTATTTGAGTTGTGGAAGACAAATGCAGAGAGTTTTGTTTTTAAATTATAAGATAAGTGGCAGAAATCGCAACGAAAGCAGTATCAATTTTTAGAAGAACATTCAGCATGGCTTCAAAGTTATATTGCCCTCGGTGGTACCTTACAAACCTATATTAACTCTAGTATTTCTTTCACGTCGTCCTTTAACAACGTTTGCAGAATGTAGTATATAATCAAAAACAACGGCGTGTTGAAGCATTGGTACCACACATTCGAAGAATTATCTTATGAGGTAAAAGAATCCGCTCGGTTAGAAAAAAGATCTACACCCGAATCGAGGAAAGTATTATCTTTAGAGCAAACTTTATCTCTATATCTAGATCTAGATTTGTCGGAGCGAAAATACAACACTTTGAGATCTCTGATAACTTCCTTGCATGCTGACTCTTTTCCCAGTTTATACAAACTAAAGGATTATAGAAACCAGTTACTGTCCAACTGTATCGACGTTACGGAATCTACCGTAGAAGTTAATTTGCAAGAGCTGCTAAATATTACTGTTTAAAGAGTTTTAAAAATTATCCAAGATTTTCCTTTATTTGAGAATAACGACTTGCAGATGTAAATCTGGCTTTGACGGAAATTCAGGACACAGTAAATACAAACAGACTTTTCAGAATCCTGATATGACAGACGAATATGCTTTTTAAATTGGTTTTTCCCCTTTGCAAGTACTGGATAATACTACAGGAAAAGTGCTGTGGTCTAACTCCCGACCCTCATCGACGTTCTACTGCAATCGATAAAACTTATGTTATTAAAGAAAACATCAAAATTGGTGATGGTCAAGGAACGAGAATTGAGCGTAGATTATGAAATGTTGTTCACAATGTTGGATGGACGCGCAATTAACACTGTCCGAAACTCACAGCAGCCAGAGTCTTTTATATATGTGGAGCTTCTCCTAAGGAGATGAAAGAAAAAACATCTGCTGAAAACCGATAGGAATAGAACATCTGAGATTTGGACTTTTCTCTCTTCATTCGTGGATACGATTACAATGCTTTGAGTGTTTGTTACACATCTTCTACAGATTACCATTCCAGTGTTGGCAAATTAGAACTCCAGAAAGCAAACTCAAATTTCAAGAACGCAAAAAAGGCATATAAGAACAATTTAAAAATCAAATGTGATTATCAGTAGATAAACCCAAACCCGGGTATAGGTCAACGAATGACGGAAATACTGCCCGGAAATTTTTTTAGTAACCCTGCACTGGCATCTTCCGTTACTTCTATAACTGAACAACTAATTTCTCAATTCCCCATAGTTTTAAGGACAATTTCTAGTAGTCACAGAATAAATCTGGAAACATTTAGTCAGCTACTTGGTGACACTAAAAGCTTGTATCTTAGTCTTTACAGCTGGTACGTACTACATGCCTAGTAGTGTTCAGAAACTACTGGTTCATAACATAGATATTCAAGAAAATTCCCCGATTCTTTAAAAATAAATAGCAAAAATTATTCTAGATTTTATTTGCTTCTATTTTTTGGTGAGGTCGTGGAGGGGGGGACTCAACCGACTGCTGGAGATTGTGACCCATATGTGCCTTTAAATGTATGCCAATTTTCAAAACTATATCCCTAGAAATGTTATAACATTTGTCCCATATACCCATATACTCGATGTACTGTGCGTCGTTATAGTTACTATCGACTAGGCCCTGCATTTCTTTATTAC
This sequence comes from Kuschelorhynchus macadamiae, assembly GCA_030620095.1. Taxonomy (NCBI): domain Eukaryota; kingdom Metazoa; phylum Arthropoda; class Insecta; order Coleoptera; family Curculionidae; genus Kuschelorhynchus; species Kuschelorhynchus macadamiae. The sequence goes on along the minus strand of JAUTXW010004597.1, from coordinate 652,238 downwards.
ATTTTTTACACTTTGCGCGACATCCAAGTTTGCCCGTAACTTTCAATTTGACAAATATTCTCTTCGTTCAGCGTTTACAAATGCAAATGCCATGCCATGTAAAGATTGTATGTTTTTGACATAATGATTTGATATATATGATTATTGTTAATCTATAAAATACGTTTATTTAATTCTAGCAAACAAATATATCAAATTATGTTAGGTAAACGATATATACATATGTAGATACATCTGGATATAGGTTCTCATAAATATAAACACGAAGGAATTTTGTTTAATTGTAAAGAGCTATTTACATAAAGATTTTCTAAAGTTTATATGGACTACCCTCGGGACTACCCCACTATTTCCAATTAACATTTATATTTTTTAAATAAATCTCTTCCAATGAAGCAAAATAAATGAATTTACAAGCAAACGCAATGACTAAAGTAAAACTTATTTTTGTTCTATAATTCGAAATAGGTTTGGAAGAAGACATCCGTGGATGCATCACATAACAAACGCAAAAAAACTATTTTCTTTTCCAAGTCAAAAAGATGAGGACTGTAGAAAAAAACATGAATACCTTTTCGTCAGGCAAGAATCTGCCCTAAATTTTTTAATTAAACAATGTTGCTTTGTCTACAATAATTTGGAAGACATTTTATAAAACCTATTTTCTGCCACTTTTTGAACATTTTTTCTGCGACCCGGTCGGCCTACTTGTGAGCATTCTATCCATTCGTAATCAACCCCTTGAGGGGTAGTATTGGTGAAAAAAAGTCCACAATTATATCAGATATGTAATCACTCAATTATTTTCAAAAATTGCTAGGTTACTTCAAACTTGGAGGATAAAATTATTTATTTTTTACTTCGGGACACTTTTTACCAGTAAATTTTAAAACGAAATTTAACTTTGCTTCATCCCTAACTTTATTTGCATAGTTTACATTGGTTTACGATAACGTGACACCACAAAATTACTGTTAAGTTCAACGTCTCATTCACTTTAGAAAATGTATATACTTATATCAACTTTCTCCTCGTATTTCTTCATATTCCATATTTATTGTACTTACCGCTACTTTTTAAAATAGTTTATTAATGATTTACAATAAATGAACGAATCAAGTTTGCCGTAATATTAAGCAAAGGCAACACAACAGCCACTAATGTCAGTATGAATAAACTTTTAAATCAACTTTATATACCTCGCCTATATTTTTTTCGCGATCACATTGGTTATCAGAAATCAACGATTTCTGATTTTTTTAAATCATGATGTTTTCAAGGGTGGAATTTCGGATTAAGCTTTTTTACAGAGTGGTTTTAACCTAGGTTTTATCCAAATTACCAATTCTATCCTATTCTGACATTAAAATTTGAACTAGCAATTCGTCACTTTTGTACTTGGAATACGCTAAGCAGAATTTATTTGAGGTAGTGTTTTTTTAATACAATGGGAAAACTGAAAAAGAATTTAAAAATAAAAATACTTGTATCTAAAAACTATACTAATAAAAACTCGTAATTTCTTTTATTTTAACATACTTCACATAACAAAACACCTTTTTCTTTGATACGATAAGAAAAAATATTCGGTACAAACTTTACATACATTATATAACTATTCATATGCATTACTGTTCTTGATAAAGTGAAAAATTTCGTTAAGAGGAATGTTCTGTTAAAAGGGTCTTACCTATTTTTGTACCCAAATACCCAGGGCTTACCTTATAATAGAACTATGGTATTATTACAATTTATACATTATCTATACAGTTAATATATTTTCTAATGTTTTTTATACGTATTTATATTGTGTTTGTCTAGCAGAAAATCACTATTCTCTGGAAGTTAGTTATATTCCGCATGTGTAAATAAGAATTTGTTTTATTTACATCTAACAATCATTCAAATTAAAACAAATATATATTTTTAATCTCCACAACTCCACAATTCTCTTTTTGAAGATCTAATATCTACAAACATTCATTTACCTACCATGCCTACTTAAACAATATTACTGCATCTATACTCCAGTATACTATTTTTTAAATTTTGTTTATAATTCATTTTAATTTAAATATTTTTATTATTTTTTGTAAATTTATTTACATAATCTGTAAAAAAATCAATTATCACATTTATTATTTACCTTCATAAAAAAAGGTCTTTATTATAGAAAGTGGATTTTTTTTATTTTACTGACTTTTTAAACATTTTGTTAAGCCGTCATTTTAACATATAACATTGAAACAAATTCATTTCTATTTCACACTTAATTTTTGTGCAAAATTTGAACCTAATTGGACTAGTAATATTTTGATACTGATATTTTAAACATTGAATTAGGCCGCCATTTTGTTTTCCAATAATGACTTCTCGCCAAATTTTTACCAATTTTAGCCATGATTATTGGGCAAAATTTAAATTCAATCGGATAAGTAGTTTTTAGCTATGCCGCGAAAAGACAGACAGACCGATGAAACTGATAAAACATGTTTTTGGTCATTTAGGGAACCTGAAACGCGAACATTTGAAAAAATATCGGGGGAAGATTTTTTTACGAAAGTACTTATTGTACATTCCTCCTACAGGGAAAGTAAAAAACAAATAATATTCAAGCTTCTAGTGAACATAAAACTGTAAAAACAAATCATAAATCAAATGTATATAGCTAATGATAATAAAATAACTAAAGAAGATCAGAAAAGTGGATAACTAATAATTAAAATTAAAAAGTTTCATATCATTTTTTAGTAATATGTTTTTTAACATTTTACAAGTCAACCGGGTAAGCCGCGAACAGACACACTGTCCAACAGAACCGACAGACCAACGGAATTGAGAAAACATGTTTTTTTGGCAATTAGGGATCCTGAAAAGTGAAGATCTAAAAAAATCTCGTACGGTGTTGTCACATTTACAATACTTTCCGCAGGTCAAATTTCGTTTAGCTGAAATCAGGTATATAAAAACTTCTAGAAGCATCTCCCAACACAGAAAAATAAAAATTTTCCTGCGGAAAAACATCAGTTGTATTATACACACTTTAGAATAGCTGAAATAAGTTACATGGAAACTTTGTTGCTTTGGATTCTAAACATATTTCTGAACATAAAAACGCAAAAATAGTCCTCCGGAAATATGTCATTTACGTTTTCTGAGGAAATTTTCTAACCTTTAAAATATCTGAAATGTAATATATTCACAAAATATTTTTTCTGGCTTCTATAAAGCCTCCTGAATGCGGTAATTATTATCTTTCTCTGTGGAAATGCCCAACTTTTTTTTTATTTATTTATTTATTTTTTGCCTTTTTCTTAAATGTGATACATTCACAACATATTTTTTTGACTTCTATAAAGCCTTCTGCTTTAAAGATGATTTTATCGACGAACCTAGGCTAACTTAACGCCTTACTCTAAGGATCCACCTTACAGCATAGGTTTTGTAAAAAAATCCTTGTTTTAATATAGATTCGCGCTTTCTTTATTGCAAACCTAACCTAGTCCACATGTTTATTAATTATAGTTTGGATTATAGTGAAAAAATAAATAAAATAAAAAATAAGAGTAAAAGTAAGAGAGAGAGGAATTTCTTTTAAGTTCCACGTTCATAGGGCTTCATAACAGTAAAAAAAAAATGTTGTGAATGTAACACATTTCAGTTAAGAAAAAGAAATATAAATTGGGGGTGATCGCAGAGTATTATTTTAATTACCGCATTCAGGAGGCTTTATAGCAGCCAAAAAAAATATTTTGTGAAAATGTCACATTTCAGCTAAAAGAAAGTTGAGCCCTTTTCTCTTACAAGGAAAGTAAAAAAACACATTTAAGTTTTAAATACTGACCTTTTTTGTACATCTTAGAACAAGTAGTGACATTTTAAACACGTTTAAAGCACAAATGTTTAAAACCAAACTGTTTAAATTCAATTAATGGTGTTTTAACCTGCTTAAAACATTGATTTGATTATAAGCATTCTGGTTATAAATATAATTTGAGCAAATAATTTGGAACTGCAGTATATTGAAAATATAACTTTAAAAATATTACCTTCTTATGGAATATAAGTATGTCTTTCGTTAAATAAATACAGTGAAAATCTCGGTCATAATTGAGTTCACATGAAAGCAACGTTTTCAATGGCTTCATTTTTAGTTCTACGCTGTTTTAGATAATGCTGAGTAAAATACAATTAATAAAAAAATAAAATGGCGTTAAAAAACTATTTCATTCCAGTTTTAGAAATTTAACTTTTTGGGGTCATAAGTACACCAGAAAATACACATTTATGTATTGATTTTCCTAATATGTAATATCTCAAGTAATATCTATGCACTGTTTTTATGATTCTGATGCCGAACTGATAACTGTTTCAACTCTTTTTTTACGTGGAAACTAATTGTTAATTCAGAGTGTAATTCTAAAGCTACGTTCTTATTAACTAGTCGTTTGGGGATGTTGGTAAAGTGTCCGCCCCCTGGTTACCTAGACCGTGAAGCTTTAGTTTATTTCGAGCATGAAGCTGTTTTCATATCTTTGTAATATCTACGCTAGGATTACCAAAATTTTCTGGATTCTTTTCTACGAAAGCTGTTTCTATAAACTTTCGTTTTCGCCACTGGCTACTCCCTGTTTAAGCCTCCAACCACCACATTCGGTGTTGGTTTGACCAGACCTGTTCTGCTATATTTGATTTTGATGACCTTTTTATGCACCAGCGCATTAATTATTTTTGGGGCCCTAGGCTCAGGGACGTTGACAAGGGGAGGCCTGGAGGGGCCGCGGCCCCCCTTTTTATCATGTGGCCCCCCACTGGTCCCCCCATTAGCCTGTCTAAATATATTATACGCTACGCTCATACACGCACAATATTTTTAACGAAATAAAATACTCAAACCACAACAAAACAAAATATCTCTACTAGAAAGAATCCCACAAATATAAGCTGACTCTTACCCTCTAGAGCTTCATGTGAGCGAACTTTCTCTTGTTTAAGAATAGCAAAATCATTTTTGAGAAATAGAATCGGAAACGACATACTATCAAACTTGGCTATTTTATCAATTGAGAAGTCATTGGTAGAAAACATAGATCTTCAAAGAGTAATAGATATATTCGCGGAAAATAAGAGAAGAATAAATTTAATTTTATGAACTGTTTTTTTTATATTTTTTAGTTAACGGTTTATATTATTCATGTTTATTTTTTATTAGTTTTAGTAATACTTACATAACTGTGCATTAAATAAAAGTGAAAAAACATGTTTCTTCAGATGTGTTTAATTAAGTTACTTTTGTATAAAATTTGTTATTTAATTCAAAAACCTAAAATAAATGTAGAAAATTCGATTTAAGTTGAATGAAATTACCTTCAACTTGATGATTTGAACCAGATCAGCTTGGCCTAGCTGAAATTGTCCAAATCAATGGAAAGTCCAATGGAATTGCCTATACTTTTTCGAGTTTTGCTAGAAAAAGTGAGGAAATCCCATTACTTCCCTTAGCTGAAGGTAAGTGGGGACTGAAATTACCTTCAACTTTACTGGCACATATTATTTGTTACAGGATCCATCATTAATGTAAAAAAATCTTTACTAGGAAAGTATGCTACTTTCAAACAAACAAACAAACAAAAATATGCTTTATTGGCGCAGGAAAAATTGTTACAATTTTATGGACAAAGCGAAATTTACCTTAAAACAAAAAAACAAAAACAATAAAAAAACGAAATATTGATCGAAAAAGAAAACATTTTTCGGGGGGTCAATGCAACGCAAATACATAAATTGTAAATATAACTTGACACTTGATAGACCCTGTATATAGGCCCTCTAGAATTATTTGTGCCCCCAACTGCCCCCCCCCCAAAATTAATTTTCTGTCTACGTACCTGACTATGCCTGAATATATTTACGGGCTCGTGGGAAAAAGTGACGACCAAAAAAACGAAATCTTCACTCTTTCATAGCAGAAGCTTATTCCCTTCTTCAATATAATAAGATATACAAGAAAATTGTTGTGTATATATTGGCTCGCATATTAGATCTGAAGTTAAAGGTCTTGACAAATCAAGGCTCAAGGGACTAAAAAGTGGGAAATGAGGAAAGTTCCAGGTACAAAACAGAACTTTACTCATAATAAAACTTTTCATTGATTAAGAAAAATTAAATATATTAGAATTGCTATATATCAGCTTATTACGAATGGCTACATACAGTCTCGTATATAAGGTTCCATTTTAATTATAAATGGAAAACTTCCTTAATGACGATTTTAGCCGAGTTTTAGCAAAAAAAAATTATCTACATAAGAAATATAGAACGAAAGGTTTCACGGCTGTGGTCAGAGTGTTTCATTTTAACACAGTCTAATCCCAAGAACCAAGATTTCCACATACAAAATTTTGCTCATTAAAAAAATAAGTTTGGTTATAAAAAAAATCTCATATCTCACAAAAAATACGTAAAAGCAAGTAAATAGCCAAAACAATTTTATCAAAACAATTTTATATAAAATTTGCAATTAATCTCAATTTGAAAATACTTAATTATAGCATTACAAAATATAAGATATAAGAATAAAACTATTAGGGTATAAGGAATTTTTCTGAATTTACTCACAATCATATTATTTAATGAAATTTCAATTTGAAGTAGGTCATAATTTCATACATATAATAATATAACAAAATAGTACTTATCAATATATTTTCAGAAAAGCGAAGGTATAGGAAAATCAACTATTCATACAAATTGCAAATCCAACATACCTTAAAGTATCTAGTACCTATATATTAGCAGTATATTTTATTGTGGTTGGATGTTCGAGATTATTTTTCATAAATAAGTACTGTATGTTACAATACTTATTACAAGTGCTTACACCATTTCAATATTAGTTCTATTTATACGCCAAATTTTAGTTTAACTTGAAGTTTAATTATTGATTATTGGATCACTGAAATAAATCAATTATTTATTATGCCAAGTAGACTTAATTCCGGGTTTAATTCACACGTATAATTAAAAATTCTAACCTAACAAGCATTGGAACTACATTATTTTTTATTTATTACAAAACTTACTCATAAATTCTTTTTATGCTTCACAGATTTGATTTGTTATCTTTATTACAGTGACTATATATTTCTAGATATATTTACTAATTTCGTACATGTTTGACAAATTTAGACATTCTCATTTTAGCAGTCTATTTTTATAACAAAACAATTCACCCAAATTCGTTTAACACATAAATCTTACGTTTTATACTTACCCATTTTTGAAGAGTTCGTTCGTTTCCTTCACAAGTCAACAGTTAAAGATTAACAGTTATAAACAAAGTTAACCTATAAAAATACCGGTCGAGCACAGTGTTTTTCTCATCACTATATTTTAAATATTAACTACTGTTTCTATAAATACGGATAAAAAAACACATCAAATAAATTCAAGTTAGTTTCGTCAACCGTTGGGAAAGTCTTGCTGAAATAATTTTCATTCAATAAATTTGGGTCGGCAATTTAAATGTATGTATATATATAGACGACGAGCAACGTGGAACAGACTATATACATGAACCGCTTGGGAGGTGACTGATCAGATAAAAGTTTGTTTAAACGGCGAAATATTTAAACATATCACTTGGTGGGGGAAGATAGCAAGCCGTACGATTCGTTTTGTTCAAAAAGGAGCTTTTTGTAATTAATAGCAAAAAAATGTGATGAAAGAAGAAACAGGTAAAACACTTTCATTATATAGCGACAACCGAGTTGTGACGACACATGTTTTTTACGTTTTAACGCAACATGTGGTTAGGACGCTGCCAACGCACTTAAATCTCGTCAGAATCTCATCTTAAAGCTTCAGTTCAGAATATTGTCATTTTTCTTGAATTAAATTAGAAGTCTATATTCAATGAATATCTGAATTACATATTATCAGAGGTGTAACAAATAATTTTAAAACGTATTTAAATTATAAATCATTTTCATTTTCGATAAAAAAATAAATCATAAATAATTTTTTTGATTTAAATACTTTTTATTGATTTAAATCATCTGAAAAAATGATTTACATCATTTTTAATAATTTAAATCATTTAAAATAATTTAAATCATTTAAAATGATTTACATCACTTTATATGATTTAAATAATATTTAAAAGATTTAAATATTGTCAGAATTATTTAAATCATTCAAGTTATTTAATAACGAAATACTTAAATCTTTTTTTTCTTCTTGGATTTTTGGTTTTTCTGTCCTATTGAATAAAATAATACATTAGTTAACTGAAAAAATATATATTTAGAAATATTTCATCATGAACATGAAAACTTTAATATGAAAAATCTTAAAATACACATATAATAATTACTTTAATGTTAGACTTAGGCTTAACACATACAAAATCAAATTCGAAATATGTAAAAAATCCGGTATAATGCCGAAACAACAAAATATGAGTTTCTAGAGCTAACTCAGTTAATATTGTGGCCTTCCCAAGCGGTCACCCATCTAAGTACTAACTACGCCCGACGTTGCTTAACTTCGGTGATCGGACCAGAACATCTTTTCAGTTTTTTCCACTCTTTTTCCAAAACTTTCATAAATTAATTTTACAATAATTTGCCTTGCATTCTATATATGATTATGCAAAAGAGGGCAAGCAGTCGGAGAAGACTGGGTTGGTAAGTGGCCCAATTGGATTCCAGCAATCTTTATCGAGGTCTGTAGCTGGCTCCGGGTAAACCCAGCCGTGCATAATTAAGAACTTTAAAAATAAAAGGGTTGTTTATGTGTGTTAGTTTTGAGAGTTGTCGTTTGATTTTTACAGGAAAAATGTGCTGAAAACGCTGCTAGATGTAGTCAGGTACAAAAGTAGCTATGGTCAATATAACCGAAATTGTGTGGTAACTCCAGATGTCTGGGTGTGTATCCATCGCATTCATTTATTGATTTTTCTTTTAGGCTTTTTGGAGGTTTGCTATTCTGGCGTGTCAGGGTCCTCAATACAGATAGGCAGCCTGTGATAAATTGGTTTATGCTTAAAGTTGTGTTTGCTACTTGTGAGGCTATCTGTGAGGCTTTCTGTGAAAGCAGAGGAGTTTATTTTGGTTTTAAAAAAGATATTGTAAATATCATATATGTGGTCTTTTATCAGTGGGGTATTTGTTGTATGTCAGGGATTTACACCAGGCCGGTGGCGTATCTTAAACTTGGTTGACCTAAAATATATTTTAGGGCCAAAAAAATCAATTTTGTTTTCCACTTAATAATAATATGGTGATATGGGGGCCCGGTAAAGTACTTTTACCTCCCTGAATAGATGATATATACTGCTGATGATACTAACTTGGTTAGCGAAACGCGCGTCTAGAACGTAACAAGTTGTGGTGTAGTGTGGTTAGAACTCTTGTATTTTGATCTATCTTCCACCACAGGTACCAGTGTTAGGACAGGTAGGTTAGTGTATAAGGAAATTAAATCCAATGAAATTAAAATATAGTTATCTGGTATTGTAATGCCTTATTTTGTCTTTAAATTGCCGGCAATCTTTAATATAATAGTTATTTTTACGTACAATGTTACTGAGAATGTTTTTTAGAAATTTTGAAAGTGGATGAAATGGAGACTGAACATATGATACTATAGGCCTAGATGGTGTACCGGTGGGTAAACAATAAACTCTTGGGAAAATAAACTGTTTATTTCGCCAGACACGGCAAAACAGTTGAAAATTCAAAATACAATCCCCCTAAAATGTATGGTCTTCCAAAGTTACATAAAATCGGTAGACCACTTGGGCCAATAGTATCATGTGTTCAGTCTCCATTAAATCCTCCAATTAAGAAAATAAAAAAATAACTTTTTAGATATAACTTTACATAATAAAAATCAAATCATGACTATGACTTTGTTAAATTGGAATTACTTATCGAAGTTTCGCATTGGAATGCACAAATGGATGTTTACATCCTTTTAATGCTCTGAGGCCGTGGTGTATAGAATCCTGAAGATGATTCGTATTACAGAAGGCAAAACGTCTGAAATTCCAAGATTTTTGATTTTTTACTTCCCTGGTAAAACAGAAATATTGTAGTGGTGAAAAACCACTCTTCGAGATTTTTCAGATCTTCACGTTCCAGGGTCCCTAGATGACGAAAAACATGTTTTCTCAATTCCGTCGGTCTGTCCGTCTGTCTTTTCGCGGCGCAGCTAAAAAAATAACTTATCCGATTGACTTTAAATTTTGGTCAAAAGTTAAGGGTCGTATGGGGATGACCTGGTAACCTTTTGTCGGTAAAAATCCAATATGGCGAAACAAAAACAATCCAATGTATCTCAAAATTTTGCAAACATATCAAGTATTATGTTAGAACCAAGTAGTAACATTTTGGTACGGATCCAAGATGGCGGAACAAAATGGCGGTACAATAAAATATTTAAAAATTCTGCCTGGGAAAAAGTGTGTTACTAATTCAAGATGGCGGAACAAAATTGCGGCCAAATCAAATTTTTGTAATCGTGAAAAAGTCACCCTCTCAGGTTTTACACGTCTCTACGTTTAAGCGTTCCTAGATGCCAAAAAAATATATTTTATCAATTCCGTTATCAAACATTAAGGGTCATATGGGGATGACCTGGTAATATTTTGGTAAAAATCCGAAACGGCGAAACTAATGGCGGCGTAGTGAAATGTTAAAAAAATTATTATGAAAAATCTACTTATCAAATCTATTTCAAATTTTGCATAAACATTAAGTATTATATTGGAACCAAGTGGTCAAATTTTATTACGAATCCAAGATGGCGGAACAAAATGGCGGTATAATAAAATATTTAAAAATTCAGCCTGGAAAAAACTGTGTTACTAATTTAAGATGGCTGAACAAAATTGCGGCCAAATAAAATTTTTGTAATCGTGACAAAAACCTTCCTCTCAGGTTTTACATATCTTTAGCATCCTTCGTCGGTCCGTCTGTCGGTCTGTCAGTTCGCGACATAGCTTAAATACTACTGAAACAAAAATTAAAGGTGGTATGGGGTTGACGTGGTAATATTTTGGTAAAAATCCAATATGGCGGAACAATGTTAAAAACATTTTGTTAGAGTGGTGTCTTATTTGAGGTTCAGATCCAGTAAAAACAAGTCTTATTTTAAATTGTCGACGTTTCGCAACTTAATTATTACATCCTCAGGACACATATATATCCTATATCCTGCATGAAGCCCATATTATCAGCCTCTACCTACTACATTGGTCTGCATATATTTCCTAGGTATTAAGTTTTTAAATGGTTTTCGTTAACAATCCTATTGTTGTTATGTTAGAGTGGTGTATTATTTGGGGTTAGGATCCAGTAAAAAAACCAAAAAGTCCTTTTCTAAATAGTCGAAACCCACATCAGTTCTTACCTACTTCGTTGGTTCGCAGATACTTCCCAGATCTTAAGTTTCTATGGTTTTCATTAACGATCCTCTTGTTGTTAGAGTGGTGTAATATCTGGGGTTAGGGAAGATCTGGGGACCAACGGAGTAGGTAAAGACTGATAATATGGGTTTCATGCAGGATGTAAAATCTATATGTGTTCTGAGGATGCAACAATAAAGCTGCGAAACGTCGACAATTTAAAAAAAAGGCTTTTGTTTTTTTACTGGATCTTAACCCCAAATAATACACCACTCTAACACAACAACAAGAGAATCGTTAACGGAAACTATTTAGAGACTTAATATCTGGGAAATACCTGCGGACCAACGGAGTAGGTAAAGATTGATAATATGGGTTGCAATTTAAAATAACGAAACAAAATGGCAGCCAACTAAATTTTTTAAAAAATCTTGTTCAATTGCCTTTAAATTTTGCAGAAAAATTAGATATGAAAATGTGATAAACTGGTACGAATTCAACATGACGACGTAGCAAAATGGACGTATGTGTCAATGTAAAAACTACTTATTGAATTTATTTTAAACTGTGCCCAGAAGTCAAGTGTGGCATAAGTAGAAAGAAAATGGTAAAATATTGGTAGGAATCTAATATGATGGAACAAAATGGCGCCCAATAAAAATGAAAAGACAGTATATGTAACACATATGGAAAAAAATCATAACCAGGGAATTTCCGGGTAAAGGAAATTTACCGATTTTTTAAATTAATGAGAACTCCTTTATTTTTTTTTCACAAACGGAATGGATAAACTGAAAGGGAGTAAAAATACATACATACATAATAAAATTTTTTTATTGAAAAAAGAAATAAACTCGCTGAGGATGAAGAAAGTTATAGGAACAATGCATTTTTTCTACAAACGGCATTTTTAGCTGACATAATGAACACCACTGATCAAGATCCATTTAATATATAGATTGGCATGTGGCACAACAAAATTATACACCAAATGATGCAAATTTGTGCGAAAACCTTATTGTAAACAAATGCAATTTAAAAACAATGCCGTAAAATAACTGATGGCCCTGCCATCATTGTGCCTTCACTCCTGCAATAGTTGCGTCACAGCCCAAGGGCCCCCCCTGGCAGTGGGCCCGGTCGCTTTGCTCCCGCTCATCTATAGTTACACAATTGGTTTAGAGGATTTTAAATAGTTATTTTATATATTATAATTTAGGTCTAAGCAAAACGGCATTGATTTTATATTGTAATTATGATCTCATGTTGATGATGGGTCTTCCCAGACGAGACGTCGGATTTTAAATTTGAATATGTCATTTTATAAAGCACAAAAAGTGTCAGTGTTAAAGTGTCATTCCCTTTGTAAATACCATTAGGAAAAAAAATGAAAAAATTTTGATTTGCGGTTTTTACTTTCCTTGCAGAGAGAGAAAGAGTATTGTAATCGTGAATAAATCACATTCAGAAAGTTTTGCAGATGCGTTTTCGAGTCCTTGTATCCCTAAAAACATGTTCTCCCATTTCCGTCAGTCTGTCGGTCTGCCTGACGTTCTGTCCGTACGCGGCATACCTCAAAAACTATTTATCCGATCTACTTCATAATTTTGTCCAAAATCAAAGGCAATAAGGCGATGGTTACATATCGGTAAAAATTCATTATTAATGCGCGCGTCGTGGCAAAATATAAAAAAAAATATTAAGAAACTATGTACTTATCGAATGAACATCAAAATTTGCGCAAAAATAAAGTGTTTCCACAAAAATGAAGTGTTGAACATGGATAGAGTTGGATAGACTGGTACAATTTTTAGTGCGTATCCTATATGGAAAAACAAACTTCCTTATTTTAAGAAGGAAAATACTATAGGCCATAATTTATTTTTTATAGACAACGTAAATAATGTTACGAAAAGTAAATAATAATAATAATAATAAATAGATACATTAGAAACTTATAAAAAAATTGAAATAAATTACAATTTTTAGGATTTGTATAAAATTACTATCAAATAATTATATGCATATATAAACGGTTTATTGTAAGTAGTGTACGAGGGAAGTTGTCAGTAATGGTGAATTTATAGATTTTTTTTAACGGTAGGTGACAACAAATTTGTATTCTTTTTTGTATACAATTTTTTTTCGACTACACAGGTGGATCCAGGGGGTGAAGCAGCTTTTTAATAGGGAAACAATTTTTTTTTATTTCAGAAACTATTAATACTTTTGAAAACGGCAAAAAACGTCGATTTTTTTTCTTTAGATATAAAGGTTAAAACATATTTTTGCTTTTCATTAAACCTTATGTTCATTCTAACTACCATTTTGTTAAAGTGATAAACCTATAGTTTCTTTTAATAAATATTTTTTGACACATTTTTTTTTGCTATAGTATATACTTTAAAAAAAGTCAAAGACTGGCACTGGCTCTTTGAGATACTTCTACTGAATTCGACAGTGTTTAGGATGTTATGAAAATAATTAAAAAGAACTAGGTATTTAAATTCGTCAAAAAGTAAATATTTGTCTACATTAATTTTATCCATACATTTTTAATATTTGAATTGAATTTATGATTGCAATATTTACAACTAAAATATTTAAAAAATACAGAACCAAGAAGCTCAATAGTATTTTATGCGGTTTACTTATCAAACTAATTCCCAAGGACCCTGCTGGAAGTTTTTCTTATCTTAATTTGGATATCGTCTACCGTCTTAATATCAAAATGATAATAGACAATAAAATTGTTCATGTTAAGAATTATCCGTAGAATTTCTTATTGTTTCCGTATCTTACTCAAACTGCATAATTTCAAATGAGTATAGGAACTTATCTCGGTGTCACCAGGTACAACGTAATAAATTTTCAAATCAGAACAAACGACTTTTTATGGTTTAACTGCGATGAACACCTTTGTTATACCGATATTACTTATCTGAAATTTTAAGGTATGAATCTTCACTTTTATCACATTTTGCATTTTTGTAATTTCAGCTACCCAAATAGATTTCACTGTCATAATGATTATTAGGTTTTTTTGGGCTATAATTATGCCACATCGAAAAACAAAACTGAAAATTATAGAAAACCAAAAAATTTCGAATCACGAATCTGCGGCGTAATGATTTAAAAACATGTAGTTCCTCCTTACCAAAAGGATAAACTGTTTTCGATTAAAATGTATTTTTAAGTGGATAAGGCTATTTTTGTTGCTAAGCAAGTATCCGCATCAGTGGCATAGCCAGCTTTTAGGAGCGGGGGGCAATCATAAATAAGGGGGCCAAAGTATAACTACACCCCACTAAAATAACTGGATAGCGAAAGTTTAAAAGGACTGGTAGTTGATAAAATAAACATAATAATTTAGTTTTATGCTGGTTTGAAAACAGTATACAATGTTGTTAAAGTTAAAAAGCATACGTTTTTTAAATATCATATTGTAAACTTATACGAGCAAACAAATTTCTTTTTGGATTTTTCGCAACTCAATAAAATTACATTTTTTATTGAATTGCGAAAAAAGCGATTAACAGATTTGTTTGTTATTCGAAATGCAGCAAGTAATTTGAATACATTTAAAGAAAACTTTATGCTTTTAAACTTGACTGGAGTTATTTCAACTCCACTTAAATTACTTCTTCGGATTATTATACAGGATTACTCATATTAATTACGGTTTAAAAAAACTGAAATCATTCTGTGGTGTACTCTCAACTGCAAAAATGTTTATCAAAATTTGGGTATAAGTTTCGGTTTTACTATAGTAAATATATATATATATATATATATATATATATATATATATATATATATATATATATATATATATATATATTAATATATATATATATATATATATATATATATATATATATATATATATATATATATATATATATATATATATATATATATATATATATATATATATATATATATATATATATATATGCCAGATAAATGGAAGGAATTAAATAAATTGACACCATCTAAACTTAAGGATATCGCTGATGCTTTTAGAGATGTCAATAAATTTAACAATTTGTTTATAGACTCAACTAAATCTCTTTCTTCTCCTGAAAATGAAATAATACATTTTTGCTCTAGTAATATTAAGGATAATATTAATACTCTTTTAAATTTTAAAACTATCAATAATCGGGACGTAATCGAAATCATTAATAAAATTAAAAGTCAAGCATTTTGCTCTGATCTTTTTATATATACCTCCTATTTTTTTGTGCTGTCCGCGTATTATTGATTATATAACTTATATAAAAAATTAATGTATTTTGCACAACTATTTCCCTACCTGCTGGAAAGAAGCTATAGTCACACCGTTAGCAAAAGTTACTGATCCCAAAGATTTGACTCAATTTAGGTCGATTAGCGTGCTACCGAAGTTTTCTAAAATTTTAGAAAAAGTAATAGAAATACAAATTAGAGGTCACTTAACGACTTATAATATATTACCTATAAGGCCGAGGGCGAAACGGGGAAAAATACATGGAAAACATGATGGAATACATGGAAAACATGATGGAATGCATTGGATTACATGAAATACATAGGAATACAGAAAATACATTGGAATACAAGTAATACATTGTTTGCTGTCAGCATAAATATATTATATTTTAATTTTATTGACTCACAGCCGGTTGCACAAAACTTAATTGCTATTTAGAATATTTAACTAAGCTTTCAGATTTGACAAGCTGCTTATAGAAACCTAGTCTGCTAGTCGCTGTCAAATTTGACATTCCATTAAACATTCTAAACTTTAATTGAGCTTTCTGCAATCGGCCGTTAAAGTAATTGTAAGTCGCATAGTTTTTTTTAAGTTGGCTGGCACACAAACATCACGTAGATTTTATTTAAAATCCTTTTTAATTTCGCTCATAAAAGGGAAGTATTTTATTCTGATCGTAAAAATAATACCATCCGAGATTTTTTATATATATATACTTTACGTTTTAGGGTCCCTAGATGCCGAAAAACATGTTTTTTTGAATTCCGTCGGTCTATCTGTCTGTGGGTCTGTCTGTTCGCGGCATAGCTAAAAAACTACTTATCCGATTGACTTCAAATTTTGGTCAAAAATTAACGGTCATATGGGGATGACCTGGTAATATTTTGGCAAAAGTGCATTATGGCAACACAAAATGGCGGCCTAGTGAAATGTTAAAAAAATATTACTAAAAAACCCCTTAACCCCTTAACCAATTTATCAGTTTGTCTGTCTGTCTGTCAGTTTACGACATAGCTTAAAAACTACTTACCCGACTGACTTCAAATTTTGATCAAAAATTAAGGGTTATAAGGGGTGACAAAAATCCAATATGGCAAAAGAACATGGCGGCCTACTGAAAAAAATTAATTATCCAGTTTACCTCATTTTGCACAAAAATCAAGTGTAATATTGGAATGAACTGGAAACATTTAGGTATGAACATCAGATAGCAAAACAAAAAGGCGGCCTTTTAAAATATTTAAAAAATCAGCCTGGAAACGCTACCTATTATATTAATTTCAAACTTCAAAACTGGTAAATTTGTCATACGAATTCAAGATAGCAGAACAAAACGGCGGCCAAATAAAGTAAAAAAAAACCAACGTAAATAAAAATCTTATTCAGCTGACTTTAAATTTAATCCAAAATATATATATATATATATATATATATACTTGAGCAGAAAAATTAATATATATATATATATATATATATATATATATATATATATATATATATATATATATATATATATATATATATATACAGGGTCCTGCAGCTCACCTCCCGTCTTTTATTATACCTTAACCATTTATTTTAGAAAAAATATTTAAAAGCCACTATATGCTGTTGATTAGAGAGCACATTTTAAAAATATTCTTGATTATACAGGGTGTTACAAAAAATAGTGGCGCATAAGAGTTGTATTTTTTTAAATGGAACACCCTATAACACTCTTTACCTAGTCTACAGACTCCTAGAATAGTATCTCTCTTTTTTTAATAGTTTTGGAGAAAAAAGGTAAAATCGAAGAAAAAAAAATTATAGTCTACATTTAAAATATTTATAAAAATTAGATAAAACATCTTAAAAGCTAAGGTAACCTAGTAGCTTACTGCAAAAGGTTTATAGTTATTCTGCTATGAGTATTATAAGTCTTACTTATACAGGGTGACCCAAATTCCATGTCAAACGTTGCAAAATAAAAAATAATTTTTCTCCATTTTTTCAAATGGAACACCCTATATATTTTTTTTCTGTCCGGTACAGAATTAACAGATCAACATTTTTCATTATTACACTTATCTCAAAATTCCTGAAGGTTTTTGAAATATTCTTAAAAAACTAATGTTGTACTTTGTTTTTCAGTACGATAATTGAATAAACTCAATAGTAATGTGGAAAAATGGAACACCCTATATATATTTTTTTTCTGTCCGATACAGAATTAACAGATCAACATTTTTTATTATTACACTTATCTCAAAATTCCTGAAGGTTTTTGAAATATTCTTAAAAAACTAATGTTGTACTTTGTTTTTCAGTACGGTAATTGAATAACCTCACTAGTAATGTTCATAAGTAAGCACCTTCGCGATTTTGAATAATAAATAGGTCAGCGTAGTTATAGCTATGGGAAAAAACCTAAAATCCCAACATTTTTTGTAATTACGTTTACCGCATAAAATTTGAATTACTGCCAAGAGTTAAGCCGTAAAGACGTTTTACATGCTGCAGAGACTTGCACAAAGGCATACGCTGACACTTGCAATTGAAATACAACTGCCGCTTTACAGTCTGCAAGACAAATTGCGCGCAATATCTTGCAGGTGCAACCCCTTGCTGCAAGAAACTTGCAGCATGTAAAACGGCCTTAACCTTTATTTAATATTATTGACAAGTGTTGCCCAAATTATTAACTAGAATTTAAGTAGGCCATGAAAAACAAATTGTCTAGAAACTGTCAAACAACTAAAACATATCGGCAATTTACTTATTCGTTTTTTAAGTTTTACAAATTCAAATAATTATCGGATTTTTCATACAGTGGTCTTTACCTTCTACGTAGTTCATTTTTCGTTTGTTTGCGTCACTGTTTAGAAGTTTTATTTGAACGTTCTATCGTCATGGAGTACACCCGCGAAGAACTGGTTGATATGGTTTTTGTGTTAGGAGAATCGCATAGAAATGCCTTTTTGGCCAGTAGGATTTATGCGCAAAATTATCCAGAACGAAGGCACCCAGACAGAAGGAGCATGACCAACTTATTAGAGAGATTTATGGCAACGGGAAATGTAAATTATACAAGACCAGTTAGAAATAGGCCCGTTCGAACGGAAGAAAATGAATTAGCTGTGCTATTAGCTGTCACGGAAAATCCTTCTGTTAGCCAAAAAGCTGGATGCCGTAGGAGTAAGCGAAAGAACTGTTCAGCGAATTTTAAAGAGCCATAAATTTCATGCATATCATATTCAGTTGCATCAAGAACTCCTTCCAGCAGATTTTGAGAAACGTGTTGACTTTTGTAATTGGGCACAAGCTAAAATTAGGTTAAGCCTTGATTTTTTTGATAAAGTTTTATTCTCTGATGAGGCCACATTTCATAAGAATGGATTTGTAAATCGTCATAACTACCATTACTACGCCGACCATAATCCAAGAATTTTTAGGCAGCTTGATCTACAACACAGATGGTCAGTTAATGTGTGGGGGGAATTATTGGTGAACATGTTATTGGTCCCCATTTTTTTAATGGACAGCACATTTTTCGTTGCCAGTTAGGGATCATTTAAATAATAATTTTCCAGATCGATGGATTGGAAGACAGGGAGCAAGTGCGTGGCCGCCCCGGTCGCCTGATCTAACGAAATTAGATTTTTTTCTATGGGGCTACGTCAAGGAAATTGTTTACAACAAACCTCCAACAACTCCCGAAAATATGCAGCAACGGATTAGAACCGCATTTCAAAGTATTACGCCCGAAGTATTAAGAATAGTAGGAAGATCTTTTCATACCCGTCTTCGTTTATGCCTCGAAGAGAATGGAAGACATATCGAACATATGTTCTAAGTAAAAATTAATTTTACCAATAATTAGATATTTGTTAATAATGTTAAATAAAGCTGTTACACCTTAAGTCGAGCCTTAACTCTTGGCAGTAATTTAAATTTTATGCAGCAAACGTAATTAGAAAAAATGTTAGGATTTTAGGTTTTTCCCCATAGCTAGAACTACGCTGACCTATCTAATATTTAAAATCGCGAAGGTATGAACATTACTAGTGAGGTTATTCAATTATCGTACTGAAAAACACAAACACAACACAAAAAAAAAGTACAACATTAGTTTTTTAAGAATATTTCAAAAACCTTCAGGAATTTTGAGATAAGTGTAATAATAAAAAATGTTGATCTGTTAATTCTGTACCTGACAGAAAAAAATATATAGGGTGTTCCCTTTGAAAAAATGGAGAAAAATAATTTTTTATTTTGCAACGTTTGACATGGAATTTGGGTCACCCTGTATAAGTAAGACTTATAATACTCGTAGCAGAATAACTATAAACCTTTTGCAGTAAGCTACTAGGTTACCTTAGCTTTTAAGATGTTTTATCTAATTTTTATAAATATTTTAAATGTAGACTATAATTTTTTTTTTCTTCGATTTTACCTTTTTTCTCCGAAACTATTAAAAAAAGAGAGATAATATTCTAGGAGTCTGTAGACTAGGCAAAGAGTGTTCCAAAAATGTAAAAAAATATAGGGTGTTCCATTTTAAAAAATTCAACTTTTATGCGCCACTATTTTTTGTAACACCCTGTATAATCAAGAATATTTTTAAAATGTGCTCTCTAATCAACAGCATATAGTGGCTTTTAAATATTTTTTCTAAAATAAATGGTTTAGGTATAATAAAAGACGGGAGGTGAGCTGCAGGACCCTGTATATATATATATATATATATATATATATATATATATATATATATATATATATATATATATATATATATATATATATATATATATATATGACAAGTAAAGGTCTGAAAAAATCTCGTATGATGAATTTTTCACGATTACAATACTTTTACGAGGGAAGTAAAAAGTAAAGTTGAAAATTAAATAAAAGAAAAATACGGGATTTCCGCAGATTTTTTCCGTTATCAGGTTCGGGAGACCCTATAGAAATAAAAAAGAAAATATTTTCTAAATATATCACATTTCCGCTAAAGTTTATCGAAATTTTGTATTATTATTTTTTATATCTAAAAGAAAGTATCTACGCCAATGACTTACAATTTTGTGATGTCAAACAGAACATTTACCCCAGTTTTAGAGCTCCAGAACCCAAAAAGTCCCAATTATATATTTGGATTTTTTTTGCAAATACAATACTTCACCTATATAGCTCATTATAGTTCATTAATAATAGAATACTTGGACTATTATATGGCAAGGTAAAAACAGTCCCTCAAATAATATTGCGTTCATCTCGGGTGGAATACACATAATACATCATGGAATAGATTGGATTACATGGAATACACTGGAATACATTGGAAAACAATGAAATACGGGTGGAATACATGGAGTACATTGGATTACATGGAATAAAATGGAACACACAGGGTTTGTACACTAAAATACATCAGCGGTTTTCCCCTCGTATAAAGCAATCTGGCTTTCGCGCGGGGTACAGTTGTTCAACATAGCTGTTGCCACCGCTCTTGCTGACATAATAGATGACGTCCTGGCAAAATGATAACAACAAAATAAGCGCTCTGGTCCTTTTAGACTTCACCAAAGCTTTCGATATGCTTAACCATAAGGTGCTTGTTTCTCTTATTAACTATCTCAGCGTTGGGCATGGGGCTCGAAAATTTGTCTCGTCGTATTTATGCGGCAAGTCACAACAAGTGGTTTTGAATGGTAAATTTTCTGAAAGGCAAGTGGTAACGTCTGGTGTTCCACAGGGAAGTATACTTGATCCTTTGTTCTATACTTTATATACCTCACAATTTCACAAGAATATCAAACACTGCCATTATCATCTTTATGCTGATGACACCCAAATTTACTTGTCTTTCGATTCAGTTCATAGTAATATGGCGAATCGCCACATAAATAGTGATCTTAATGCCTTATTTAAAACCGCAACCAATTACATGCTAAAAATTAACCCTAGTAAATCCACCGTAATTCGGCAACCGAACACATTGCAATTTGGCCAAAGACACCCTAGATATTCAGATGGACAATGCTTTTATTCCTTTTGTTGACACCTGCAAAAGTCTGGGACTACAGCTTGACTGCAACTTGCGTTTTAAGCAGCATGTAACTAATAAGCTGAAGGTAGCCTATTCAACACTAAAATTACTTTTTTTCGCATCGCCACTACCTTACACTAGAGACACAAAATCTCCTTTGTGATTCTCTGGTGTTATTAGTCTTCCTTCATTGTGACTGCGTTTACGGGCCTTGCCTTGGCAATATTGAAATTAGGCGTATCCAAAAAGTGCAAAATAGCTGTCTTTGCTTTATTTACGGAATATCTGGAAGAAACCATATTTCGCCTAAGTTAAAAGACGCAGATCGCTTGAGTATGCATAATAGGCGAAAACTGCATATTGCTATGTTATCATATAAAACAATGAAATATAAAATAAAACAATCATATTGTTACAATTCCACAACATCGCAAGGAGCTGCTTAAGAGGTTGATTTCTTATAATTTGTGTACTACCATAAACTCGATGCATTTTCTGAATACAGATCTGTCCTGTCTTTCTATTAAGCATATTATAAAGAAAAAATTATTCATGAATCAGTAAATTTGTAAATGTGACTGTATGCGTCTGCTGCGTGGCTCGTTTGAGACAGGTCGAGCGGTGTATAATTCTTGTCTGCGTTCACTATTGCCTTGTGGATGTTAGTTTGTTTGTTGTGGAAGAATTTTCTGAATTCGTAAATTTGTTTTTTATTTAGCGATTGTATATCTATAATTCCCCTTCCTCCTTCTTTTCTCTCGATAGTGAGTCTTTCCTTGCATGCGTTGGGATGTAACTTCCTGTGTTTAGTGAATTCAGAGCGTATGAGAATGTGAATGCTTTCTATGTCTGTGTGTGACCATTTAATGATACCAAACGAATATGTAAGAATAGGTATGGCGAAGGTGTTAATAGCTTTCGTTAGATTTTTGGAATTCAGTTTTGTTTTTAGTAGCTTTGTGAGTCTGGTTTTAAATTCCGTCTTGAGCTCTGATTTGATATGAGTGTGGTTAATTTTGATGCTTTGATGGAAGCCTAGGTATCTGTACGTTTCTTCTTTGAGCATGTTATCTATAGTTTCATGGTTGATTGTTTCCCGCGTAGGGTGGTCTTTCCACTGCCCCTTGTTGATATGAAGTAGCTTGCATTTACTTATACCAAATTCCATGTTGATGTCCAGGGTAAACGTTTCTGTGATTTTAAGGAGTTCCTTTAGCTGTGCCTTTGTGCTTGCATATAATTTTATGTCATCCATGTACAAGAGATGGTTTATTTTGTGTGTAGGTTATTTTTTTGGTGTTTAATTTGGAATCCGAAGTTTGTGCTGTTCAGTGTGTTTGAGAGTGGATTGAGACAGAGGCAGAACCACAAAGCGCTGAATGAATCTCCCTGGAACATACCTCGTCTGATGTAGATCTCTTCTGTTTCGATGTGCTCTTTTTGTGTTTTCAGTTTGATTTTAGTTTTCCACGTACTCATGATTTGCGTAAGAAATTGCCTGATGTTTTTATTGACTTTATATAACTCTAGTACTCTGGTTAGCCAACTGTGGGGTATCGAATCAAAGGCTTTTTTATAATCTATGTAACCAGAATGAAGGTTTCTATAATTTTTCCTGGTTTGTTCCATGATGACGCTGTCTATAATGAGTTGCTCCTTGCATCCTCGGCTGTTTTTCCTGCACCCTTTTTGTTCTTCCGTTAGAATGTTTTTGTGTGCTAGATGTTGTTCTATTCTCTTGGTAATTGTGGCTGTGATGATCTTATATAGGGTTGGAAGGCACGTAATTGGTCGGTAATTTGACGGGTCCTTATTGCATGAATTTTTGGATTTAAGGTATGTTATTCCTTGGGTGAGAAAACTGGGGAGTGTGCTAGATTTTAATATAATTTCATTAATTTGGCGAGTGAGAGATTCGTGTGTGGAGGTAAACTGTTTGTAGCAGAAGTTATGAATGTTATCTATTCCAGGACATCTCCAGTTATGCGTGTATTTGATTGTTTCTGCAACTTCTTGTGTTGTCATTGCAAAGTCCTCTTGTTCCTCTAAGCACTTGTGTCTGTCTTCTTCCGCTTTAATCCATGAAGCGTTATTATTGTGTAGTTTCGGTTCTGGCCAAATACTTTTCCAGTATTCTGTGATCTCTTGTTTGGTCGGTGGTTCTATTACTCGTGCCTCCTCATTGCTCCTGATTTTTTGGTAGAACTGTTTTACGCTTCTTCGAAACAGGTTGCTAGCGTCCTTTCTTTCATTTGATTTTTTGTATCTTCGGAGTCTTGCGGCATACACAGATAATTTTTGCTTCAGAGTGTCAAGGATTTCTGTAAGCGTGTAATCAGGAGTTGCAGATTTGATTTTCTCTACACTTTGTGTGACACGTTTTGACTTGTTGCCGTTCATGGATTGGGTAAGATGTCCCAATTCTTTTCTAATTTTGTTAATTTTGTTTTCGATCCTTATCTGCCATTTGAATCGTGTCGTGGCGGCAGTTTCTGATTGTTCTGTGTTATCGTGGTTATAGCTGCCGCGTAGATCACTGTATGAATGTCCTCAATTGTGCTCGCATTCTTTATGTACTCGGGAATTATGTGTTCGTTGATGGTCTTTAGGATTTTATGTGTGTCCCGTTTAAAGATTACATGAAGAATGGGATCTCTTGTTGTAGGATCGGAGCCTGACCATTTGTTTAGATATGACTTCATTTCTACTTTGATTGCTTGTGTGAGAGACGGTCCGAGGTGTAGCTGTGTGTATGGTGCTTTGGGCGTATGATTCACTTGTCCTGTGTGCTGTATTGTGCTTGTCATCTATCGTGGGTTGTTGCTGGGTGCTTCGCTCCTACTGAGCATTGAGTGAGGTTGCAGATCCTCTTGAACAAAGTTGGTCTGGTTTGTATGTGGGATCGGTTCGGCATCTGCCCCACTGTCCTCAATGTTTGGTTGATGAATGTTTAGTTCAGCAGCTACCATAGCTTTGATGTTTTTCAATGCGAGTGGGGTGAGCTCACTGGTCTTAGTGATAAGTGATTTGTATTCTGGATATTGTGCTATAAAAAGTGTATGCAGTTTATGTCCGTATCCTGAAGAAATTGTCTCAAGTTTGGTAGCGGTGTAGTAGGAATGCATTACCGTTCGATTCATTTCATCTGTCCATTTTAACCTCTTCCTTGGTTTACCTGCCTTGGTAGTTGCAGGTAGTCGTTGCGATATATCCGCTGTTGTAATGGGCTCAAGTTGTTGTGTTTGGTTAGCATCTGTGTCAGATTTATTTACGTATCTATTTGGGCAGCGCATGATCGGTTCGCTCGATTCTGTAATGCGATTCATGCGTTGCCCTGCCTTTCCCGCGTTGGTGGGTGCCAGCTTAGCCGGCAAACCACTTTCAGTGGGTCTATTTTCCTTTGCCTGGTCGTGATCGTTTCGGTCGAGCTGTCCTTTCAGGCAGCGCCCTCGACCGATGCTTTGTTGTTTGGAATGATGTTTTGTGGTGTTAAAAGTTCATTATTATATTATTATTATTATTATTATTATTGTTTTGATTTTGTAAATCACAGTATTTTAATTTCGATATTAAACTATTAGGTTTTTCTAACAATGCATCAACTTTAATAAAATCGTTTGTTACTAATCGCTCACAACGAGTAAAGATTGGAATTCACGTTTCATATTTACTTAATGTAACGACTGGCATACCTCAGGGCAGTATATTAGACCCAATATTATTCAGCATTTACACTAACAATTTTCATACAAATTTTATATGCTGTATGCCATAAATATGCTGACGATACTCAGATGTATTATTCATTTCTTCCATCTGAGTGTATTGATGCCAAAAATAAAATAAACTGAGACTTAAATTCACTTTTTCTACTGATCATATGCTAAAACTAAATCCAAATAAGTCCGTAGTAGTGCTGTTTGTCAACAAACATGTTATTAACGATATAAGCAATCTAATGGATTTGTCAAATGACGGTAGCGACTTTCCATTGTGGAAAATGCCAAAAGTTGTTGTATCCGACTAATTTTTGGTATTAGGAGAAGCAACCGTCTATCTCACAAACTTAAAACACTTTCATGTCTGAATATGAGAAATAGAAGGAAATTACATGCAACTTGTATCTATTATAAAATTTTAAAAAATCGTGTACCAATATATTTATACAATAAAAAAAATTAAATTTCTTTCTTTTTCTCTGTATGGTCTTTCATTCTTTCTTTTTCTCTATTTGCTCAGATTGCTTATACCTCCTTCACACTATCTTTTTATATATACTCTTCTTTTTTCCGTACTCCTTTTATTTCTTTTTGTCCTAAGTTTATTTTTATTCTTACGGTTTTATATGACAATTATTTATTAAAACGTAGTTCAGTGCTAATTGTATTTTTGGTGAAGTCATACCTAACATTCTTTAAATATGTTATGTCAGAATATTCGTTTGACAAGTACTGCTTTGATTGACGACACTAAGAATATTTTTGGCAGTTTCAAATAATTGTATGTCTATTTTGCGCCTAGAAAATTTTCTAATTTAGATATGAGGCCGTATTGTAACAACTGCATCTGGCCTTTGTGCAGAAGTCTGAAATGTGTGCTTTTATTCACTTTATTTCAATTTTTTTTTGTAAATAATGTAAAATTTTTCATTTGGTGAATAATAAACGATTATTATTATTATTATTATTATTATATTATTCATTTTTCTATTCTATTGTCAATTTTAAGTGTTTTTAATAAGGGTACTATATGTCTATCTTCAACTTGATGTTTGAAAATTTACATTTTTGTTTCTTTGAGCCGTCATAGCACCTGAACGGTTGGACCTAGAGCAAAATAACTTTCACATTCACATCTTAGTTTTTGATAAGCTATCTTACGATGCCAGTCAATCAAAAAAACGGAAATTATTTTACTGTCTACTTAATTGAATATATTCATATTAAATGTAGCTGATACAGGTGAGTGATGACCTTACTTCAAAATCACTGTAACTTTGACGCATTAGTAGATATTATATTAATTTGCCGTAACGAGATGTTCGTTAAACGAAAAACTACAGATTGTAACGTTGTATTATAAGTGTCAAGAAAACGCCAGTGAAGCAAGAAGAATATATTTTCTTGGTTAAGTCTATTAATTTCGTTTACAATTTTTTCTATAATTTCATTAATATTTTCGTTTCTACTCTGATATGCCACGTTCTTGAAATGCCCCCAAAGAAAGGTATCCAAAAGTGAAAGATCAGGGCTATGGGCTGGCCAAGTGATGGTTCCATTCATTATGGCGTCGGTTCAAAAAGTCTCTAACATCACGCGAGGAGGAGCTCCGTCTTGTTGCCAAATTAAATTCCGATATTCCTCCAGGGCAATTCTTCCAAAAGGTTTTCAATTTGGTTTTGAAGGAAATTATGATATCGTGGACCACTTAGTGATTCATTATAAAATATTGGACCCAAGATTTTATTATTTTTAACACCACACCAAACATGAATGGAACTTCTTCCTTGAAATTTAATGGTTTGAAATAATCTGGGATTTTCTACAGCCCAGTGATGCGTATTGTGTCGATTAAATATTCCTGAGGAGGTAAATGTGGCTTCGTCAAACAATTTTTTTAAACAAATCAGGGTCGTTTTGTTGCCGTATTGTAATTCGAGACACAAATTGAAAGCGACTTTCTTTCTGTGTTCCGTTTAAGTCTTTTGTTTCTGATTCAATTGTTTTTTTTGTTACGATTTTCGAATTCTCCGAGCTAAAATATATTGGCCATTTCGAATTTCTTGAGAAATACGGGGGAAGTTTTTCCTCCTTAATGCAAGACCCTGTACAAGAAGGTCAAAATTAATTAGCACGAATTTTTTACTATCCTCACTGTAGACTTTTACCAGTAAAGATAATACTCTTTATGGTCCTTAACTTGTCTAAAATTACTATGATACATTAAATTACTTTTTCAGATTATTATTTAGGGTTGCTAATATTAATAAATACTGCCTAAAATTAAAATTGAAGTGATTCTAAGTATTTTTGAATTAAAAAAATTATTAACAAAATTTGGGTAAAAGTTTTATTTTTTTACTAATTTTTATATATTACCATTCATATCACATATTAAAACACTTTTTGCTGAACTAGAAATGCGATTAAAATACGTTTTAGGATGGTACATATATAATTTTGTTTTGTTATCAACCCAGTTTGTATAGGACTTAATCATCCACCAATCCTCTATTTATTATTGCCTCAAAAAAAAGGAATTTTTGTTATATCTAAAAACTATACAATTCTCATATCTGTAGATAAAACTTTGTGCGAATATGTTCAACTTCAAATAAACTAGAAAAAAACTACACTATATTTGCATTACTAAATGCAAGTCAGGATTGCATGCATTTCCTTGAATTTTTTTACAGGGTGTCACTAAATAAGTGTTCGAAATTTTAGGGGCGTATATTACTACACATTTTTTTTAAAGTTCTGTGAACATAGGTCCGGAAATGCTTTGTTTTCAAGATACAAGGTGTCCAAGTTTTTATATTATTTATTTATTTTTTACACCCCGTGAACATTTCTAGAGATGATTTATTTAAATTTGGCACACGATATACAGGGATCAATGTCTACGAAACGGGTATAATAAGTTTTCGAAACATCTACAGGGTATTACTTGCCTTCAAAAATACCATGAGGATTTATGTCAGCCCAGTAATGATTGTTATGAAAATTTATAATTCCGTCTCTATTGAATCCAGCTTCGCTAGTTGTCAAAATGTGATTTAGAAAGTTTCTATGGAAAGCAGTTTGTTTAAGTAGTCACTGATAAAAATCAGTTGACATTAAAGCTTGTACCCTTTGTAGGTGGAGGCTTGACGATTTACACTTTCATGTACACTTATCCTCCTTACAGAAACAGAAGGCTCATTTTCCACAATTCTTAATGTTTCTTCTTCAACTTCTGGAGAACGAATTGTTCTGTTACGCCCACAATCGTTTCTCCTTGGTTTAAATGAACCGGTGTCCCTAAGGTGTTGACGGATTCGGTTTGGATAACAATCCTTATATAAACGAAGTGCCTCTTGGCTATTTCCATCTGCCAATCTGTACATGAAATTTATATCATTCAATAATTTAAATTGATAATGGAAACTAGTAAAATCAAACACAAATTGAAGTAAGAAAACAAAAGCAAATAATTAAAAAGTCACGAGTCGCGCGCGCGAGAACGTTAATGTCAACGAAAGACACTTGCCAATGCAAAATCACTTCTGAAACAATAATCATTGCCTACTCAATTAAAAATATATTTTTTTCATAACTCTATTGTAAAGCTTCAAGTTAGGGAAAAATAAAATTGTTATGTTAATGTATTTTGACTGTAAAGTTTCCTCTGCACAAATGGAAAATTTTAAGAGAGGCCTATATCCAGGAGTGGAACAAAATAGGCTGAGGAAGGAAAAGAAGAAGAAGACCAAAAAGTTAGAGAATAGATCGAGGATTGGCACAGATTTTCTAAATGTAGGGGGGGGCTGTTTTGTAGACATTGGTCGCTGTATATTCTGTGCCAAATTTAAGTAAATTTTCTCTAGAAAGGTTTACGGTGTATAAAAAATAGATACAAAATATGAAATCTTGGACACTCTGTATCTTGAACACATATTTTTGGACCGGACGGAGAACTTTTTTTATTTTTATTTTATAATACAATACGCCCCTGATATCTCGGACACGTATTTAGTAATACCCTTTACAGCGTGCTATGCATTTGTATGTTGAAGTACGTAAGCTGTTTAACAATTTAACATTCGAAAATTGATTTGTAATCTATTTGGAAATCGTAGCCATCCATGACTATGGTGTTTTGTACCCTACATGTAGGAAAGAGCTAATTTGTTTTGGTAAGTTTCTAAGATATTTTAAAGTAAGGAGAGGAAAATCTAATACATGTTGATTCTTCAAGTTGATAAACTGGCCATGTCTTTGAAGCCTCAGTTATTCGTATTTTTAGTAGGTTAATTTCCGGTGCTTTTTAAAAGCTAAGCTTCTTCAAGTTAAACGTTATTGACTCGCATATTTTCTAAAAGTTGCTCAGGTGCACTGCATGCTGCATGAAGCATGGAAATACTTTCTGAATTTAAATATGGACTTGAAGTGGCCATTTTAAGCTTCGATAATCTAGCGTGTTTTGGTTTAAAGGCGTATAACATTAGTTTCTTAGATCGACAATTTTTGTTCACTAGGTCTAACACTGCTTGGCATCCGAAGGTCAATACCTAAATGCTGTAGAACCGGTATAGCAACACATCTGAGAAAAGATACTTTAATTGTCAAAATTAAATATATGTGGGCCTCTATCAAAGCTGATTCTCCTTGTGCAAGCAACAGGATTTACGAAAGACTTGAAAATGTTGGCTTTCTGAATTTTCATAAGCGCGTTACGGTTGTCCAATATCTATCCCACTTTTAAAAACCTAAAGTTTAACACTTTAATGAAATGCAGTAAATTAGTTGATTTGATATGATGAAGTATTTTAAGAATTACAGTATAACAAATATAGGCGCTAACATAATATATATAAGAAAATATATGAATTCTACTTCTAGAATTCTGTATACAGTGCTTACACTTCCAAGTGGAACGACTATTTTTTATCAATTTTCAAACAACTATGACTTTCTTATTTCTTTATATTTTGATATCAGTTTTGGAAATATTAAAGACGCACTGTCTAAGCACCTGCTGCTGATACTACAGAACTTGAGTATTGGTTTAGTAGGTATGCAGAGCGTAGTAAAGACGTATGTAAAAAGATTAAAGTTAAAAATGTTTTTTTGCTTTCTGTTTGATTTGTACTATGATTTGAAAAGTAAATGCCATTTATCTAATTTCCTTTTATCAGATAGCCAATTATATATAAATTGTTTGTACTGCCTATAAAGCTTGTATTTTTTTTAAACTGCTTGGTTCTCGCTAATGCATAAAATAAATATTTTTAGATGAAATATACGCGGGGTGCTTCCAAAGTTTGAGCATAATCAAGATTTAAAATTCATTCATGTTGGCCGAGGTCCAATTGTTTAAATATTTATCTTTGTAATCTTTGCCTATAGTCGGAATTTTTAATAATTATTTTCGTAACTGATATCACTAGTGGCGTAACAGTAATTTTTTATTGTTTAATTTTCGTACGGCAAAAAACCTTTAGTAATTTAGTAATCATAATTATGGAATTACAAAGTAAAGCAAATTGTTTCGCGCTAATTAAAGGAATAACCGAAAAGTTTTTAAGTAACAAATTTATATTAGTAACAACTTAAAAAATAATAGAACAATAATTATTACTTGCCTTGCAAATTGTAGCCTTGTTAATGTGTCCTATAGTTTGCATAAACAGTTTCATGCTATACCCATAATTTATTAAGGGTGTTTCACTCCAAATGCCGTTATCTCGGAAAAATTATCAAAATTTTGGCAAAAAGCGTTTCTTTGATAGGTTAAAATATAATTATTTACAATTAAAATTAAAACGACGCCGCCACCACTATATGCAACGCTACGGCAAATATTTGTTAATTGCACCAACTTGATTACCACAGTAAGTACTGAAATATACAGAGTGTTTTCTTTTAACTTCAAACGCTGATTTCTCGGAAATATTAAATTTTGGTAAGAAGGGTTAATTAAGTCGCGGCGCCAATAAAAAATAACATGCAAAAAGTTTAAATTTCAAATCTATTATTTGCACCAAATTAATTATTGTATTGCTTTTTGGTATGTAGCCTGTCGTTTAGTAGAAATAGTTGATCAATATTCAATGAATTGTTTCCGAACATAATATGTTTAAATACTATATATTTTTTTACATTTTATTTTTTGTCATAAATTATTTCATAATGTAACTTGAAAGTATCAAAAATATTTTAACATTAAAAAAAAACATATTTCGCAAAACAACTACTTTTTTCTAGTAAGAACACAATTAACTTGGTGCAAATAACAAAGAAATCTTAGAAAAAGACCTAAATTTTAAATTTAAATTTTTTTATTTATATTGTTTTTTTTTCTTGGCGTAGCGACACCTCAACTGTCAATTTTCTTTTAGCTTAAAATAATTAAATTTTATTCAATTAAACAAACGCGTTTTACCAACATTTTGATATCTCCATTTTATTCCGAGAAATCAGCGTTTGAGTATAACTTAGTAAACATTATGGTAATCAATTTGTTGCAAATTACAACGTACTTTCAAAGTTCTAACAATGGCGTTGTTTGTTCTTGGATTCGCGACGCCTGCTTGTAGTGGTGACAATGTCGTTTTTATTTTAGCCATAAATAATCACACTATCCTATTAAATAAGTCCTTTCTAATTCCTCGAAAAATTCAAATCAAATAGAAAACCAAGAAAAATTAGTTAAAAGTTAAGACATACGCCAAATTACATTGTATCATCACGTAAGCTTTAAAAATCTAAATAGCTTTAAAATTGGAAAAAACGTTTAGAGATATGGCTCATAGAAATCCAATAGCATCTAAATCGTGAGTTATAAAACATTTTTCGGTGCCACAGTTGTGAGTGAAATTTAATTTTTTACATACGTCTTTACTACTCACTGTATAAACCAATATTACCGTTCTGAAATATCAGCAGCAGCTACTTACAGGATGCATCTTTAACTTATCCACAATTGAAATCAAAATATAAAGAAATAGGAAAGTTATAGATGTTTGTAAAGTGACAAAAAATGAGTCGTTCCACTTAGAGCTATGAACACTGTATTTAGTATCATTTGACTGGTTTTTAACTTACTCTGTATAAGTCAGTACAGATAGTTTAAAAAATATGCTGTGTTTTTTCTTGTAAAAATACGGAAATTATCTTTTTATATAGAAATAGGGCTCCGCTGGAGCGCTTCTAGCAATTTACTTGGCCAATTAAACATTAGTAAAACTAGATATTTTTGATGTCGAAATCATTTACGCCATTCATAAATAATGGATAGCATAAGGGTATGTTCATAAGTTCATAACATCGCATTCCACATTACACGGCACTTTGTACGTACCTACCCTGGCTTTGCACAGTAGTGTGCACATTGGTAGTCGGTACATCGCATTGAGACAGGTTGTTTATTAATTCAATTGCCTCTTGAATCAAAAAATTAAATTATTATGAACAATTTTATTACTTTATAACGACTTAAAAATCGGTAAATTTCTTTTACCCGGAACTTCGCTCCTTATGAATCTTCCCCTTTGTTAGGACTAGTAACCCATATTGTGAATTGCTTTTCCTTTCAATTTTGTAGACAAAAGGGATTTTGGAGGAGACAATTTGGTAGACAGGAGGGATATCCCGGTTAAGTTCCCTCATCATGAATCCTTTGTTATATCTAGAAAACTGAAAGAGAAGTTGCAGATAAAGGAAATGTACCCATGTGTTTATATTGTTTTCAAAGATTTTAATAGGTTCCAGCACATTGGATTCGTATTAATATTTTATCACTTTATACCAGGTTATATCACGCACGTATCTTTGAGGCAAAATTTAAAGTCTATTGAATGAGTAGTTTAAACACATTTTTTATTACTGCGCCATTTTAATACCAATAAACAGATGTGTATAATATATAATCAGTAATTGGAGAAAACGTCAAAAATCAAGTATACCTACAAAAGTACATCGTCAAAAAAGTTATAAGTAAGTACATAAATAATGACTGGAAAAGGAATAATGCGAAAAATAACTGCATTAGATACGTACTTTAAAAAAAGATTAAAAAAACTAACTTAAGAACTTTTGCACAAAATAAAAATTACCCTCCACAAGATATTGTTTTACTTTACGTTTAAAAGATTTAAAATATATTATAGATTATCAGCATCTTTAATATCATTATTTAATTTATTAAAAAATCTGCATGCATTATACATTACATTTTTTTGAAAAAATTCGGATTTATGTGAATTAGGTAGTAGTAATGTTTTATTTCTAGTACTGTAACTATGTGAAGCGCGATTGCCTTGAAGTTTTTTAATATTCTGATAAGCAAAAACGAACACTTCAAATATGTAGATTCCAGCCAAAGTCAATATTTTCAATTGCTTGAAATAGTCTCGATACGAATCTGTACATGAAACACCACACAAAATTCGGATCGCATACATTTGGAGCAAGAAGACTCTTGTCACGTCCGAGCTTGAACCCCAATTTATGATGCCATAGGACAGGTGAGAGTGTATATTAGAATAATATACCGACATTATAGCATTTTGACTACAATAACTTGACAATGATTTCAAACCATAACAAACTTTCTACATAGATTTTCTATATGATTTCCCCACCTTAGGTTTTCA
Organism: Kuschelorhynchus macadamiae; assembly: GCA_030620095.1. Taxonomy (NCBI): domain Eukaryota; kingdom Metazoa; phylum Arthropoda; class Insecta; order Coleoptera; family Curculionidae; genus Kuschelorhynchus; species Kuschelorhynchus macadamiae. The sequence goes on along the minus strand of JAUTXW010004597.1, from coordinate 618,181 downwards.
TCTCAATTTCCAAGCCCAACATTACTGAGGACTTGAAAGGTGTAATAGGACCAATGTCAGATTCATGAAGTAAAAAATTGTCATTGTTTTGTTTTTTATTTGAAAATACAACGAAATTTGTTTTACTCGATATATAATCAAACAATTGTTTTTCGACCACAACATAATATCATCATAAACCAAATCTGCTGATCTTTTGAGAGATAGTGCACTCTTTTCCACGATCACAATGTTTGTATCATCTGCATATGATATGACAGAAATACCAGTGGAAATATTCTTTAAGTAGGAAATAAGGTCATTAAAATAAACAAGATATAGCAACGGACCGAGGTAACACCCTGGTTTACTGGCAATGAGTCGCTTCCCACCCCATTCACCATAACACACTGTTGACATCCACTTAAATAAGACTCCATGAGCTTCCACGCCTGTGCTCTAATTGCCACCAACTTTATTAACAATAGTTCATGGCTAACCATATCAAATTTTCGGGAGAAATCCATAAATTAACCCAATACATGAAGGTGTTTATCAATTGGATCGACAACTGTCGATTGGAAATCGCACTTTCAGTAATGCGTGATTCCGCAAAACCATGTTGAGAAACGCTGATAATATTATTTTTATTAAAAAACGAAATAATTGATGTTTCAAATTCAACTAAAAAATTTTAGAAATGCTGGTTAGCAGACTTACGCCTCTACAATTTGAATAATCATTAGAATCCCCCTTTTTATATAGTGGAATGACAGTTGCAAACTTCAATTGTTCAGGAAATACTGCATACTGCGTTAAGAGATTTTTCGAATACGTTAAAACATCACACAAACCAAATCCACATTTTTTCAACAAATTATTGGATATGCCATCATGTTCTGTGGCATTTGGGTTCTTAAGTTTTACAATAAATGATAAAACATCTTGTTTACAGAATTATCCGGAACTATTTCGCCATTTTCAATTATTTTCGGTCCGTATGACAATTGTTTTTATTTTGTAACATTTTTATAATTTGCCACATGGCCTTTGATTTATTACTTGACTTTTAAATTCTTTTATCATTTTGTTGCGTAAAAAAAAAGTTTAAATTTTTCCCTGTAAAGACTATTAATATGTTTGCTGAAATACTTGTATCTGATATCTTTTTTTGATAGGTCAGTGAACAAAGTAATCTTATCTTTTATAAGGATCTTAAAATAACCCCATTTTTAAAACTATTATTAGAAAGAAATTCAAAAATCACGCTGCATAACTTAGTTTTTGAGAGGAAATATTTTTTATCACGCTTAATATTATAAATAATATTTATCGAGGTATTGTAGTTCTTTATCAAGATTGATCAACATATTTAATTACATGTTTCTGCACATTTTTTTCATAGGAAATGTCACAATTTAAACAAAGCTCCAGTTTTGACCCAACCTTCTACCAAAAAGTTATTCCTCATAATCCTTTTCAAAATTATCTAACAATTTGATGCCGTAGTATCTCCATAAACAAAACCTTACTTTGACCAACACTATATGCTTTATAGCATAATGAGACAGTATTAATTTTTTTTTGGAGCTAGTTTTTCCTTAGGCTGTATCTTTTTATAAGATTGCTGTTGATTTACTCTGTCATTACGGCCATTTCCACTATCCATTCCTATCTCTCCCATTACTAAACTACATTGGGTAGAGGTAGATGTTAATGTCAAATCTGTTTGCGTAACAAACCCTATTCGCGCTGATTGTAATTCTGACTCAGTCTGTAGGGCTACTGAATTAGTAACTTTGCATTAAGTTGTCATTAGTTTTTTCTCTTTTATTTTCAATGTTTTAACCAGCTCTGTCAAATTTCTTATTTCTTCCTTTCTATTGCCAAGGTCACTTACTAAAAATTCTATTTTACGTTTGGCCTTTTGAAGTTCATTAGTTAGAGACTCATTTTTAGACTGCTGATCTGCAAGTTTATCTCTCAAGTTGATAAAAATATTATCTGAGGTCTCCTTATTGTCAGTATCCTCATGACATGTAATAGTCGTTATACTAATATTAGAGGACACATTTTCCACCATTATTGCAGGCCCATTTTGTTCAGAGACACCCATGGAACACCACACAATTGCACGTTTTTGTTTTTTGTTCCGCTATATTGAACTCGTACCCCAATTTTATCACTTCATCTCTATATCAGACTGAATTCTTGCACAAAATTTGAAATCAATGCAATGAGTTAGAGTTTTCAGACTGATATTTTAAATATTTTATTAGGCCGCCATTTTGTTTCGCCATCTCCGATTCGTACCAAAATTTTACTATTTGATTTTTACAAAATATTTAATTTTTGTGCAAAATTTCAGGTAAATTGGATAAGCAGTTCTTTAATAATTTTGATTTATACGTAATTCTTGATTTTTGTGTAAAATTTCAGGTAAATTTGATAAATAGTTTTTTAGTATTATTTTTTTGACATATCTCTAGGCCGCTATTTTCTCTCGTCATATTACGTTTTGACCAAAATGTAACATTTGATCCCCTTATGATCCTTGATTTTTTACCAAAATCAAGTCAATCGGATAATTAGTTTTTGACTTATGGCGCGTACAAACCGACGGAATTGAGAAAACATGTTTTTTGGCATCTAGGGACCCTAAAATGTCAAGTTCTGTAAAAACCTGTGAGGGCGATTTTTTCACGATTACAATTCTTCCTTTTTACGAGAGAAGTAAAAACACACATTTATTTTTAGTTCCCTCATAAAAGGGGAGTATTGTAATCGTGAAAAAATCACACTCCGAGGTTTTTTTAGATCTTCACGTTTCACGCTCCCTAGATAACGAAAAACATGTTTTCTTGATTCCGTCGGTCTGTCTGTCGGTCTGTCTGTCTATCTGTCGGTCTGTCTGTTCGCGGCATAGCATAGTAATCGTGAAAAAATCACACTCCGAGGTTTTTTTAGATCTTCACGTTTCACGCTCCCTAGATAACGAAAAACATGTTTTCTTGATTCCGTCGGTCTGTCTGTCGGTCTGTCTGTCTATCTGTCGGTCTGTCTGTTCGCGGCATAGCTAAAGAACTACTTACCCGATTGACTTCAGATTTTGGTAAAAAATTAAGGTCATATAGGGATGACCCGGTGATATTTCGGTAAAAATCCATATGGAAAAACAAAATGGCGGCCTAGTGAAATGTTAAAAAAATTATTACTAAGAAAGTACTTATCCAATTTATCTCATATTTTGCACAAAAATGAAGTATTATGTAGGGATCAACTGGTAAATATTTAAAAATTCAGCCTGAAAAACTACTTAATGAACTGATTTTAAATTGTGTGCCACAACTAATTGCAGCATAGAGATTAACTAGTAAAAGTCTGGTACTAATCAGATTGATTTCAAATTTTAGTCAAAAATTAAGGCTCATATGGGGATGACCTGGTAATATTTTTGTTAAAATCCAATATGTCGGAACAAGATGGCGGCCTAGGGAAACGTTAAAGAAATTACTAAAAAAACTAATTATCCAATGCATCTCAAATTTTGCATAAACCTAGAATATACTAGTAAAATTTTGGTTCGAATCCAAAGTGGCGAAACAAAATTGCTGCTTAATAAAATTATTTAAAAAATCAGTCTGAAAAACTATTTATTTTATTGACTTCAAATTTCGTGCAAAAATTAAGTATTTAGAGATGAACTGTTAAAACTGTAGTGCGTAAGATGGCAGAATAAAATGGCGGCCAAATAAAATGTTTGTAATCGCAAAAAAATCATTCTTCTAAGTTTTAACAGATCTTGACATTTTAATGTCCCTCGAGGGGTAAACCACCCATGATATTTTGTACACCGCAATATCTATTATACAAAAAATTCCCGGCAATACCCCAAAATTGTTTTTCAATGCACCTCAATGCCCGCAATGCCGCCTTAATGCCCAGCAATGCCCCACAGTTCACTGCCTTAATTGCCTTACAATGCCCCCTCATTTACTGCACTGGCCATTAATGCAAAAATACGAAACAAATAATGAAACAATGCAACATTTATTTTACTTTGGAGAGAACATTATCAGATAGTGATTAGTGCTGTATCGTAGATAGATATTTTTTCCTCAAAATAGCTCTTAGAAATAAACAAAGGTTTAAAAATTAATTTTATGTTTAAATATAGTGAAGGTAACAATTTTATGTTTAAATATAGTGAAAAATATAATAGATATACCTGGTTAAAAATCAGGCGTATTAATAACGTTAAATGAAGTACAGGGTGTTCTATTTTAATTGGGATTGTGCGGTTTCTTCGTTATTAGCAGAAGTAGAGGAATGCGTTTTTTGGTGGAACTTAAGATGCCGTAAACAAAATTGCTATAGCTTTTTTGTTTTTAAAATAAGAGGTGATATTCAAAAGAAATTTCGAGAGATATGAAAAACATTTATCGACTAAATTTTATTAGATTTGATTTAGATATGAAAAACATTTATTGACTAAATTCTACAAATAAGTAGCTATGGTGTGCGTAAACCGCATCCACCATCTTTGCTAATAAGGCAGATGCCTGCAATTCCATTGAAAATAGGACATTCTGTATTTGTAATTTGTAACACTTATATTGACATGCATTTTTAAACGTTAAATATAGCTAAAACAAACGTAAAACATAAATTGAAAAACCCTTAATAGTTCAAATACTAATTAATGAAATAGGTACCTTACTTATTATAAAATAATTTCATTATATAAGGAAAATAACTACGGTTTTTATTATTTAAGAACAAAGTAGACGACAGTAAGGATACAATGATTAGAATGTCGGCTAAGAAATATTATTTAGTACATGTCCAAACATATATGAGGAGAAATTATTAATAATAAGCGATAAAAAATATCTGTTTTCTTCAAAGGCATCCTGTAAAATATGTGGTATCTAAACTTTCAAAGTTTTTTTTTGACAATTTGTAATTTTTGTTGATAGTGATTAAATCAGCCCTTTAGATTTGGAATAGATCTGTGCCTAGTAAATTTATAAGACCATAAAAAATATCTTTTCTTTTGACCCCGGCTATGTTAGTTTTTTTTGGCCAAATATACGAGTTAACTTCTTGTTTCAAATGTTTAATTAAAAACGTATCGGTAGTAATCTCATCCAGTACCCTTCCAATATACCATGTTTTATCATAAGAAACAGCATAATACAGCTTAACTATTTCGGGAGATTCATCTGGAGAGCCCACATTGTCGTCAATATCAAAATCTCAGTGTCTATCGAATCATATTGAGTCATATCCTCTTCAGCTGATGAACTACCCTCGCTTACTAGTTTCTCTTGATGTTTCCTTAACATTTTTGGTTTTGATTTGGGTTTGGACTCATTATCGGTAAGGGTTTTTCTTTTTGGAATAATAAATCGCCTCAGTCTATCTGTACTTAAATTTTCATTTCCCTCATCCAGCAATATGCTGATTTTCTTATAATCACTGTTTTTTTTATTGCTAAGACAATTTTTACATATATGCTGTCTTTGGAGACAACATTAACTTGATCCGAATAATCTTTCAAATCGAGAGATTCCATAGATTCTCCAATAGTTTCTTCAGTTAAATCAAGAAGAGAATTGTCGTTATGAAAAATGTGTTTTAAAAATACTTTCGTGAGTTTCTTCAAAACTTTCTTGATTCGATGCTTCTAAATTTATATGTACAGTGTCAGCATCTACTTCAGCCGCGACTTCCTATTGGCATTATTACACTCAGAAATCATTACCTCTTGTTCTAAACTGACTGACTGACATTGTGACGGCGCTATTTTGAGTTTTTAAATGTCAATTAAAATGTTTTAAATATTCTTAAAGATCCCGAGATACTGATTGTCAGTCGAATCTGCACAAGTGACAAAAATCGTTCGCCATGTTGAAATTTTAAATGTTAACTAAAAATTCATAGTTTGCACTATTAAAAACCCCCAGATAACGATCCCCAGAACCGGTTTTCTGTCAAATTTGCACAAATAAAAAAATCCTTCCCCATGTTGACACGGCCCCATTTAGCATTTTCAAATGTTGACTAAAAGTTAATAATTTGCTTTTTTACACAAACATTAAAATTAACGTTCAAGATGAATTAATTTAGATTGTCTTTATCGTACTCGACCACGCCTGCCTCTTGCCTGCTTCTATGTCGGCGATTCTTTTATATACCCTAGAATGAAGGTCACTAATCCCTACGCGACCACTCCACAAAACAGACGTTCATGCCCGGGGCGTTTGAATTTAAAATTATCACATGAAATGTCTAGTTACAAACTAAAAATTGTGTTAAGTCTTGCTACAGTTCGTAAAAATATGAATGAAGGCTGTTTGGATTCGGAATGGAGTCTAGAAAATTGTGCAAAAGTTTTAAACCCACTTATAAACAAATACAAAAGTAATTAACAAATTAAGATTTAAAAAAAGATTCTTAAATACGAAGAAATCTCCAATAAAAAAGAATCCCGACTCCGTGAGCTCGATCTATCCCCATTATTAATAATATTAATTTATTGTTAAAAATAGAGCTCCACTCAATACCCCGACCGTAACAAGTAAAAACAATTATACTTCTAAAAATTATGGTATTATGTAGACAATTGAAGGAACAATATTCCGCTGAAAAAAAATCACTGATTTTTCATAAAATGAGCCTATTGTTGATTTTTTTTTTGTTTATATTTGAAGTCGGACTGTTAAACAATAGCCACTAAATTTATTTAACTCCAGGGAGACTTTATAACATCTGTACTGTATCAATTATGACAATGCGAAGTTTTTAATTGTTATAATCGATTAGCGAGTCGATTAGTTAATAATAATTATTGAAGCTGGCAAAAAAGTAAAAATTATTATTTTTTACTAGATCCACTAATTAATAACTGACAGATTATTACAATTAACCACATCGCAATGTCAAATCTCATATAGTATAGTCTCTATGAAATGAAATAATTTTAGTAGCATTTCTTTAACAATTATTCGACTTGAAATATAAACAAAAACTCGAAAAAATTGATAATTAAAAATAGGCTCAGTTTCTGAGGAATTTGTGAATACATTTTGTTCAGCCAGATATTGTTCATTCAAGTGTCTAAGTAATACCAATTGGTTTTATTTTTAAATTAATTGTTAATAGAATAATTTTTTTTTACTAGTATCGGCTGAAGTTGGGACATCAAAACGGCTTAGCGCTCGCCGCGTGGAGCCCGTAATTCAACACTAGATGAAAATATTACTAACAGAGATACGGTTCCGGGTGTTAGGACTTTTCTGTTGGAAATTTCTTCCCCTTACATTTTTTTCTTAAGTGTCTTAAATGTTAATTGTTTCCAAGTTATTTACAAAAAATAGACTCGTTCTTTTGGAAAAACACCTACATTTCTAGCTAAATTCTGTGCAATGCCCACTAAATGCCGCACAATGCCCGATAATTCCCCACAATTCACATTGCCCTGGCAATGCCCCACAATGCCCTAACAATTCACCGCAATGCCCCCACAATTCCTTCTAAGTGTAGACCAAAATGCCTAGGTGATTTGCCCCTCGATGTCCCTAGATGTAAAAAAACATGTTTTCTCAATTCCGTCGTTCTGCCTGTCGGCTGTATGTCTGTCAGTTCGCAGCATAGTTAAACATATACTTTGCCTATTGACTTCAAATTTTGTTCAAACATTTAGGGTCGTATGAGGATGAACTGGCAACATTTTGGTAAAAATCCAATATGGCGAAATAGTTGCTGAACCGTAGTTGAACCTTTAAAAATATTACTGAAATACCAAATTTCTAATTTACCTCAAATTTTGTATGAAAATCGAGTGTTACATAAAAATGAAGTAGTAATCATTTTCGTCCAGATCCAAGGTGGAAAAACGGTGGTCGAATAAATTATTTAAAAGATCAGCATAAAAACTATTTATTAGAATAATTTCAAATTTCTATAATTAAGATTTTAAGTGTGAAATAGAGATTTAAACGTGCCAAATAAAATGTTTTAAAAAATCAACGTAGAACATTTTTAATTTGAAATTACAAAAATTAGTAGTGATATAAAGATAAACTGGTAAAATTTTAGTACAAATTCAACATGGCGAAACAAAATATGTAATAAAGTTTTAAAAAATCAGTGTCAAAAACGACTTATTCAATTTATTTTAAATTATGCTTAAGTCAAGTGTGGCGCATAGGTAGAAATTGGTAAAATATTGGTATGAAGCCAACATGGTAGAACACATTACATTAGGCAACCATTTTGTTTTACCATATTGAATTTTTATCAAAATCTTACCATTTCATCCCCAAATAACCCTTATAATTTTGAACCAAAATTTTAAGTCAATCGGATAAGTAGTTTTTTGGTTATGTCGCGAACAGACCAACAGACAGACCGACAGACCGGTGAAATTGAGAAAACATGTTTTTCGGCATTTAGGGGCCCCGAAACGTAAAGATCTGAAAAAATGTCGTAAGCTGATTTTTTTACCATTACAATACTTCCCTCTTAGGAGGGAAGTAAACACATTATGAGTGCAAACTAACTAAATTAAGTAATATTACTACGTAGGCTCAACGAAACAGAAACTTGTCAAAAATGGTTTTTAAGGTTATGTGTTCTTGGCACAAATTTCTTCCTGATCATCTTGCGGCATTTCTTCCTGTTTTCTTCTGGATATAAGGAAATTATCTTTTATAATACTGTGTTTCTGAAAATTCTTCACACTCTTGTTTCCACGACTGGACTGTTTTTCTGATAACACTTCGATATTTTTACTTGCTTCGTAAATTGGAAGTATGTAATTGTGAAAAAAATCACCTTCTGAGATTTTTTCAGATCTTTACGTTTCAGGGTTCGCAGATGTTTTCTCAATTCCGTCGGTCTGTCTGTCTGTCTCTTCGCGGCATAGCTAAAAACTACTTACTCGATTGACTTCAAATTTTGGTCAAGAATTAAAGGTCTTATGGGGATGACCTGGTAACATTTTGGTAAAAATCCAATATGGAGAAACAAAAGGGCGGCCTAATGAAATATTAAAAAAATTATTACTAAAGAACTATTTATCCAATTTACTTCTAATTTTTCACAAAAATCAAGTAGTATGTAGGACTAGACTGGTAAAATGATGGTACGAATCTAAGATGACGAAACGAAACGGCGGCTTAATAAAATACTTAAAAATGCTGCCAGCAAAATTACTAAATGATTTCAAATTTTGTGCAATAATAAATTGTGATCTAGAGATAAAATGGTATACTTGGGGTACGAATTCAAGATGGTGGAACAAAATGGCGGCCAAATAAAATGGGTTGTAATCGTGAAAAAAATTACCCTCTTACATATCTTCACGTTTTAGCGTCCCTAAATGCCAAATATTATGTTTTATCAATTCCGTGGATCTGTTTGCCTGTCTGTCAGCTGACAGCATAGCTTACAAATTATTTACCCGATCGACAGGAAATTTTGATCAAAAATTAACGGTCATATCGTGATGACTTATACTGGTAATATTTTGGTAAAAATCCATAATGGCGCAACAAGATGGCGGCCAAATGAAACGTTTAAAAACATGATTACGAAAAAAATAATTATCCATTTTACCTCAAATTTTGCACAAAGAACAAATGTTACATAGGAATGAACTGGTAAAATTTTGGTATGTATTCAGGATAGTAAAACAAAATGGAGGCTTAATAAAATTTTTAAAAATTCAGTCTAAAAAACCACTTATTAGATTAATTTCAAATTTTTTGCAAGCATTAAGTGTGATATATAGATAAATTGGTAAATTTGTGGTACGAATTCAAGATAGGGATACAAAATGGTGGCCAAATAAAATGTTTAAAAAGTCAACGTAAAAAAATCTTCTTAATCAATCGACTTTAAGTTTTGCAGAAACATTAAACGTGATATAGATATAAAATAGTACGAATTCAACATGACGGAACATAATGGCGAATCCAAAATGGTGGAATGGCGCCCAATAAAAATATTTGAAAGAGACTATATATGTGTTACTAAATGACTATGCACCGAACTAAATTGGTTCACATTTCCCTATTACTAATAAAAGGAAAGATTCATAACGAGGGAAGTTCCAGATAAAGGAAATTTCTGATTTTTATTTTTCTGCAGTAATGTTATGTCTCAACAAAGAAAATTACTGAAAGACGCAAGGAAAACCTAAACTTACCTTGTACTTTGCTCCATTTTTTGCTGATATACGCCTATGGCCTTTTCTTGATCCACAACTAATTTCACTTCCAGATTTTTCCCGTCTTTTAATATTCACACAATACTATTCATTTAATATTAATGCGATTTATTAAAGTAAAACACAGTGCCGAGCCGAGGCTTTTCGTATGCGGGTCTAGCCATCCAGAGGACCTTTATTTTAGGAGTACGTCGTAAAAAACTGTGTGTTTCAAATGAAATAAATGTTTTGTCTTAATTTTGTATTGCTTTATGACCCATAATATTCTTCTCCTTAAGCCGTAGTTTGTCTTAAGTTAATATGGCACGTCCGCCCCCATGAAACTCAAAAATATTTTGGTATTTTATAAAATTTAGTCTTTGAAAATAAAATTCCAATAACTGCTGATTATCAGTTCCGTATTGGCTCTGCTTACTACAGTCATTTTTTAATTCGAGTCTCAGGAAAATTGGGACGTAGGCTAATTTTTTTATTGTCGCTTTCTAACAGCTCTTTTCCGATTTCTGTCAGTATCTACCAAAATATTACAGAGGGAGCATATATAAATGTTAAAAAATGAAGGTGGGGATATCCTAAACAGAAATAGCTTGAAGATTTTTATCCTACATAAGACAGTTTCTGAGATAAATCGATCAAAAATATAGTTCATTTTCATTGTTATCGTATGCACCGCTCCTTTATTTATATTTTTAGTGGTGTGACTTTTTCGATAACTGGCACGGTTTTCGAGTTATCGACGTCGTGGGTGTGAATGCGTACTAGGACCAAATTTATAAAAATTGAAAATTATTATTTTTTGATATCTAAAAATAAATCGGAAAAAGGAAATCTTCATCTGCAAGCTGGGCATATACGGTAGTTTGCAAGTAAAAACAGCTGTGGTTCATTGTCACTCAATTAATATGTTCTTCAGGTATATAAAAATCTAAGATCAATATAAAGAATAGGAAGATATTGAATTAACCTTTGATTTCATATATTACCCACCAAAAAATACCTCATAAAAAAGAAAAAAATCCGATTTTCACAGTGGGGATATTTAAAATTCTGAACAATTAAGAAAAAGACGCTCATTAAAAAGCACACATTTGAGGTTTTTCAGTGAACTATATTATATAGTTAGTTATTAAATAATAAAGAAAAAAAAACGAAAAAGTAAACTCTCAGTTTATAAAAGTATAATACATATCGTGTAACAGTAAACTTTTTAATCGGGAATAGACTGATCTTTTTATTATAGTATTATAAACAGATTAAACGGATAAAAGAAAGGTCAACTGCATTTTTTAATAGGTCACTTTTCGACGAGATCTCGTGGTCGAAAGACTTAAAGGCATGTTATTATCTTAAGATTTTTTCATTTTTTTGCCTGGTGCGGTAAGATTGCACGTTGAATTAGTTTGCACGTATTAAGTCCCCTTTGTTTCCCTTACCTTCTTAGTTTTATTAAGGCCATATTCTGGAGAATTTGTTGATTCCCTTAAGTCCTCCTTCCGGCTACATGAAGAAAGCCGTTTTCTTTGTCCTTCGCATTTTTTATTTTTGAAGAAAATGTAACATAACCTGTCTTTCTGGAAATCTTTTATTAGTTCCCATGGTCTGACTGAACATGTGCCAATGCCTAGCTGTCCTGGGATTTGCTAACCCTCAATAGTTGCACTTCAACTTTTTGGATTAAAGGCCAGTTCTTTCTAATTTATATATATATATATATATATATATATATATATATATATATATATATATATATATATATATAAATATATAGAAAACAAACGTGGACTCACTGACACGAGCCAGCCACACATAGTAAATTCGGCCCAGAAAACCTCAAAATTTAGTGTCAATTTTTACGTCTCTACGGAGGTGACTTTATCCACCTGCCGTGTGACATCCAAGCCCAAAGTGATAAATCAAAAGAGAGAGGTAATTGTGCGGATGAATTCTTCAAAGGAAAAGGAAAATGCATCGTGGGCATGTCCGCAAAAAAAGTGTGAAGTTTGGTAATCACGCTACACGTGTTTCAGTCTTATCAGATTTCATCAGTAGAGCAGTTTAACCAAGTTAAAATATATAAAAAACTTGTTGAAAATCATAAAAAACAAACGTAAATTCACTGACAGGACTCAGCCACAAATTTGTAAATTCGTCCAGAAAAGCCCAAAACTTAGTTTCAATTTCTGACATCTCTCTCACCTCCCGTACAAGACTTATTCATATTTTGTTTTTTTCTAACTTGCGGAAGCTAATTTCCCAACCAAACTTTAGGGTGGGGGTGGCTCCCTCCCAACCCCCCATACCATGAAAATTTGTATCATTATTGATTTGTTCAGTTTTGTTAATTTTATTTTCAATTCCCATCATAAGAACTAGGGACATATCTTTTTTGTCTAGCTTTGACCAGGCAGCGTAATACATATCTACGTATTACATATGATACGACTAGTTTTGATCATTTCCAACAATGTAAAAGTGATTTATTTATCAAAATCTACCGGAAACCATAAAAAAAATTAACCATTTGAAACTCTGGACATGTTCGGTTTTGAAGAGTCGCTCCTCTACAAACCAAATATCAGTTATTTCTTTTTAATCAATGCACAGAAATATATTCGTTACTCGAAAGTGTAGGGTTGGCATCTGTGGACGAGTTCAAAGGAGACTACATAGTCTCGTAGTCAAAAATAGTGTTACATGTTTATCTGATTGATTATATGTCTGTGTTTCTTACAAATTCCGTTACTTAAAGTTTTTATTATATTTGTTTTTACTACTATGGAGTTAGTTTATTCAATAAGTAGAAAATAACGCAATTCAACTCTAGTATGACTTATTAGTGTCTCCTACAAAAGATGTTTTGAATATATTTATAGATTTTGTTTTTTTCTTACCTCGCAAATGTTATGCTATAGTCTAAAAATAATACATTTTTTTAATTTAACTTATTTGGGTTTAGTGAAAAATTGTTTCTTGTAAAAAAAAAAGGAACAGAAATTGGTACATACCTCGAAAAATGTTTCTTTGTACCAATTTGTGTGCCTGTTTTTGTCCCATTTCGTTTAAATTTTAAAATGTATTGTTCCTTTTATTAGATATACGATATTTTAAATGTAAGTTTTATATCAATGTTAACAAGTTGTAAAATTTCAAAATTATTTTAGGTTTAACATGTAAATTCAAAATGGAAAAAAACTTAAATAATAAATAAGACCTTTTGAAAAAGCCTACTAAGACGGGCGAAACGTCAAGGAAATAGCAAGTTTCATTATAAAACATAAACCTATACCCAAGAAAACTAAACACTATATTATATATATATATATATATATATATATATATATATATATATATATATATATATATATAAATATATACATATATATTTTATATATATATATATATATATATATATATATATATATATATATATATATATATATATATATATATATATATATATATATATATATATATATTTATTTTTTTTTTGTTGAATTATATGGAATTTAAAATTTGGCAACTCAAAGTAGACCCTAAAGTCCTCTACGGTAGTTCTGGAGGCCAGTTTTTTTCAAACTAAAGTTAAAAATCAGATTTATTAACAATATAACAAATTGAATAAACCGCATATGATTCTGCGAACAAAAATGGTACACCAATGTATCAATAATTTTGTCCGTAAATATAAGTATTTAGAAACTTTTTTAATGGTTCATTAAGTTTACTTTTACAGTTTACTGATATACGTTCACGTCAATAAAGGTAATTATTTAAACAGCTATTATCCTAATAATTATACTTGTACATTTCTTTAATTACAAAGGGTTTAGAGGTACTTGTTAGTTATATTTTGTGTAAGACGTTCAATATAGACCGAACAGCTATTGACACCACAATGTTGTGCGGAAAATTTGGCATATTTCCATTGTTTGTTGTACTTGAGAAAACAAGTTTTTTATCGTATCGTATAAGCAGTTTTTTAGAAGTATGCAAATGGTTACGAGAATACGTGCCAAATTCGTCAGCCATACTCGTTCCCCTTACTTAGCTTCTGAGAAAAGACAACAAATAGAAGTGGACCGAGGTCCATGACCTGCATTTTTCTCAAGCGAAAGAGGCTTTTGCAAACCCGACACTTTTAAGTAGACCAGACCACACATAGTCTTTCATTTTGCAAACAGACAGGTATGGCAGCTGTGCTCTATCAGGAGGGCGTCAATAACACGTCAAAATATTTTGCTTCTAAGTTTCTTGCTTAGAGTTAACACAAGTTACTCCAAAAACTCCTCCTGTTTTGTATGAATTGTTGGTTAGTAAGGTTAAACACAACTCAACATTAACACCAATATTGGTTTCTGAAATGGTTTAATTATGCTCGCCATTATGTCAAGATATATTGTAATTTAAACATGCCATAAATTATAGCTTTTTAAATCATATTATACTATTATTATAACTAATAACAATAACGTATTCTTTATTTAACTGATTCATATAACAACATTTCTTCATACTTACAGGTTAATAAATTTTCAGTCATTGTTGTAGATCTCATAAGTCTGATGTTTGCTTCGTTCTGAAAATATAAATACTTAATTAGTTAAACAATTTGTATTTTTAAATTAATATATCGAAACGTATATAATGGCAACACCTAATATTTATTGAACATTCAGCTTTATATGCAAATACATTGCATGCCTGTGATTACTGTCTACTGCCTCAAATACTGAAAATGACCCCCCACCCTCCAAGGATTTTTTCCAATAACCTCGGCCCTCGCTTAAAAATTTCCTAGCTAAATCTATTTTGCGTAAAATGAAAAAATAAATCTTATATTTCTTAAAGTTAGTTAAAAGATGACATACATAGTGTATCATTAGTGTGTGGATTATACGACCCGATCTACACCTTAGGGTAAAGAGAAACCATTTCATATATCTTTTTATAGATCAAATAAATTATATCTATCTATCTATCTATAGACAGTTATTTTAGAATCATTTTAAATGTTAAATTTAATAATTGATTGAATAATTTACTTTTTTGCCATTTGACAGATTTAATCTGTTAATTGACAAAATAAATTATCAATGCAAATGATATTTAAATCGAAGAACCAACAGATTAAATCTATGAATTGGCAGATTGAATCTGTCAATTAAACGATTTAAAATTTACTTGCGTTGACAGGTTTCTGTCAATTGATAGAAAAAATCTGTCAATTGACAGATTTGTTCTGTCAATTCTTTGATTTAAATATTTATTGCGTGGTACTACTACGCCGTCGAAGGACTTCTCTTAAAATAGTTTCGGATATTTTTTTATATTTGAGCAAATGCTAATGTTATTAATTTGTAACGATGTACTGACGTGCGTTACAGTTCGTCAGTTTAACATATTGCTCAAATTAAATTTATTGAAGTTATTGAGTATTTAACAATTTAAATATTTTATTGTTCCTATATAACTTTATTACATGTATTAAATTCTCTAGATCCAGTTAAGAATGCGGTTGTGCGTAATTACGCTAATTATTGTATTTATTTTTAAGTTACTATATTGTTTAAGCATTTAGTTTTCGCCGAGGGCTGCAAACGTAATAATGCGTTCTTGTCGCACGAGTTCATTGGAAAACGCTCGGCATGCATGTCCTTGATCATTAATATTCAAAGGGATATCATACAAATTATTATTATTAATTTTAAATGGCTGATAAGGCAATGATTAAATTTGTTTTGTTAAGGTTGCTTTGTTCAATTTTAATATTGATATAGCTCTGATTAATTGCCCTAATTTAATTTATCTAGTATATTTAATGCAAAGCTACAGATTTTCACATAAATATCAGTAAAGACTTACGTTTCCTTTCCGTTTCTAAACAGGGGTTAAGAAACATGCGATGAGCCTAAACCATGTTAAAAAAAGAGAACATTTTTTTGAATTCCTTGTATCTGAACTAAAACGTATTAGTTTCGCGATAAGCGAGGCATTTTATATTCAGACATTTGAACAAATCGGTAGCCATTTTGACGGGTTAAACTCATATAGTAAATCTGTTTTTCCCAAAGTTACTTACATCAGTCAGATAATAAATTTTAATTTTTATTTAAATAATTAGTTATTTTGGTTCATTACTTTAGGTTTGCCTAAATTAAGCTAATCGGAATTCTGAAATTTCCTTCATAATGTAGTGTAGATAGTAAGCAATTTTTGCTTCAGCGATTTCAATCGACCCAGAACTTCGGAAAACCTGTTCGAGAACCGTTGTAGGAGTGAATGAAGTAGGAAAGAGTTCCAGAACAGCTTTAGGCAGTGGACAAGCTCATGGGTTCTCCACCCCATTGCGCCAGCTACTGATAGCTATGGCGAAAAAAATTCCAATTTTTCTGATTATTTAAAATATGATATAACTTTAAATATACGTACATTCAGTAACTAAGTAAAGTAGAAGTGTAATCATTATTAGCCAATTAGGGTACCTAATTTTAGTGACCGAAAATTGTAAATAATTTAAGATTTGTTTTCTTTATCCATTAATTTTTTTCTGAATTTCCATAAAATTTTTTTATTTAACCTAAAGTTGAATCATTATTTTTTTATTTCAAACAGATAAAATCCTTTAAAACTATTCTCAGGAGCAGGACTATCCGCAAGGTCCGACTCATAACACGGCAGCATAGTTACCTTTTATGTTGCGGATGGCGCCCTAATAAAAACTTATATTAGCTCCGTGTTGTGAGGCGTGTCTTCTGAGAGGACTATAGAGTGCATTCATTTTTCGAGGAGAACAGAACACATAAATAAACTGACTAAAAATAAAACCCCGCCTGTAAACTCATGCCAGAGCTGCTAAAAGAGCAGTGCCTAGGCCGTTTATTAAAAGGATAGCCTAGTTTGATAATGTGCATTACAAATTATTTTCAAAAAGTATAACTTTTTGCGGTATTTAATACCAAATAAACTAAAAAAGGCAATATCATCTTTATGTGGGTATTTAATTTGCGAAATTTACTAAATATGGGTAACGGACTTCACATGCTGTATACAGGGTAATACAAATTCGTAGCTAAGAAAAAATGCCCGGATTTTGCTGTAGTAGAGTTTTCCGCTTATTTGTAAACATAGAGTCTTGGGGTTTGCACGACACTGCTATGTTTTTGTAATATTTATATTGCCATAAAATAAATTTCTATAATCCCCTTTTTGCAAAATACAGGGTGACATTGAAAAAACTTGAATTTAGTCACATTTTGTTTCTTTATTTCTTACAACTTACGTGAAAGGCGAAAACTGATTTCCCTAGGTTTTTCGTATAGAAACTAACAGAGGGCACAGATTTTTTTAAAAGTTCAGAACAAAAAATCTGTACTCACTACTGGAATAGATTAAAAGAAAATCTATATTAATCAGCTTTTACCTTTCTTATAATCGGCAGGGTAACAAAGATACGAGGTGTATCTAGAACTAAAATTTTGTAAAAAAACTCAAAAAGCATTTCCTACTAAATACATAAATCTTGTTGAAGTTGTAATGGAAGAATGGAAATTCATTTTTCTTTAGCATTTAGTATACTAAGAGAGACAAAATAATAATAATTATAATTATCATATAATGCTTTTTTCATTGTTTTTTTCATAACAACAGTAATTATTATTGTTAATAACATTATTTCTATATATAATTTTTAATGGGTCACCCTTATATTTTTATTATTACTGCGTCCAGTTCAGAAAAAAATCTGTTCCTTCTATTGGATTCTATACGAAAAATGGGAATTTTTGATTTTGACGTAAGTTGCAAGAAATAGAGATGCCTAGAATTAATTTTTTCCAATGTACCCCTGTATCTCAGAAACGGTGGCGTTATAAAAATTTTGTTCACGGCATCGTAAATATTATACACACAATCACAAATATTATACATCCACACGCAGTTTCGTGCAAATCCCAAGAAGCTAGGTAT
>JAUTXW010004596.1:600000-827077 GCA_030620095.1 Kuschelorhynchus macadamiae | reverse complement strand
TATTTAATAGATATAATTCATATCACTGGTCCACTGAAAATCCACACGTAGTTGTGCAACAAGACCGGCAAGGTCGGTGTGGATTCAATATATGGGTGGAGATATTCCGAGGAAGATTTGTGGGACCTTATTTTTACAATGGAAATTTAACTGCAGATGATTATGTAAATATTTTGCGCACATATATTGTCCCTTTGTTGGAAGACATACCTTTAGCTGATGCCAGAAATATCTACTATCAACAAGATGGTTGTCCCCCGCACAATGCAAGGATCACAACTGATCTTTTAAACTTCGAATTTCGAGAAAATTGGATTGGTACGTGGGGCCCCATACCTTGGCCTGCTAGGTCCTGTGACTTAACTCCCTTAGATTTTTTTTTGTGGGGAAGATTGAAGGACTTGATATTTAAAGGAAGAACCTTTCACACAAAAGAAGAATTGCAAGAGGCCACTAGGCAAGCTTTTGCATCTATTAGCCCAGTTGAACTAATAAATAGTTGCAACTCGGTACGCAAAAGATGCTTAGTTTGTATTCAACAGGGAGGGGCTCAATTTGAACAACTTCTCTAAATATATTTATCAGAAACCTATCTAACTAAATACCTAGATTTTCATAATTATTTTTTATTTTCACTTGTAGCTGTAAATAGTAGTTTAGTTTGTTAATTTTGTTCAACTTTGCTATGTACACAAAAAAAAATAAAAAAAATTAATAATAAATAATTAAAATAACGTTAGCTAGTGTTATTTAAAGTTGTGTTTAAGTTGCTAACAAACTATAAATCTTAACAATACATAATTGAGATATTGTCATCACAAATCAAAGCCTACTTCGATGTAAACCAAAAACACCTAATATTTTCGTTATTTTTGAAAATAAGTACCTACAACTTTATATCACTGAAAAGGGCTAAACGCGAGCATTTTTTATAATTTATAGCCAACTATGATTTCCATTTGAAAAAAAAAAGTTTTGCCTATTTATGATAAAACGGACAACTATAGAAAAAATCTGAGTATGCCACTGGATTGCACATAAAAAAGTGCCTTTAGAATGTCTTTGCAGAATGTTAATATTCCGCAAAATAAAAAAGTTATGGACAATTTTCAAAATGGCCGAAAATTGAAAAACGCCCTATATCTCAGTTGGCAGTGAAAATATCGGCAGGCGGTTTTTGCCATTAAACATTTCTCAGAAATCGAGCCCATGAAACCTAAGTCAGTTTTGCTCTATCTAGTCAGGAAATAGGTTTTCTCTGTTAAAACAGACCAATTTCGACCACCCTGTACATTGTACATATTTTATCCACAAAACAATGCTAAAAAGGCTAATATTCGCTGTGCATTACTAAACTACAATATTGTTCAGATTTTAAGAATAAAACTTGTGTAAAAATTCTAATAGTTCACGTGTTAAAATCTTCAGAACAAAATTATTTATTTTTTCTGAACAATTATGTTTATATTTTATCTAACCCCACGCATCCAAGCCTTGATTGGGCCGCAGACATCTATGGCGGCGACATTCTGAATTATAATTCAACAGAAACGACATATTATTATACTGGCAACATACATAAAAGGTGGTTTGGTTTATAGGCTGCAGGTTTATCAAAAAAATACTTTCTTGGGGAGTAGTGTTACGACTTTGTTTAAAATATATACCCTGGGGAATCTGCTGTTTTGTACTCTTGAAGGCAAATAGGACTAAGCTATACACAGATATATACATATACCTATTGACATAATATATAAATACAACTATTTCTGAGAGGGTATAATAACTCTGAACTTAAAGACAATAAACTGAATAAACTTGTTGCCTTTTAGGATTCATTTATATGGTATAGTCTTATTGAATGCTTATAAAAATATTTCATAAAATCTTACATAAAAACAAACAAGATATATCAGTTTAAGATACTTAAGCATTTTTAAAACATAATGAGTTCCCGAGTAACACACTAAAATGTGAAAGAACTTGAATTTGTATTAAATATGCCTGAAACTTTAACTCGCTTTATTTTCACAAAACGTAAATTATGTTTGGCTCTTGTATAATTTAGAATATGGCAGTTGCAGTAATTGTATTGTTCAGAAGATATGCACAATTATTCAGAAAATAAATACAACTAATTCTAACCAATCATGTGTATATTTTCTGCCCAAAGTTGTTTCAAGTACACATTCAGACACAATTTGTGCACTAAATCTACACAATTGTGCAGAATTTATGCATAATTTTTTGAGAGTGTAATATCCATTTGCGAAATTTATTTTAATTAAGAACTTACTTTACTCGGAAATAATGTGTTATTATTCATGTTCATGTTCAACTTTTACAAACAAACATAAAGGTGAAGATATCCTTCTCAAAAACTAATCTAATGCTTTCTTTTTCTAAATACAATAGTTTTTGATCTAAATTGATTGGAAACTATAGTTATTTTTCTGCAAAAAGAAAAATCTGAAAAATGTGAAGGAGTTCGGAAACCAAATCTATATTATATAAAAGACAAACCGACTTTTGCTCATGTTTCGCCAGCAGCTCCCACTTGGCCAATTTAATTATTGTTTTAAATTAAAATCCTTTACGCACGGACTGGTTATCACTACTTTGTATTAATTTCTATTGTAATTGTCACATACATAAACAAAAATAAATTATTTAAAGCGCTGCCCTGCTACTGGCAAAAAGTCATCGCAGAATTGCTTCCTATTTAAAAGAATGCCCCGTACGCCACGTGAAAAAAATTCCATCAAATCACATCATATTCATTTATCTTTAACGTATCTCAAAAATAAATCTGGGAATAACCCTTAATATGAATAAGATGGTAACGTTATCTTGTACCTATCGCATTTTTTAGCCCAAGTACTCGAAACCTCTCGACGATCCAACGGCATTCGTTGTTTGGACTTGGGTTTAATAGTTCCTATTGATTTTGCATTTATTTAAAAACAATACATCGCATGTTCTGCCAGCCGCTAGGCGGCAATACTGGGAATTAGATGTACATAGCCTTGCATAAGGCCGCACTTTTTCTTGAGCAAGACTGCTCCTGGGATAAAAATTAAGTTGTGCTTACTATAAATAACATTAAAAAGTGAACCTATAGTTTTGGTTTTAGTCCAACAGAATAACGCCTTTGTTAGTCACTTAGAAATGGAAAATAAATATTCAAATATTATTTTCTTTATTTTTAAGATGAGATGTATCATAATATATACTTTTAAACTTCTTACATGGTTGACCAAAGAAATCTATGTAACGCTATGTCCTTATTTGTTTCCTTTATTGCAAAGATAACCAAGCTTTTTACCGCTCATTTTAAAATGAATATAGATTTAAAGCTAGAGATCAGTTGTAAAAATGTATGGCTTATAAACTCAAATCACTTCATATCATCGTTCATGAAATCACACGATATCACACAATGAATAAAGAATGTTTTCTTGATTGATTGATATCACAACGCAGAGGTTAAACGTAGAATGAAAATAAAATCAAAATAGACATGAGACTCGATACTCAATAATCTTGACGCATACGGTATCTAATAGAAATTTTATATTATAGACATGCGCAGAAAAAACCTGCACAAGATAAAGGATGCACTTATGGCAAATTAAAATATTTCACTTTCACTATCCTTGCTTCAATGTTGGCTCATTGGTTAAATGGTATACAGGCGTTATTTTCTTTTTAACTGTATGTGATTATTCCTCGGGTCACTCGCGAACAAATGCGATGTAAAATCCTGTTTAAGGAGGGTTATGAGGAGTTTCGTGTCGGTTTGATTATTGTTTCTTTTTTATTAATTTTTGAATTTTAGTTTTATCGTATGAGGTTAGTTATTATAGAATTAGTATTAAAAGTTGTTGTTGTGACTATCTAGTTAAATTTTTAAAAGTCATTCGCTGTGGCTTCCCTTCCCGCTTCGAAGAAATTCCCCTGATCTATAATGGCATGATCATGGTGGTAATTTAAGGTAAAATTAGTATTATTTAAATAGAGTCAAACACGACACGCTAATGGGAGTAGTATTTTGTCGGACATGCTGTCCTGCAATTAAATTATTTAGCTCTGAGACCTTAGAGTTGATTTTTCTGGGATGAAGTAGGATGTATTTAAAATTAGATGCTGTAGAACTTTCATATTTACATCTGTTTATTTGGAATAGCCGTTTTCGAGTCACAGGCCTTCGAAATCGAGAGTAGCAAGTTGAAAATATTATGCACCTCAGAACATTTTAAATGAAACAAATCAAGTTTAATCCATGATCTAAGTGTGTGATTGAGAACTGTGATAACTAAACTGTAGGCTTCGTGAAAGACTTTTTTAAAAGGCTTCTGAAAAGTAAACTGAACTTGACGTTAGTGCTTAGGATTAACTAAAACTGAAAAAAACCTAGTATTAAGCTTCCACTCGGCGTTCGCCTTGATAGTAAAATAATGTCTCACACTGGTGAGGTTTGTTTGTGCAACTTTCTGGCGTTCCTATACATTATGGATAATAATAATAACCCTGCGACTTTTCTAGCCTTTATGAATAGTGTGGATTCAGATATTTCTTTGAGGAGCGGACTCATTGCTCAGGTAACAACTCGGGCAAATGATGGCGGGATATAGGCGGATCCATTGGGCTCACAGTCTTAAGTTCACCATTGTACACGATAGGACTTTGACTTTAGGTTATAAGATAAAACCTCAAATAAGAATAATTCAAGCTAGGTGTTTAAACACCTTATTAAACACCGCTAATGAGAAAAACTTAAAGATAAATATAACTAAAAAAAAATCGTGAAACCAATACCGTGGCTTTAGATGGTGATATAAAACACCGAAGAATGCCTAATGAATTGATTAGCCGACGTCGCAAATTTATTGCGATGGTACACTCGAACTAAATCAAAACATAATAATCAATATTCACAAGGAAACTCCTATCAGTCACTTAAAAATTATCAGCGCGGATAACTTAAAACTTAAGTTTTCAAAAAGCTTTTGAAAAGGAAACTGAACTTTGCGTCAGTGCTTAGGATACTGACGCAAAGTTTAATTTACTTTACAAAAGCTTTGTGGAAAAGGTCTTTCACGGAACCTACAATTTAGATATCGGAGTTCTTAATCACACACTTCGGTCTGAAAACGGCTTTTCAAATGAAAAATATGTGATTTGGAAGTTCTATAACATCAAATTGGGCATTTAGGGAGCCCCTATAATTCCATCTTACTTCATCCCAATAAAGTTAACTTAGAGGCCTGAGGGCTAAACAATTTAACTAATTCGGAGGACTGCAGGTCGGGCAAAATACTACTCCCATGAGCGTGTCGTATTCGACCACATTTAAACAATACTAATTTAACCCCAAATTACCACTATGGTCATGCCATTATGAAAAAGGGGCACTTCTTTGAAACAGAAAAGGATATCACTGGGAAGGGAAGAAAGCGAGACAGGGTTCTGGCGGTTTATTTACAGAGAGTCTGGAGAAAAAGACCGAGACTAGGCAACTTTTTCATATACTTCAAAAAGGAGAGTTCTGTGTCTACTTGAAACCGTGACAAATATCCCTTGGCAACCTGAAGCAAAAATTTACATTTCTTCACATAAGGCCAACCCGGTATTAAATTTAAATACGTTGAATAATTAGTAAATTATTCTTAATATTGAATAAATTAGTTTAAAAAAATAATATGAAATAACTACACCAAACACGGTGGTCCTATCCTCCCCCCACCCACCTTTCCAGATCAACTCAGCCCTCTTAGATAAAACTTAAAAAACCCAACTGAACGAGGAGACTACATAGAAATTCGACTCCCCAGACGAATGTGGGTGATTTTGGTTTTAAAAGTAGAAAAGCTTAACGAAAATGAGCTGTTGATCTTCTATAAATTCTATACTCGATACATTATATATATATATGTATATATATATATATATATATATATATATATATATATATATATATATATATATATATATATATATATATATATATATATATATATATATATATATATATATATATATATATATATATATATATATATATATATATATATATATATATATATATATATATATATATATATATATATATATATATATATATATATATATATATATATATATATACCTATACCTATACCTATTCTAACATGCTTGTATCGTTTAATATTAATATATAACCATCATCTTGCGGTATATAGATGGGTGATGGATTGCCCCCATTAGTCAGATCCCCATTGCCCCCATTAGTCAGATGGCTGTCCAAACCAACTTGTGCATTATCCACATAAACATTGCCCCCATCAACTGGAGGATTGTCCTCCTCTGAATCTGTGTCGGACTCATCGCCCATATGTTCTAATGTCATCATATCATTGATGGTGTGCTAGAACAATATAATAGAAATTACAATCAAATTTAATTATGTCATAATCACCTAATTATCTTATTAATAGATGCGTAGCGTGACACAAAGGGGTAGATTATACTAAAAGTTGTACCATTGCTGTAAAAATACGTTTTATTTGGTGGAACATAAATATTTTTCTTAAATCAAACCAGTTTCACACTATGATAAAAAAGAAAGGTTTTGTAGTAAATTAAAATTTCACAGAAATGTATCACAAAACAATTCGCTACACATTTCCTTTCTAAATTTCAATTGTGTGGGGAATGTGGTATCATCCATACATTCTTACACTACTACTACTAAAACAATTGATTTAAAAAATTAGGTCTTGGAGATTTTTCTTCAAAATAAAGCATCAAGCT
Source organism: Kuschelorhynchus macadamiae (assembly GCA_030620095.1). Taxonomy (NCBI): domain Eukaryota; kingdom Metazoa; phylum Arthropoda; class Insecta; order Coleoptera; family Curculionidae; genus Kuschelorhynchus; species Kuschelorhynchus macadamiae. The sequence continues at coordinate 820,285 of JAUTXW010004596.1, read as the reverse complement.
ATGGACTTTTGACATAAACTAACAAGCAAAAAAATGCAATAATAAAAGAAAAACATTTATTATACAGGGTCTTTCCTAATAAGTGTCCGATATTTACAGGATAATTCCTCCAAAAGTTCCCAAAGAAAAAATAAAATCTCATTTTTTCTTCAAAATAAAGCATCAAGCTATGGACTTTTGACAGCAAAAAAAATGCAATAATAAAAGAAAAACATAAGTTGGTTGTGGAATTAATTTTGCTTGCGGTCACCTATCCACATAAACTATATAAAAAATTATTTCCTTTCTACGTTTCAATTGTGTGGGGAATGTGGTATCCTCCATACATTCTTACGCTACTACTAAACCAATTGATTTAAAAATGGAGTAAGTTTGGTTAAATCACAATATTTTCACCCAAAGAATCTGCAGTTATGCTGTGTACCTTTAATTAGCGAAAACCCTGTATAATAATTAACCTGTCCTATATATTTTTTTTCTGAAGGAGGCTTAAAGTACCTATCCACTGATATATACATGCCCTATATCTAAATCTAATAGTTAACGAAATACATAGAAATATATGAAAATTTACAACTAATTAATGCTGACTATAATGTAAAGCCTTAAATCTATAAAGATAATTAAAAGAACGCTTCAAGGATTTTTAATTTTCCAATATCCAAGTTAATTGGGTCATATATGTATATATACAGGGTGTTCAGCTAAGGGTGGTTTTCGGCCATATCTCCGAAAGTATTTGCCCTAAGTTATTGGTGAAAAAATCGAATAAGTAAATCGCCAAAAATAAAAAAGCTGGAAAATTATTTTCGACGCGCAACAACAACCGTAAAAATAAAAAACACGGTTTTTTTAAATAGTTCCAATTAATCCTTATCGAAATTATTTTTTGTGATCTAATAATTCCGCATTATACAGGGTTTTTCCTAATAAGGTAGAAATTAAAGTTATGTATTTTTTAGCAAATGTATGTCCTCAGCAAACAGCGTCTTGTGCAGCTGTTGGTTCAGATCATTTTATGAAATTTTAACCACATGTTAAGAAGACTACCTCCTAACGATATATGGTGCCGAGAAGATTCAAATTTATACAAGGTGTCTCAGATCATTGGACATTTTATAAAATTTTCAATTCGCAATATCCAAGTTTTTTAAATGGATCACCCGGTATTTGATATTTTTTTCTGAAAGAGGCTTAAAGTACCTATTATCGGGAAAAAATCGAATAAGTAAATCGCCAAAAATAAAAAAGCTGGAAAATTATTTTCGACGCGCAACAACAACCGTAAAAATAAAAAACACGGTTTTTTTAAATAGTTCCAATTAATCCTTATCGAAATTATTTTTTGTGATCTAATAATTCCGCATTATACAGGGTTTTTCCTAATAAGGTAGAAATTAAAGTTATGTATTTTTTAGCAAATGTATGTCCTCAGCAAACAGCGTCTTGTGCAGCTGTTGGTTCAGATCATTTTATGAAATGAGAGATATCAAAACGCGGTTTTCTCCAGAATTTAGGTAATTTTTCCCTCTTTAAACTAACTCTGTTGAAAGCATACTGTTCCGTTTGGTTTTTTCGAGAAAATCTCTAAAAATTGAATTTTGTTTAAACAACGCCCTCTAGTAGGTGTACCAACAACTATCGAGCGTCAAAAATGACAACAATTATAAGAGCATTAAATGCTCTTTCAAACAAATACCCACTTGAATACCATTAAATAAAAGATGTAGGAGGCAGAGCACTTTGAAAATTGATTTATTTATTATCTTCCCCCACCCTTATTATCGGAAATATGACAAATCGCCTTAAACAAAACTGACGCAGATTTGGTTGGAGTTTTTGTTGCTCTTATTAAAATGTTACCTCATATTGGGTATTTTCGAATAAAAAGTTGTTTTTTTATTTTCTATTGCAGGTACGCCGTCTTGTGGTAGTTTTACAAACTTGGAAATATTTTCCAACAATTTCTCTTGGCCACTTTAGTAACGAAAAAAAATTTTTTTGGGAGGCTGTAGCATCCATAGTCTGAGAAAAGCTACCCAGCCACCCTTAGTGGGACACCCTGTATATACATATATGACCAAACTAAAAAAACTTGGATATTGCAAAATTAAAATCCTTGAAGCGTTCTTTTAATTATCTTCATAGATTTAAGGCTTTACATTATAGGCAGCATTAATTAGTTGAAACTTTCCATATAATTCTAGATATTTCGTTAACTATTAGATTTAGGTATAGAACATGTATATATCATTGATAGGTATTTTAAAACTCTTTCAGAAAAAATATCAAATACAGGGTGATCCATTTAAAAGACTTGGATATTGCGAATTGAAAATTTTGAAAATATGATCTGAGACACCCGGTATAATTTTAAAACTCCTAACCATCATAGATCGTTAGAAGGTAGTCTTCTTAACTTGTGGTTAAAATTTCATTAAATAATCTGAACTATCAACTGCACAAGACGCTGTTTGCTGAGGACATAAATTTGCTAAAAAAATACATAACCTTAATTCCTGTCTAAATGACACAAAATTTGAATAAGAAGTTCTTATAAAAGTTACCTTAATTTCTTTCAGGGAATCTAAAAATGTAAAAATATACAGGGTGTTCCATTTAAAATTCAGGGTTTGAAGTCGGTACAGCACTTTTCGAATACCCTGTATTAATAAAACTTAAAAAATTTAAAAAATTCATTAAAACCAAGAAATATTTTTACCTAAAGTATCTGCAGTTATGCTGTGTGCCAGTAATTAGCGGACACCCTGTATAAATATTTTTTAAGATATTTATTTAAATTTTAAAGAGGAATTTTTGCTTTCTTTTTTGTATTTTACCACATTTATCGCTATTAAATATGTGAGGATAAATATGCATTCCAAAAAAAAAAGCAATACAACTGAGCGATATTATTTAAAATGTTGGAGTGGTTCGGGCTGTTATAAACATTTCAATAATTAAAAAAAAGCAATACAACTGAGCGATATTATTTAAAATGTTGGAGTGGTTCGGGCTATTATAAACATTTCAATAATTAAATTGTATGGGGTCCTTAATTTCCTATGTTTTAAATAGAAAGTGTATTATAAAATGTCAACTAAAAGGCATTGGATAAAACGAAGTTAATATGTTTAAAAAATTGTGGTTATTTGTCGGCAAATTGGAATCATGATAGCAATTTCGTGGATATGGAGAAAAAAAATGTTTATATTATGAAGAAAGTTTCTAAATAAAGAAATAATTGTACCTATTTTAAATAACTAAATCCAACTTTAATAATCCAAGACCGTTTAAAACTTACATAAATTTACACATACTGCACACATATTTTTGGAACGAAAATTTCCGAATGTTTAAAAGACGGTTATACAATACTACATGATCACATTGGTTGGCTTTAAGATAAAACCAACGGTTATTTGAAAAATAGGATCGGTCTGCTATATACTTGCGTGGGCAGAGTTGCCGATTTTAGCGCGAAAACTATCGATTTTTCACACTTTTTCCTAATAACCAAAAGTGATAGTATTTGGATAGGGACAACTTTTTTATTTGAAACTTTTTTTTTTCGCATCGTATTTTAATGCAATTAAAATTTTAATTTCAACACTTTTCTATTTTACATGCGAAATATGATAACACTATCTCTGCTGGCTACCGAGAAACCATGTGATTACAAGCATTCTGGAACACTGTGTACATAAAATATGTTTAAAGAAAAAAATCCGCAAATATCTAATATCACAATATTTTTACAAAAAAAATGGCAGTTATGATAGGATCATGTGGATAATTAAAAATTCAATCTCTAAAAATTATTGTTAACAGCCTTAAACATGCATTAAAAATATCATCTGTTTGAGCCTACATAAAATACGGTTAAATAACTCATGTAGATATTTAAAAATTCAATCCCTAATTATTAATAATAGTCCTAATCTCTAATTATTATTAATAGTCCTAAGCACGCATAAAATAACATCCGTTGAACTCACCTCTATATATGGGATATCCTGTGGGGATAGCTCTTTTACGATGATCTGACACATTTTTGACTAATATATATCTAAATCTATTTATCAATTTTTCGTGTGCTGGGTTTGAAGTTAAAACTAAAAATACCCGCATATATATATATATATATATATATATATATATATATATATATATATATATATATATATATGATTTTAAGCCTTTAAAATCTAACGGCACTACTTTTAATGGTTTTGGTCATTTTAAAGAAGTTTTTTTGCCTATTGAGATTTATGTGACAGCTATTTATTTATGGTAGGTCTATAAAACGGTCAGCCCTTTGGCGTTGCACAAACGAATACAAATATGAGTGCTTCTTGGAAGTCAAATACCAAATGTATTTTTAGTTGAAAAAATAAAAGCAGGATACAACAATTATTATACATACACTAATAATATGCATCCTTCGTTAAATGTTAATGTGTGATAGATGTCCCAATATGAATTTTAATATTTCTAGATGTTGTAACAATATATAATACATAATATTTTTCTTTATCTTGAATAACCAAAATACCAAATTTAATTAGTCGAAAGAAATACATCCAGTAAAATATAATCTCATTAAAATTTTTTCGAGTTTGTAAATTAAAACAAAAAAAAACATGTTTGAACTAAATATCGTATTTCCGTGTGTTAAAATCTCTAATGTCTATGTTTAAAATAATGAAATTTTTATTGTGGGGAAATGCAATCTAATATTTTGTTTTATTACCTAACTAAAATTATTTATATTATGTATAGTAAATAAGTTTTTTTTTCGGTTTTGTGATACTTAACTATTATATGCAAAAATCGGGCTATCTTGTTTCTACATAATGTAAAAAATTATGAATTGTATCACGAGCTTATAAATATGAATGTTTTTTTTCCTCTGCATACCATACACGTAAAAAAAGGAAATAGGAAGGTTTGAATAATTTCACTGAAACGAAAAGAGTTTTCTTTTAATAAGGTTTTTTTCACTCGAAAATTTTTTCGATTTTTTAATAAAATACATTATATATGTAAATATACCGTCAGAGATCAATTAGAAACTTGAATCGCTTTTAGGAAAATCTACAAACATTTTTCCCCAATATTTGGGAAATAACCTAAACAATTATTGAAAGTTTTATAATGTGTTTATTTATCACCATAAATAACCGATTTTCATACGACAATTTTTACGATTTTTAATAAAATACATTGGATATGTAAATATACCGTCAGAGATCAATTAGAAACTTGAATCGCTTTTAGGAAAATTATTATTTTTAGAAACAGAAGGGATATTTTTTAAATATTTTACAGCTTTTTATCTAGGAAACTGTTCAACGGGGCATCCTAAAATTAAAAGTTTTATAATGTGTTTATTTATCGCCATAAATAACCGAGTAATAAAAGATATTATTTTAGATGGGTATAATTTTACAGCATTGGAACTGGTCAGCAAATAGCCTAGAGGTAAAAACCAATTACAACTTTATGGTTTATGGTTTTAACCCAAAATTTTGTGTACAGCATAATATCCATCTAAAACATTCAATCAGTCTCTAACAATCGTTCAGTTTGAAAGGTCAGTTTAAAATACTTCGTGACATATAAAAAAATGAGTTCATTCAGTGAATTTGGTGGTTCAGTCAATAGTTTGGTTCTTGGTGACTGTATTGACTCACTCGCCGAGAATAATTTCGATATTGTAAACTTAAGCCTTCTAACACCTGACGCATTCGAAGCAGAGTATGGTGATGCCAACAACAAAAAAATGGACGAGACCATCGGTGGCTGCTTTCCATTAGACCGACAAGAAAAACCGAAGCCCGCAGTGAATATAATTATCGATATAATAATAAAGGAGGCATCAAAACCTTCAATACTGAGGGACGCCCTTATGAATGGTTCGGGGGCGGCACAAGGTAAAAAACATAAGGTGGAAAGCAGTCAACCACAACCATCAACATCTGGGTTGGGGGAGCCGGTGTCACCTATAATCCAACAAAGAAGAAGGATTATAAAGAAACGGAAATTGATGACACCAAAAAAAATTGTTACCGACGACGACCAACCGGAAGATGTGTTTCCAATTAATCTGGGACCATTTTCCCAAGCTGAAGACGTTGAGGAAATGGTTCGAGTCGACAATTTGAAGACGACATTGTGTGACAAAATAGATCGGTGTAGGAGAGAGGCTGTGTGGTGTAGGGAAGAGGCCGCGCGGTCTGCGAGAGAGGCTAGCGACTTGGAGGCTCAGCTGGAGCGGTGTAGGGAAGAGGCCGCGCGGTCTACGAGAGAGGCTAGCGACTGGGAGGTTTGGCTGGAAAAGTATAAGCGACGTCTCTCGTTCATATGCAGGTAAGGCAATTTTCCTAAAAGCGATTCAAGTTTTTAATTGATCTCTGACGGTATATTTACATATCCAATGTATTTTATTAAAAATCGTAAAAATTGTCGTATGAAAAAAGAACTCATCAAAAAAAAAAATACAATAATAGTGACATATTCTTGTTAATCATCCCCGAAAACCATAGTGCGTCAAATTTTAGGATGCTCCGTTGAACAGTTTCCTAGCCTAAAAGCGATTCAAGTTTCTAATTGATCTCTGACGGTATATTTACATATCCAATGTATTTTATTAAAAATCGTAAAAATTGTCGTATGAAAAAAGAACTCATCAAAAAAAAATACAATAATAGTGGCATATTCTTGTTAATCATCCCCGAAAACCATAGTGCTGAACAGTTTCCTAGATAAAAAGCTGTAAAATATTTAAAAAATATCCCTTCTGTTTCTAAAAATAATAATTTTCCTAAAAGCGATTCAAGTTTCTAATTGATCTCTGACGGTATATTTACATATCCAATGTATTTTATTAAAAATCGTAAAAATTGTCGTATGAAAATCGGTTATTTATGGTGATAAATAAACACATTATAAAACTTTCAATAATTGTTTAGGTTATTTCCCAAATATTGGGGAAAAATGTTTGTAGATTTTCCTAAAAGCGATTCAAGTTTCTAATTGATCTCTGACGGTATATTTACATATATAATGTATTTTATTAAAAAATCGTAAAAATTGTCGTGTGAAAAAAACCTTATTCAAAGAAAACTCTTTTCGTTTCAGTGAAATTATTCAAACCTTCGTATTTCCTTTTTTTACGTGTATGGTATGCAGAGGAAAAAAAACATTCATATTTATAAGCTCGTGATACAATTCATAATTTTTTACATTATGTAGAACCAAGATAGCCCGATTTTTGCATATAATAGTTAAGTATCACAAAACCGAAAAAAAAACTTATTTACTATACATAATATAAATAATTTTAGTTAGGTAATAAAACAAAATATTAGATTGCATTTCCCCACAATAAAAATTTCATTATTTTAAACATAGACATTAGAGATTTTAACACACGGAAATACGATATTTAGTTCAAACATGTTTTTTTTTGTTTTAATTTACAAACTCGAAAAAATTTTAATGAGATTATATTTTACTGGATGTATTTCTTTCGACTAATTAAATTTGGTATTTTGGTTATTCAAGATAAAGAAAAATATTATGTATTATATATTGTTACAACATCTAGAAATATTAAAATTCATATTGGGACATCTATCACACATTAACATTTAACGAAGGATGCATATTATTAGTGTATGTATAATAATTGTTGTATCCTGCTTTTATTTTTTCAACTAAAAATACATTTGGTATTTGACTTCCAAGAAGCACTCATATTTGTATTCGTTTGTGCAACGCCAAAGGGCTGACCGTTTTATAGACCTACCATAAATAAATAGCTGTCACATAAATCTCAATAGGCAAAAAAACTTCTTTAAAATGACCAAAACCATTAAAAGTAGTGCCGTTAGATTTTAAAGGCTTAAAATCATGTCTATATATATATATATATATATATATATATATATATATATATATATATATATATATATATATATGCGGGTATTTTTAGTTTTAACTTCAAACCCAGCACACGAAAAATTGATAAATAGATTTAGATATATATTAGTCAAAAATGTGTCAGATCATCGTAAAAGAGCTATCCCCACAGGATATCCCATATATAGAGGTGAGTTCAACGGATGTTATTTTATGCGTGCTTAGGACTATTAATAATAATTAGAGATTAGGACTATTATTAATAATTAGGGATTGAATTTTTAAATATCTACATGAGTTATTTAACCGTATTTTATGTAGGCTCAAACAGATGATATTTTTAATGCATGTTTAAGGCTGTTAACAATAATTTTTAGAGATTGAATTTTTAATTATCCACATGATCCTATCATAACTGCCATTTTTTTTGTAAAAATATTGTGATATTAGATATTTGCGGATTTTTTTCTTTAAACATATTTTATGTACACAGTGTTCCAGAATGCTTGTAATCACATGGTTTCTCGGTAGCCAGCAGAGATAGTGTTATCATATTTCGCATGTAAAATAGAAAAGTGTTGAAATTAAAATTTTAATTGCATTAAAATACGATGCGAAAAAAAAAAGTTTCAAATAAAAAAGTTGTCCCTATCCAAATACTATCACTTTTGGTTATTAGGAAAAAGTGTGAAAAATCGATAGTTTTCGCGCTAAAGTCGGCAACTCTGCCCACGCAAGTATATAGCAGACCGATCCTATTTTTCAAATAACCGTTGGTTTTATCTTAAAGCCAACCAATGTGATCATGTAGTATTGTATAACCGTCTTTTAAACATTCGGAAATTTTCGTTCCAAAAATATGTGTGCAGTATGTGTAAATTTATGTAAGTTTTAAACGGTCTTGGATTATTAAAGTTGGATTTAGTTATTTAAAATAGGTACAATTATTTCTTTATTTAGAAACTTTCTTCATAATATAAACATTTTTTTTCTCCATATCCACGAAATTGCTATCATGATTCCAATTTGCCGACAAATAACCACAATTTTTTAAACATATTAACTTCGTTTTATCCAATGCCTTTTAGTTGACATTTTATAATACACTTTCTATTTAAAACATAGGAAATTAAGGACCCCATACAATTTAATTATTGAAAGGTTTATAATAGCCCGAACCACTCCAACATTTTAAATAATATCGCTCAGTTGTATTGCTTTTTTTTAATTATTGAAATGTTTATAACAGCCCGAACCACTCCAACATTTTAAATAATATCGCTCAGTTGTATTGCTTTTTTTTTTGGAATGCATATTTATCCTCACATATTTAATAGCGATAAATGTGGTAAAATACAAAAAAGAAAGCAAAAATTCCTCTTTAAAATTTAAATAAATATCTTAAAAAATATTTATACAGGGTGTCCGCTAATTACTGGCACACAGCATAACTGCAGATACTTTAGGTAAAAATATTTCTTGGTTTTAATGAATTTTTTTAATTTTTTAAGTTTTATTAATACAGGGTATTCGAAAAGTGCTGTACCGACTTCAAACCCTGAATTTTAAATGGAACACCCTGTATATTTTTACATTTTTAGATTCCCTGAAAGAAATAAAGGTAACTTTTATAAGAACTTCTTATTCAAATTTTGTGTCATTTAGACAGGAATTAAGGTTATGTATTTTTTTAGCAAATTTATGTCCTCAGCAAACAGCGTCTTGTGCAGTTGATAGTTCAGATTATTTAATGAAATTTTAACCACAAGTTAAGAAGACTACCTTCTAACGATCTATGATGGTTAGGAGTTTTAAAATTATACCGGGTGTCTCAGATCATATTTTCAAAATTTTCAATTCGCAATATCCAAGTTTTTTAAATGGATCACCCTGTATTTGATATTTTTTCTGAAAGAGTTTTAAAATACCTATCAATGATATATACATGTTCTATACCTAAATCTAATAGTTAACGAAATATCTAGAATTATATGGAAAGTTTCAACTAATTAATGCTGCCTATAATGTAAAGCCTTAAATCTATGAAGATAATTAAAAGAACGCTTCAAGGATTTTAATTTTGCAATATCCAAGTTTTTTTAGTTTGGTCATATATGTATATACAGGGTGTCCCACTAAGGGTGGCTGGGTAGCTTTTCTCAGACTATGGATGCTACAGCCTCCCAAAAAAATTTTTTTTCGTTACTAAAGTGGCCAAGAGAAATTGTTGGAAAATATTTCCAAGTTTGTAAAACTACCACAAGACGGCGTACCTGCAATAGAAAATAAAAAAACAACTTTTTATTCGAAAATACCCAATATGAGGTAACATTTTAATAAGAGCAACAAAAACTCCAACCAAATCTGCGTCAGTTTTGTTTAAGGCGATTTGTCATATTTCCGATAATAAGGGTGGGGGAAGATAATAAATAAATCAATTTTCAAAGTGCTCTGCCTCCTACATCTTTTATTTAATGGTATTCAAGTGGGTATTTGTTTGAAAGAGCATTTAATGCTCTTATAATTGTTGTCATTTTTGACGCTCGATAGTTGTTGGTACACCTACTAGAGGGCGTTGTTTAAACAAAATTCAATTTTTAGAGATTTTCTCGAAAAAACCAAACGGAACAGTATGCTTTCAACAGAGTTAGTTTAAAGAGGGAAAAATTACCTAAATTCTGGAGAAAACCGCGTTTTGATATCTCTCATTTCATAAAATGATCTGAACCAACAGCTGCACAAGACGCTGTTTGCTGAGGACATACATTTGCTAAAAAATACATAACTTTAATTTCTACCTTATTAGGAAAAACCCTGTATAATGCGGAATTATTAGATCACAAAAAATAATTTCGATAAGGATTAATTGGAACTATTTAAAAAAACCGTGTTTTTTATTTTTACGGTTGTTGTTGCGCGTCGAAAATAATTTTCCAGCTTTTTTATTTTTGGCGATTTACTTATTCGATTTTTTCCCGATAATAGGTACTTTAAGCCTCTTTCAGAAAAAAATATCAAATACCGGGTGATCCATTTAAAAAACTTGGATATTGCGAATTGAAAATTTTATAAAATGTCCAATGATCTGAGACACCTTGTATAAATTTGAATCTTCTCGGCACCATATATCGTTAGGAGGTAGTCTTCTTAACATGTGGTTAAAATTTCATAAAATGATCTGAACCAACAGCTGCACAAGACGCTGTTTGCTGAGGACATACATTTGCTAAAAAATACATAACTTTAATTTCTACCTTATTAGGAAAAACCCTGTATAATGCGGAATTATTAGATCACAAAAAATAATTTCGATAAGGATTAATTGGAACTATTTAAAAAAACCGTGTTTTTTATTTTTACGGTTGTTGTTGCGCGTCGAAAATAATTTTCCAGCTTTTTTATTTTTGGCGATTTACTTATTCGATTTTTTCCCGATAATAGGTACTTTAAGCCTCTTTCAGAAAAAAATATCAAATACCGGGTGATCCATTTAAAAAACTTGGATATTGTGAATTGAAAATTTTATAAAATGTCCAATGATCTGAGACACCTTGTATAAATTTGAATCTTCTCGGCACCATATATCGTTAGGAGGTAGTCTTCTTAACATGTGGTTAAAATTTCATAAAATGATCTGAACCAACAGCTGCACAAGACGCTGTTTGCTGAGGACATACATTTGCTAAAAAATACATAACTTTAATTTCTACCTTATTAGGAAAAACCCTGTATAATGCGGAATTATTAGATCACAAAAAATAATTTCGATAAGGATTAATTGGAACTATTTAAAAAAACCGTGTTTTTTATTTTTACGGTTGTTGTTGCGCGTCGAAAATAATTTTCCAGCTTTTTTATTTTTGGCGATTTACTTATTCGATTTTTTCCCCAATAACTTAGGGCAAATACTTTCGGAGATATGGCCGAAAACCACCCTTAGCTGAACACCCTGTATATATACATATATGACCCAATTAACTTGGATATTGGAAAATTAAAAATCCTTGAAGCGTTCTTTTAATTATCTTTATAGATTTAAGGCTTTACATTATAGTCAGCATTAATTAGTTGTAAATTTTCATATATTTCTATGTATTTCGTTAACTATTAGATTTAGATATAGGGCATGTATATATCAGTGGATAGGTACTTTAAGCCTCCTTCAGAAAAATATATAGGACAGGTTAATTATTATACAGGGTTTTCGCTAATTAAAGGTACACAGCATAACTGCAGATTCTTTGGGTGAAAATATTGTGATTTAACCAAACTTACTCCAGTCCAAAAGTTTGATAATAACAAAGATTTTTAAGCCTCTTTCAGAAAAAAATATCAAATACAGGGTGATCCATTTAAAAAACTTGGATATTGCGAATTGAAAATTTTATAAAATGTCCAATGATCTGAGACACCTTGTATAAATTTGAATCTTCTCGGCACCATATATCGTTAGGAGGTAGTCTTCTTAACATGTGGTTAAAATTTCATAAAATGATCTGAACCAACAGCTGCACAAGACGCTGTTTGCTGAGGACATACATTTGCTAAAAAATACATAACTTTAATTTCTACCTTATTAGGAAAAACCCTGTATAATGCGGAATTATTAGATCACAAAAAATAATTTCGATAAGGATTAATTGGAACTATTTAAAAAAACCGTGTTTTTTATTTTTACGGTTGTTGTTGCGCGTCGAAAATAATTTTCCAGCTTTTTTATTTTTGGCGATTTACTTATTCGATTTTTTCCCCAATAACTTAGGGCAAATACTTTCGGAGATATGGCCGAAAACCACCCTTAGCTGAACACCCTGTATATATACATATATGACCCAATTAACTTGGATATTGGAAAATTAAAAATCCTTGAAGCGTTCTTTTAATTATCTTTATAGATTTAAGGCTTTACATTATAGTCAGCATTAATTAGTTGTAAATTTTCATATATTTCTATGTATTTCGTTAACTATTAGATTTAGATATAGGGCATGTATATATCAGTGGATAGGTACTTTAAGCCTCCTTCAGAAAAAAAATATATAGGACAGGTTAATTATTATACAGGGTTTTCGCTAATTAAAGGTACACAGCATAACTGCAGATTCTTTGGGTGAAAATATTGTGATTTAACCAAACTTACTCCAGTCCAAAAGTTTGATAATAACAAAGATTTTTAAGCCTCTTTCAGAAAAAAATATCAAATACAGGGTGATCCATTTAAAAAACTTGGATATTGCGAATTGAAAATTTTATAAAATGTCCAATGATCTGAGACACCGTGTATAAATTTGAATCTTCTCGGCACCGTATATCGTTAGGAGGTAGTCTTCTTAACTTGTGGTTAAAATTTCATAAAATAATCTGAACCAACAGCTGCACAAGACGCTGTTTGCTGAGGACATACATTTGCTAAAAAATACATAACCTTAATTTCTACCTTATTAGGAAAGACCCTGTATAATAAACGAATTTCTATTATAGCTGATATGTCACTTTGTTTACTTATTATCTCCAAGACCTAATTTTTTAAATCAATTGGTTTAGTAGTAGCGTAAGAATGTATGGAGGATACCACATTCCCCACACAATTGAAACGTAGAAAGGAAATAATTTTTTATATTGTTTATGTGGATAGGTGACCGCAAGCAAAATTAACTATAATTCCACAACCAACTTATGTTTTTCTTTTATTATTGCATTTTTTTTGCTGTCAAAAGTCCATAGCTTGATGCTTTATTTTGAAGAAAAAATGAGATTTTATTTTTTCTTTGGGAACTTTTGGAGGAATTATCCTGTAAATATCGGACACTTATTAGGAAAGACCCTGTATATTAAATGTTTTTCTTTTATTATTGCATTTTTTTGCTTGTTAGTTTATGTCAAAAGTCCATAGCTTGATGCTTTATTTTGAAGAAAAATCTCCAAGACCTAATTTTTTAAATCAATTGTTTTAGTAGTAGTAGTGTAAGAATGTATGGATGATACCACATTCCCCACACAATTGAAATGTAGAAAGGAAATGTGTAGCGAATTGTTTTGTGATACATTTCTGTGAAATTTTAATTTACTACAAAACCTTTCTTTTTTATCATAGTGTGAAACTGGTTTGATTTAAGAAAAATATTTATGTTCCACCAAATAAAACGTATTTTTACAGCAATGGTACAACTTTTAGTATAATCTACCCCTTTGTGTCACGCTACGCATCTATTAATAAGATAATTAGGTGATTATGACATAATTAAATTTGATTGTAATTTCTATTATATTGTTCTAGCACACCATCAATGATATGATGACATTAGAACATATGGGCGATGAGTCCGACACAGATTCAGAGGAGGACAATCCTCCAGTTGATGGGGGCAATGTTTATGTGGATAATGCACAAGTTGGTTTGGACAGCCATCTGACTAATGGGGGCAATGGGGATCTGACTAATGGGGGCAATCCATCACCCATCTATATACCGCAAGATGATGGTTATATATTAATATTAAACGATACAAGCATGTTAGAATAGGTATTTAGAATAGTTATTATTATTATTATTATTATTATTATTGTTTAGAATAGTTATTATTATTATTATTATTATTATTATTATTATTATTATTCTTATTATGTATTTTGTATTAATAATGCGTTGTTTTATGAAGACATATTGAGTTTTATTTAAAAGAAGACAATAATACCAAATTAAACAAATATTTCTAAACTTTGTTTTATTCTAAACACCCAAATTTAAATATTGATCCGCTATTGCTTGCTACAATTAATTTTTACATCCCTATTTGATAAAATAATTATTAAAATGTTTTAAGTAAACATTTCTAAATTTTGTTTATTCTAAATAAATATTTCTAAATTTTGTTTATTCTAAACACCCAAATTTAAATATTGATCCGCTATTGCTTGGTACATTTAATTTTTACATCCCTATTTGATACAATAATTATTAAAATGTCTTAAGTAAATATTTCCAAATTTTGTTTATTCTAAACACCCAAATTTAAATAATGATCTGCCAGTATTAGTGCCCGAGAAAGAATATACCAAACATTAACTTAATGATGAAATCCCTTGTGACCGCACAGAGTGCCTCTCTTCAATTTTATGGGTAGAATACCTGGCTTTAATAGCTTTTAACACTCGAGACCCTCTGTCGTCGCACACCCCCAAGGCCAAACAATATGCAACGACGAAAAGTTTTATACACGCTCAAGGTTATATGATGTTAAAAATCCTCAAGGCCAAACGATACAGCACACCTGGGCTCCCAAATCAAAGAACGAAAAATTTGGTGCACGCTCAAGGTCATGTGACGTCACATGGCCTCGAAGCCGCGTGATGCGCGCTCAAGGTCATATGACGTCACATCGCCTCAAGGCCAAACTACACAGCACACCTGGGCTCTCAAGGTCAGGAGTAGTGGTGGGAGGTGAACCAGTTCCCGTATTTGATATCTACTGGTGGGCTTCTATTATCGCCACTGTTGTCCTTGTCCCTTATAAAGTCATTGTAATTCGGTCTACAGCCATTAATTTGTGTATGTCTTGTGTTATCGTCTACGAGTAACAAGTTAAAATAGTTCACTATGGCTTCACATGCTATAAGAAAAAACAGTAGCTTTCGTCACTCAGCCACGTTTTATAGAAAATCATAAATATAACAACTTGATTATGTGATACCTGAACAAAACAACCTAAAGCGGTATTTTATGGAAACATAAAATGAAAACGAAACAAAGGGTTATGATTATGATAGATGGCAGAATTATAGTAGTGACTCAAGTACCGCAACTCTCCGCATGTTACGACACAACTCATTAAATTTTAAAGAACCGGTGGAATGTTCGCAAATCGTAACCGCTTGGTGATAATATATAGTATGGGATTAATGGGAACTTTGTAGATAACTAGTAGACTTCAAAGTAATTGGGTATAAGTGACAGTTGCGTATGTAAAGAATCCAAAACTATAAAAGCGTGTGGGAGCAGTCGTAGACCCTTGATGTTAAGTAATTTTCTCAGTAAAGAAATGCAGCCAACCTGAAAGTAAAAGTCCAATAGAACGCCATAATTTATTTTCATCTAACCTATAAATATTTAACTATGATGTTTGTTTTTGTGAGTATAAAGATTAAAAATGCATACAAATTAAACATTACGTTACAAAAAGAATCACTGTTCATAATAAGAAATTTAATGATAATTACTATTTAAACCAAAGTCCAAAATTACATTTTGGAGATTTAAAATGACCAACATATATTGAAAATTAACGAATTTTAAAGGCACGTAATTTTTTCACGACTATCATCAACATATTCACCAGAGAAATTGTCTGCGTTTTAATTTTCGGTATTTAGCATAGCCAGAAAACTAAGCGAAATGCATGTAAATAAATAAATATCAATAACGTATTCTATACGCTCTACATCATATTCCCAATTTGAGTGTTTGTTGTCGCCATAACTGTTTTGCTTGTATTAAAACGAACCATACATATTTTTAAAACGGATTAAATAAAGACAGAAATAAGAAAGTGACGAATAGGGTAAATTATTACTATTCGGCTACTAAAATGGAACTACTCAATTCCGTACTACCTGCGTCATTCTCAAAGTCACAGTTACACGTTATTCACGAAATAGTTACCCTAAAATTGTTCCCCATTTTGGTACTGACTATGTAGTATCAGCTTAAACAGAACGTGGCGGCACCAAGTTCTGGTTACTTCAATGAAAATACTTGTGATAACAATGACGTATACATGACTAAAAGTGCTACTTGGGTATATATATATATATATATATATATATATATATATATATATATATATATATATATATAGTTATTCATATGTAGTTAATCATATATAGTTATTCTTAGGGCGTGCAACAATCTCTAAAATCAACAATGGTCGTTATACATGTCTAATTTTTTTTTGTTTATACATTTTTTTACATCATAAAGCGGTGGCGAAAAATGTCTTTAAAAGCAAAAAATATTTTTTTACTTCAAGAATGAATAATATTTTTCGAAAATGGGAAAACATGTTAAATTTAGTTTAATTTTTTGCTTGTTAACCCTAGATTAAGGAAACAATAGACGTCCGAATATAGTTAAGTACTATATATTTGCCAAAACAAATTTCTTGTAAGTAGTTATTTTTTTATTTAATCTACCTATTTTTTGTCCAATAAAGTAAGTGTCTGATATTTTTAGCATTACCCGAAATATGTATGAAAACTTAGGTTACGTTAAGTTAAATTAGTATCCTGGGACTATGTTTTAAAACTGGCGTCTAAAGAATACCTTATTTATATATCGCGTAAGAAAAAGCACCGAAATCATGCCGAAAAATTATTCCAAGGTGGTAGATATTCGCGTAGATATTCTCTTAATTCGGCAAAAGAAGATTTTAGTTAATCGCTTTGTCTTTTTGTATATGTACTGCTCTTACAGGTTGTTAATTCTAAATGGATGTAAAAAACTTGTTGAAGAGCTTAATTTTTTTTTCAAAAAATTTCAACGGTAGTTTAACTTATTCAGAATAATTTTCTAAAGCATCTGATCCATTTAATTTTGATTCGACGTAAGTAAGGACTTTATGAAATCACTCTTGTAAAATGTTCTTCTCTTGTGGCAAAATATTTTTCACATTGCCAGTGCTATTAATGATTTACTGGTGTTATTGATATATCATAAAAGGATATCTAGTTTCTCAACTTCATTGCTTTTACTTGTCTTTGTTTTCCTTTACAAATTTTTGATTTTCTTAAAACTGTAAACATATGTTTTAATAACAGTCCGACTTAGGGAGTATTATTATTGAGGTCTCTTTCTTGAAAGTGAATCTCGTTCAAAAAATATTGTAGTTGATTTAAAAAATATGGAAGACACACTGCATGTTTAAAGGCATTATTTTTTTCTTTTTAAATTCAAGAAGAATAATAATAAATATTTAATCCGTATAAATGTATATACAAGTGTCATAACGCAAATTAAGCTGTCATGTTCTTCTACGATATAATTGGTTGTTTTATTTTCTCTTAAATATTTAATAACTTGTAACTTGTCAGTGAAACGAAAATCTGTAAATTGATATCTTGGGGTTTCTCGGTATGGTCTTTTCTTCTACAATAATCAAACTTCCGATTATACCAGAAGTGCCCATCAAGTTTGTTATTTCAAATAGAAACCCCTATTATTTTTTATGGCATTTTTGAATTCTACAAGGAATTTCCATGATATTTTCTATATATATCACATCTTGTCTAAACACGACCTAACTGTTTTTCGAAGCTTACAACCCCCCAAATACAATGGTCTATCACACTTGCCCAAAAAACATTGTTTCTTTTTACACACACAAATTCAAAAAAATCCCTCTACCCATATTTCTCTAACATATTGATTCTTATAGGAATTTTCTTTATTATACATTTTTTGTGCAATTGTGATGCGTCATTGTATTTGGGAGGTGCTAAGCTTCAAAAAAATTAAATAAAAATCCAGTTTCGAATTAAAAAAAGTTAAGTTGATTATGGTGGCACGAATACGAAATGTCGCATTTAAAATTTGATAATGCAGCTTTGTAGAAAAGAAAAAGTGACAATAAAAATGTAAAATTGATTTTTAAATACGTATTGAAAGAAAAAATAAAAACCAAATCGACAAAAGTCGTATTTATGCGAATATCTTCGAAGTGGTTTGGCATTTCATCAATTTGCGAAGGTCATAATAATTAGCGCCCATTTACCTCAATTTAACCAACTTCCTATCTCTTATGGCTTCCGAGAACCCTATGCAAACATTCGAATTTGTAGCAGCCTGAAATTCTGCAGGAAAATACTAAATCGTAGTTCATAATTATTTAGACCAATCTTTTGGGATTATTTTGGCTTGTGTTTCATTACTCTATCTCTGTTAAAGGAAATACATTGCTTAACGTAAAAAACTGCATTTTTACTATATAATCCACTATCACAATTCTTAAAATAAATCTAGTAGCCTTGGAAATTACAACTGTCAGAAGATTATTTTTGTTTGTTAGAATATCTCGTCAGGTCAAATAGACGTCGACCCCTGTATTCACTAAAAAGGTTTAGGAGTCAGTCCAGGTCTAGTTGCCATGGTAAACTCTTACTGTCATTTTGTAATTGTAAAATTTAGAAAAATTACTTGTTCAAGCTTTGAAAATGCCATCTTAAACCTTTTTTGTGAATATGGGTGCAAATATATAATTAATTTATTATTTATTAAGTTCTACACCCGTATCTACTAAAGAGGTTTAAATTTAGGCCAAAAAATGTTTGTTCGTTATTAACATTGTCAATAATTGAACAAATAATTTTTCTACAGTTACAAAAAGACAGTGACATAAGCGAAAAATAACTGGCGAACTGAGTTTTAAGTACCATGGCAACTAGACCTGGTCTAACTGGTCTTTTTAGTGAATACGGGGGCTAAAGTTTAATATCAGTGCGACAAGGGGTCATAAGATTACAAAATTTAGATAATTTTAAAACCTAAAATATAACGATGTTGTTCTGCCTGAAGATGTAAATGATACAGAAAGGTATCACGTTAAATGCTGCAAACATTTTGTAGCGATAATGAGCAAATATTTGGAAATAATACCATTACAAGGTAAATATATCTCACAACTATATATCTATGTACTTAATACTAGGCATTGAAATCCGATTTAAATATGTTAAACAAAAAAATAAAAAAGCTAGTTTCCTAGTATTTTCTTATACTGATATTTGTCAAGCGAGTATATTTTTAAAATTTCATTTATTTTATGATAACTTATTTATGTACATTATAATTATGCCATCCGATATAAACTTAAAAATTAAGAAAGGAAAGTGCAAGCCGTTTTGCATCATTTCAAACCGTATATAATTTGAAGGTAGTTAGAGTATTCAAAATATCCAATTTAAAACGTCAATATATATATATATATTTATATATATATATATCAAGTACTATATACTTATATATATATATATATATATAATATATATATATATATATATATATATATAATATTTATTTCTGCACGTCTACAAAATTAAATACAGAAAGTGTGTATACGCAAGTTAAAAGATAAAAACAGTTAGGTATAACGGCACGCATTAAAATTATTAAAAACATTTAGTTAAAATAGTTCAGTACATACCTTGAGAAAGATGTTATTTTGCCTTGCTTGGCGATGTGGAGGTGAGTGATACACTGGTTGAATAATTCTATTGTTTTTTTTATATTTATCATTTAATTTTTTTTATTATATTTACATTGTAGACAATATTAGTGGATACGGGTTGTTTTAAAAGTATTTGTGTGAGTCTGACAGTATGCAGTATATAATTATGATTGATGGAAATAGTTTATAACCATTAAATTAAATTAGACTGTGATATATTTGGCTGAGATTGTCATTGTCTTTCCGATCGTTTATTGTATTTGTTTCTTTTTTATCTCGACCATTTCTTTGAACGTCAGTTTATAGTAATGTTGTTCTTTTGATAAGACCGTTGTACTCGAAAAATCAAATTCATGTTCCATATCTCTTTCATGTTTATGTAGTGCTGTGGAAGCATTTTTTGTATATTTAGGCCCATTTAGTCTATTTGATAGGTATTGTGTGGTCATGCCTATATATTTTTTGGGGCAGTTTGGGCAGGGAATGCTGTAAACTACGTTTGATTGTTTTTTAATTGGTGTTTGACTTTATAGTGGTGTATATAAAGATTTAAGGGTATTGTTAGATTTGTGGCGTACGGTTATATCGTGTTTACCGAGAATGTGTTTAATCTTTTCAGAAAGGCCTTCAGTGTATGGCAAAGATATGTATGTAGTGGTTTTATTGTTGTCACGATTATTTACAATATGTTTTGTGCCATTGTTTAATTTATGGGTTCTTCGCTTTATAATTCGTTCGATGGATTTTGATGGGAAATGATTTTTTAAGAGAGTCTTTTTAACTTTATTTAAAATGTCAACTCGGTATATACGTGATGTTAGTGTTAGTGCACGATCAACTAATCCTATCATCACGGAGTTTTTTTGACATTTTGGGTGACTGGAATTATAATTAAGGTGGCGGGAAGACCAGGTTTTTTTGGTGTACCACTTAGTTTTAATGCCATTTGTTTTGTGGTCTCTTATTAATGTTAAATGCAAAAAATATATAGCGCCATCATTTTCTGTTTTGGACGTAAACTGTAATTTTGGATGAAAATTGTTAAAGAGGGAGATAATTTCCTTCCGTTTTAATAATTTTAATGCGTGCCGTTATACCTAACTGTTTTTATTTTTTAACTTGCGTATATACACTTTCTGTATTTAGTGTTTAGATGTGCAGAAATAAATATTTTGAAAAAGCCTGAAATGGCGAGGCGAAACGTCAATTAAAGTTTTTTTGTTTCAATCCACGAACCTAATTGCAAGAAAGTACTTGATGTTTATATATATGTATATATATATATATATATATATATATATATATATATATATATATATATATATATATATATATATATATATATATATATATATATATATATATATATATATATATATATATATATATATATATATATATATATATATATATATATATATATATATATATATATATATATATATAATATATATTTTGATAATTATTTTCTTGGGCATAGGTTAACTCATTGGGAAGTCTAACTATAATTCAATCGACGTTTCGCTCATTATATTGAGCTTTCTCAAGATATTTATATAGCACAATAAAAACATGTATAGTTAGTATTTAAATTTTAAAATGGTTAAAACATTATTGAAAAAACATCACTCAAAAAAATATTACATTTAAAAAAAACTATGATCATGAAAACAAAAATACATTTAAAACAAAATTAATATTATACAGAGTACCGTCCGAGTACATACTTTGGAAACATGTCAGTTTTACGAATGTTTGAGAAAATTTTTTCTTTTTTTATATTTACTTAGATTTTCATTGCTGTACCGAGTTTGGGTTTATGCTTTTATTGAAATGTACAGGGTTTTATGTATGGAGTGGTTTATTGATGTCTTTTTTATCGTTGACGGCATCTTTCTCTTTTTTAATTTGTATCATTTCTTTTATAGTGAGTTTTCGATAATTAGTTTCTTGCTCTAAAATTTTGGTTTGTTTAAAACCGAAATCATGTTTTTCTGTATGTTCGTGTTTGTGGAGTACAGTAGATGCATTTTTTGTATATTTGTGGTCGTTTAATCGAGTATCTAAGTTGTCATTCCTATGTACTTTTTTGGGCAATTTAAACATGGAATTGAGTAAACTAGGTTCGATTTTTTTTTATTGCTTTGCTTTTCAAGGAAGTGAAAAGACAGTTTAGTAAATTCTGTGCTTTATGACAGACAGTTATGTCGTGTTTAGACAATATATGATTTTTTTTTATGATAGACCGTCTGTGTAGGGCATTGTGTATTAAGTATTATGTATATATATATATATATATATATATGTTGTGTTTCCTAAGAATTCTTCCGATTATGTCTGTTGTGCCTTTTACATAGCGTAAGACTACTCGTTGCTTTCCCGGTTCATAATTTTTGTTGTTCGTTGTTCGAGAAACCCGTGCATTATGGTGCGATTTGTGTAGCCATTTTTCTTTAAAAGAGTAGTCTTACCATATGTAAAAGGCACAACAGACAGAATCGAAAGAATTCTTAGGAAACACAACATACAAACAATACACAAGCTACAAACAACTATAGGTAAACTACTCGGAAACCCAAAAGATAAAATCAAACTGGAAAACCACGGAGTATACAGTATTCCGTGCCAGGACTGTGAAAAGTTGTACGTGGGGCAAACTAACAGGCGAATATCGGCAATAGTAGAAGAGCATAAACTCAGCATCAGAGATAAACAAACAACCTCAGCTTTATTCATACATCATCAGGAAACCGGCCATAAAATAAATTTCGATGGGTGTAGGGAGATTGCCAATATAGAACATTATAAGACCAGAATAATCCGAGAAGCCATAGAAATCTAAAAACAAGGTGATTTGAATAATACCCTTAAATCTTTATATACACCACTAAAAAGTCAAACACCAATTAAAAAACAATCAAACGTAGTTTACAGCATTCCCTGCTTAAACTGCCTCAAAAAATGTATAGGTATGACCACACAATACCTATCAAATAGACTAAATGGGCATAAATATACAAAAAAATGCTTCCACAGCACTATATAGACACGAAAGAGATATGGAATATGAATTTGATTTTTCGGGTACAACGGTCTTATCAAAAGGACAACATTACCATAAACTAACGCTCAAAGAAATGGTGAGATAAAAAAAGAAAAAAATACAGGAAACGATCGGAAAGACATTGACAATCTCAGCCAAATATATCACAGTCTAATTTAATTTAATGGTTATAAACTATTTCCATCAATCATAAATATATAATGTATACTGTCAGACTCACACAAATACTTTTAAAACAACCCGTATCCACCAATAGTGTCTACAATGTAAATATAATCAACAAAATTAAATGATATATACAAAAAAAAACAATAGAATTATTCAACCAGTGTATCACTTACCTCCACACCGCCAAGCAAGGCAAAATAACATCTTTCTCAAGGTATGTACTGAACTATTTTAACTAAATGTTTTTAATAATTTTAATGCGTGCCGTAACTGTTTTTATTTTTTAACTTGCTTATATATACTTTCTGTATTTAATTTTTAGACGTGCAGAAATAAATATTTTGAAAAAGCCTCAAATGGCCAGGCGAAATGTCAATTAAAGTTTTTTTGTTTCAATCTAATCCCAAGAAAGTACTTGATATTTATAAACTGTAAGGTTCCAGAAAAAAAAAAATATATATATATATATATATATATATATATATATATATATATATATATATATATATATATATATATATATATATATATATATATATATATATATATATATATATATATATATATATATATATATATATATATATATATATATATATATATATATATATATATATATATATATATATATATATATATATATATATATATATATATATATATATATATATATATATATATATATATATATATATTTATATATATATATATATATATATATATATATATATATATATATATATATATATATATATATATATATATATATATATATATATATATATATATATATATATATATATATATATATATATATATATATATATATATATATATATATATATATATATATATATATATATATATATATATATATATATATATATATATATATATATATATATATATATATATATATATATATATATATATATATATGTATATATATATATATATATATATATATATATATATATATATATATATATATATATATATATATATATATATATATATATATATATATATATATATATATATATATATATATATATATATATATATATATATATATATATATATATATATATATATATATATATATATATATATATATATATATATATATTATATATATATATATATATATATATATATATATATATATATATATATATATATATATATATATATATATATTGACGTTTTAAATTGGATATTTTGAATACTCTAACTAGCTGCAAATTATATACGGTTTGAAATGACGCAAAACGGCTTACACTATCCTTTCTTAATTTTTAGGTTTATATCGGATGGCATAATTATAATGTATATAAATAAGTTATCATAAAATAAATGAAATTTTAAAAATATACTCGCTTGACAAATATCAGTATAAGAAAATACTAGGAAACTAGCTTTTTTTTTTACTTTAATATATTTAAATCGGATTTCAACGCATAGTATTAAGTACATAGATACATAGTTGTGAAATATATTTACCTTGTAATGGTATTATGCTTATTATCGCTACAAAATGTTTGTAGCAATTAACGTGATACCTTTCTGTATCATTTACATCTTCAGGCAGAACAACATCGTTATATTTTAGGATTTGAAATTATCTAAATTTTTTAATTTCATGACCCCTTGTCGCACTGATATTAAACTTTAGCCCCCCGTATTCACTAAAAAGGTATAAGTGTTAGACCAGGTCTAGTTGCCTGGTACTTAAAACTTAGTTCGCCAGTTATTTTTCGCTTATGTATGTCACTGTCTTTTTGTAACTGTAGAAAAATTATTTGTTCAATTATTGACAATGTCAATAACAAACAAACATTTTTTGGCCTGAATTTAAACCTCTTTAGTGAATACGGGTGTAGAACTTAATAAATAATAAATTAGTTACATATTTGCACCCATATTCACTAAAAAGGTTTAAGATGGCGTTTTCAAAGCTTGAACAAATAATTTTTCTAAATGTTACAATTACAAAATGATAGTGACATAAACGGAACATAACTGGCAAACTAAGAGCTTTAAGTACCATGGAAACTAGACCTGGACTAACTCTTAAACCTTTTTAGTGAATACGGGGGTCGACGTCTATTTGACCTGACGAGATATTCTAACAAACAAAAATGATCTTCTGACAGTTGTAATTTCCAAGGCTACTAGATTTATTTCAAGAATTGTGATAGTGGATTATATGGTAAAAATGCAGTTTTTTACGTTAAGCAATGTATTTCCTTTAACAGACATAGAGTAATGAAACACAAGCCAAAATAATCCCAAAAGATTGGTCTAAATAATTATGAACTACGATTAAGTATTTTCCTGCAGAATTTCAGGCTGCTACAAATTCGAATGTTTACATAGGGTTCTCGAAAACCGTAAGAGATACGAAGTTGGTTAAATTGAGGTAAATTGGCGCTAATTATTATGATCTTCGCCAATTGATGAAATGCTAAACCACTTCGGAGATATTCGCATAAATACAACTTTTCCCGATTTGGTTTTTATTTTTTCTTTCAATACGTATTTAAAAATCAATTTTAATATTTTTATTGCCACTTTTTCTCTTCTACAAAGCTGCATTATCAAATTTTAAATGCGATATTTCATATTCGTGCCACCATAATCAACTCACCTTTTTTAATTCGAAACTGGATTTTTATTTAATTTTTTTGAAGCTTAGCACCTCCCAAATACAATGACGCATCACAATTGCACAAAAAATGTATAATAAAGAAAATTCCTATAAGAATCAATAATCAATATGTTAGAGAAAGATGGGTAGAGGATTTTTTTTGAATTTGTGTGTGTAAAGAACAAACAACATTTTTTAGGCAAGTGTGATACACCATTGTATTTGGGAGGTTGTAAGCCTCGAAAAAATTAAATAAAAAAATCCAGGTCCGTATTTAAAAAATTAAGTTGATGACGATGGCATGAATACGAATACGACGTTGCCTTTAAAATTTGATAATACAGCATTATAGAGGAGGAGAAAAAGTGGTAATAAAAATGTAAAAATATATTTTGAAATAGAACCTATTGAAATATGGTCAGGAAAAAAATGTAATCGAGAAAAATCGTATTTACACAAATATCTCCAAAATGGTTTGGAATTTTATAATTTTGTAAAAGGCATATTAATTAGCACCAAATTGCGCAACTTTGTCGTCTCAATTTATTCAACTTAGTATCTTTTATGATTTTTAAGATCCCCATGCATACACTCGAATTTGTAGCACTGTGCATACTCATGTAGTGGACTTGCAACCGTCAGAAAAGGCTGGCTCTTTACAAATATTGTTAAATTTGCTTAAAGAATATTCCCAGCACCTTTACTGAGGTATGCATTTTTTTTCTATATTTAAACATATGTAAATTAAAACATATTAGAATTTAAGCTTGTAAAATTTTTTCAAAAATTTAAGGGATGACGACGCAACAGCGGAATGCCTGCCAAAACGGTACTTTCTTAATTAACGAATATTAAAACATTATTTTACAAATTTCTAGCCTTGTGCTAAATACGTTACTCGGATTGACCGCTAGCTCTTCTATTATTATATATCAGTAAAGTTTTCTCTTTTTGGCATTTTTACTTGCCTGTCGTAATCTTGTTTCAATGTCACTTTTCACATCAGAAAAAAATATATATACATATACGTTGTGGTATAAAAATCAGTGTTTAGGGACTTTTAACTAACTGCGCAGTAACACTTGGTGCACAAAGTCGATCTAATGACGCATTAATATATATTTAAACGTTCATATAACTTTGGTAAAAGATGCAATATTTCTAGAACAGCATTTTGATCGGGGTTTCTTCAAACAAAATATCTAAATACAAATTTAGGCTCTACCAGTAAAAGGGGGAATTGTTACAGATTTCAATTTTAACATTGTTAATTAGCTACCTCTCTGCATGTAGTTTTTATAACATTCACCGTTTTAATCAACAATAAGCTATCATTAATTACACCGAAAGTTCGCACATAACGTGATGACGCTTCCTAAATAGAAGTAATTTAGTTCCTCATTCAGTCATCTTGTTTTGTGCTTTTCCGGTCCGTAATTTAAGACTTTTTTAGAAGTTTCGCTTTAAGAGGAGATACTAGTTTCTATTTTACTATTCTAAAATATAAATCAGCATTTATATTTGCTATTTTATATTTTAGATTGCGACTGGGGATGGTGCTACACGTGGAAATTATAATAGATTCGATAACGACGTTTGCTTGATGCAAATTTTTTTTTTAATTTAAGACGGCAAATTGATATAGATACCTGCGAATTGGATACGCTCCCATTTGTAAATATATAGTATTAAAATATATTTCTAATAATTTTCTTTAATATCTTGGTAACATTTTAGACTTTCGGAAAAAGTTGTTTGCAATATAAATTCATTAACAGTTTTTTTGCCAATGACGAGCATGAGTAGTACAAATTTGATTCATAATGATGTGTGGTCTTCGAGAAAAAGAAAAAAATTATGAAACTTTATAGCAATATTACTAAAACTTATCAA
The DNA here is from genome assembly GCA_030620095.1 of Kuschelorhynchus macadamiae. Classification (NCBI taxonomy): domain Eukaryota; kingdom Metazoa; phylum Arthropoda; class Insecta; order Coleoptera; family Curculionidae; genus Kuschelorhynchus; species Kuschelorhynchus macadamiae. The sequence continues at coordinate 792,366 of JAUTXW010004596.1, read as the reverse complement.
TAGTTCAAATACTATTTCCTTAAAATAATTAATATCTTATATAAAACTCCTTAATTACATGCAGAAGAAAAATCCATTTTTGATAGATTGATAAAATCTCGAGATATATCTTCATTTAAGTTAAAATTTATATTTTTGAGTACATTGCCTAGTTCTCCAGTCTCATTATTTTATACTTCGTGTAGTTTTTACAACGTGATAGTTAAACATACTTATTGTCTATATTTCTACTTTGATATTTACCTAATTTCTGACCCATATTAAAAAATTAATGTGCTATATATTATATTCACATATAGTTTATACGTCATATATTGATAAAATCTCGATTAATGTCTAAGATCTAAGTTATGTTTTCGAGTACATTGTGTAGTTCTCCAGTCTCATTATTTTATATTGTATTTTTTATAACGCGCCAGCTAGAATTGACTTGCCTGAATAACAAGCTTTAAGCTCATGTATCTGTGTTAACTTGGAACATCAGACTGTGGTGAAAATAAAGCTGGTAAAAAGATGGTGCAGAAATAGATGAAAAGCAGTACAAATTTATTACAGATAAAGAAGAATAATCTGGTAAAAAAAGATGGTAGATGAATAGAGAGACCGTACGAAAACTTGATCAATTACAGGTATCGGAGGATTTTATACGAAAGTATAGAGGCAAATGATTATATATCATAAATACTACTGATTGTAAGTTGAATAACAAGCTTCATGGATGTATGTATGCATCAGACTGCTGTATAAATAAAGCTGGTAAAAAGATGGTGTAAGTATTGACATAGAGCAACTGAATATAATCACTAGTGCCGATTGCAGGTTTTAAGCATATGGCGATATTGCAACAGCTAAACTCTCAAAAGATACATATATGTTAAACGTATATAAACTCAGGGTATATAATTCAGTAATAATATGGTTCAGATTGCGTTATGTTCGACAAAATTCATTCAAGTTTTCACCGCAATTTTCGCTTTTTTAAGAAATTTTCTACAAGAAAGTTTGTTAGACTATTTCTTCCAAAATGAACAGTACGTTAGTAAATGAGGCGCAAATATGATCAGCGCAAGTCATATAATAATAATAATAATAATAGCACATCACTTTACACTTCCACACGTCATTGCCCTTTACGGATAAGTACTCTGTCACAGATGGCGCTTGATGTAAAGGATGTTGTTATTTGTTACTCATTCTGTAACGATTGAAAATCCATACGATATTGTTTGGCTGTGTGGATTTTGTAGCGTATTATTAAACGAACTTTTCGTGCATTTTTATTTAGTTTATACTCTATTAAAACATTTCTGATAGTATTATTTGAGATTTTCAGAATGGCATTGACGAGTAAGTATATCATATGTGAAAAGCACTAATACGTGATACTGTAGTTGTTAAAAAAAATCTTGAAAACTTCATTGCTGTAAGCAAAGCTCGGCAAGATGACGAGTATAAACAATTTGTAAGTGTGGAATTAATTGAGCTTCATAAATTGTGCAGATGTGAATAAAGAACAGGAGCATTTCATAATTTTTGAAGAGAAAAAAAGAAAGTACTTTGCTACTTCACAAAAACGTGAACAATTCGATTTCATGACTTGTGCCTATTTTGCGGAAATTCTTGTAATGTGACAGAACAGACAAATTAGCCAAAGGTAGACGTGATATATTTTATCTAGTCTCTAACTATGAAAGGGAGAGGGTTAAGATCAAAATCCGAGTTACGTCGAAACCAGAGATATATCGAAAACCAAACTTATCAGTCGAACGTAGAATCTTCCAGAAAAACTTAAAATTACATTCTTCTTTCTGTCAAATATGACCGCTTTTATCTTGACAGGTCCTCAACGGAGTGAGATACAAAAAACGAATCGCGGATTCGGATTCAGAGGGTAGTCAATACCTCCAGACGGTACTTTTTGTTGACATTTTTTTTCCCGCTTTTTTTCTGCATGGGGAAAAAATAAGCAAAAAATCCCATCTTTAAGATTTGACCTTGACCATTTGGTTTTTGACTTTTACCGTTTATCAACGAAGCTCTGAATTTCTATTTGGTAGGTTTTTGGGTGCCTTTTAAATCCCTTCTATCAGCGTGCTCGTATCTTTTCTCGTTTTTGCGGAAACGTGAACAAAACTTTTTAATTTTTTTTCTACGACTGCTATGAAAACTGTCTAAAAACGCACGCCAAACAAGATCTGAAAATTACTAATTTCACATGTGTGAAAACTGCTGTGTGAAATTTTTGCACACAGGTTTAGGTTTGACCTCGATGATGGATGACTAGCACAAATGTCACTAAAGCTTGAATCAAGTAGGTCGTGGTTTTCGATTGTATGATTACTTTCATTTTAATTTCAATCTGTCAAAAATATTTTATTTTTTTGCCAAAATCACCTTTTGTTGTGTAAAAATGGAGAGTGAAAGTGAATTTGAATGTACGCCACCAGAAATAAAGGAAAAAGCTACAAGCGTCTCGCTAAACCTTTTGCCGGAAACTTCCAGATACAAATATGAGACCGCGTACATGAAATTTCAGCAGTGGAAAGCAAGAAGAAATGTAAAGTCATGTTCGGAAAATGTGATGCTAGTATATTTTGAAGAACTATCGAAGAAATACAAAGCATCCACATTGTGGTCGATATTCTCTATGCTTAAAGCTACCTTAAAAGTAAAGGGCAATATTTATATTTCCGATTATATGAAACTACAGTCGTTCCTAAAACGAAAATCAGAAAAATATACACCAAAAAAGTCCAAAATTCTAACGGAGGAGGATTTTTCAAAATCTTTAAATTCAGCACCGGATGAGCAATACTTGTTAATAAAAGTACGTACTAAAAGCAAATTTTATGGCATATATTTTTTAAATCGTAAACATTGCAAAAATGTATTAAATATTATACGTTTAAACTTTCAGGCCGCAGTTGCTATCGGTCTAGCAGGAGCTTGTAGACGTGACGAATTGCATAAATTATCAGTCAATGATATCAAAGATTTAAATTCGGCTATGCTGATCAAATTAACAAACACAAAAAATATAATACCTAGATCATTTACTCTGATTGGAAACTTCTACAATATATGTAAAAAGTTTGCCAATCTCAGACCCAGTAATATATCCGAAAACAGATTTTTCTTGAATTATCAAAATGGAAAATGCACTAGACAAGCTGTAGGCATCAATAAATTTGAACGCATGGCTACAGAAATAGCCAATTTTTTGAAACTGCCCAACCCGAGCGAATATACAGGCCATTGCTTTCGGCGTTCATCGGCAATAATACTCGTTAATGCTGGTGAGGATTTACTAACTCTTAAACGCCATGGGGGATGGAGTTCTAGTGCAGTGGCTGAAGGATACTTAGACGAGAATAAATTAAAAATTGCAGAATCTGTAGACCAAACTTCGACGTCCTGGTCCTCACATGAATTGCAAGAATCTGAAACTTCTCCGCTGGAGCCGGTTCCTTCATGTTCACGAAACATAACGGAGAATATAACATATACGAATTCTATCAATAAACAAGATATGTCAGCGCACAGTTTCCAAAACTGTACAAAAGTAACCATAAATTATAACTTCAAATAGAGCTACTTTACTTTATATTTTGCGCTATTAACGTTAGATAATTTGTTAGATTTTGTTGTGATTGAATAAGCTATGTGATGAACTTAATTGTTTAAATCTAGCCTAATCGTGAATTGTACTTTTGTTGTTAAAATTAACCTCTTGCCATTTTCGCTTATAATCTCCCTAGTGCTTCAATTATTTCCAGAAATTTTTCGAGTACAGATTTTTCGAAAATTATTCCGAGTCGAACTGAGGGATAATTTTCAAAGGAAAATTGTGTACGGGAAAATATCGGATTATTAATTCAAGCGCGTGGGAGATTGGGTAAGAAAATTTCACACGAATTCAAACTAAAATTTAAATAATAGGTAATAAAAATGTCTACAAAGAATAAAGTTCGGCACGTATTAATTTGTAGTGTCAGTTGTTATTCTCATTCTAATTATGTATTTTCCTTGGATCTTAGTAAAATTAAACATTTCATATCGCTTTAGAAACATGTTGAGTTAATGATCTTGAATGAATTTGTGCTACTAAAGTAATAGGAAATTTTACTTTTATATGAAATTTGATGTAACATGTGTGATGTAAAATCATATCGTTTCTATCCTTTATCAAATTAAACTTAAAAAATATATATATTCCTTGGATTTTAGTAAAATAAAACATTCCATATTGGATTAGAAACATGTTAAATTAGTGATCTTAAATTAATTTGTGTTACTAAAATAGTATGAAATTGTATTTTCATATGAAATTTGATGAAAAGGACGTAAAAGCATATCGTTTTTATCCTTTATCAAATTAGTCTTAAAAAATATATATATTGTTTGGATTTTAGTAAAATAAAACATTCCATATCCGATTAGAAACAAGTTAAATTAGTGATCCTAAATCAATTTTTGTTACAAAAATAATAGGAAATTTAATTTTCATATGATGTGACGTACGTAGAAGTATGTTGTTTTTATCCTTTATAAAATTAATCTGAAAAATAATATAAATTCCTTCAATTTTAGTAAAATAAAACATTCCATATCGGATTAGAAACAAGTTAAATTTAAAATAAATTTGTGTTACTAAAATGATAGGAAATTTCATTTTAATATGTAATTTGATGTGACGCTGGTAAAAGCATGTCGTTTCTATATACTTTATCAAATTATTCTTAAAAAAATATATATTCCTTGGATTTTCGTAAAATAAAACATTCCATATCGGATTAAAAATATGTTAAATTAGTTATCTTAAATACATTTGTCTTACTAAAATAATAGGAAATTGGATTTTTATATAAAATTTGATGTGACGTACGTAAAAGCATATCGTTTTTATCCTTTATCAATTGTATTTTAAAAAATATATTTTCCTTGGATTTTAGTAAAATAAAACATTCTTTATCGGATTACAAAAATGTTGAATTAGTGATCTTGAATAAATTTATGTTACTAAATTAATAGAACATTTTATTTTCGTATGAAATTTGCACATCTTCTTTTATCCTTTATCAAATTAATATAAAATATGTATTAAGCTTGGATTTTAGTAAAATAAAACATTCCATGTCGAATTAGAAACATGTTGAATTAGTGATCTTGAAAAACTTTATGTTACTAAAGTAATACGAAATTTTATTTTGTTTCAACTTTTAGTAAAATAAAACGTTTCATGTTAGATTAGAAAAATGCTGAATTTATAACTGATCTTGAATAAATTTGAGTTACTAAATAAATAGCAAATTTTATAACAGTATATACTCCCTATAACCGCCACGAAGTTACTACAATTTTAGGAAATGTAGTTTTAATACATTTTTGAAACACTAACACATAAAAAATTGAAAAAAATATGTTACTGTTTTTGAAATATAAAACAGGTTTGGCGCCGTGCAGGCAATATTTTTAAAATTTTATGAAAACTAATTCGCCTCAACTACCCAAGACTTACCTGGACAACGTATTAACCAACCAATGCATCATAAATTTCAAAGTGTTGAGTTTGAATTTGAATTTCTCAATGTTCTCAAATAAATCCAACACAGAATGGAAAAATAACAGCAGATATATTACTAATTATATTTTTAATAAATTATGTAATATTTCATGGTATTCTTGATACACATCTTCTCGTCGCATAGGTGAATAGATAGGACTCGGCACTTCGCTAGTACTGATCATAAAATTTCGATGTTTGAGAACGTATAAATAGTATTTTGACACTACTTTATTTCTTTTTGTATTCCCCAAACGGTTCAACGATGGTTGGTTATCAAGAAGAGTTTCTTGTATCTTCTTAAACAGGTTCTCCTCCAATAGTTCTATACCAGCTTCCTTTACTAAATATTTTAAAAGTGGCAATTTACGGTGTTGTTTCTCTATTTCTTCGACACTTTCGCAAAATTTACAAAAGCCGTACTTATTAATTTTTTTCATTTTAAATATAAGAAATTGTGTAAACCTTCTACAACAATTATTCGTTTGACAGCTTGCTTATGGGAAATATTTGCTGCCATAGCCTTCTAAGATTTGTGAATAGAATTGCGGTTCAAGCTCATATTATTCGTCATTTTATTTTGACATAAGCGTTTTTCACACGGTGTTTTGTAATTGTATTTTTATTTTCTGCAGTTGTAGAAAAAGTATCGTGTGCAACACGTTTGAAAATGACTCTTTGCACACTCGTGTGCGAAGAAACGAAACTTTTTTCTGTATCTTTAAAATTTATGGTTTGGGCGTGGTCATGTGTGTTAAGATCCGCTTTAGGTTAGGTCAGTATACGTTCTCGAACTTTTTTATGTTAATCAAAGTTAAAGAAAACGAAGAAACGAAACTTTTTCATTTGAAATTTTTTTCTGTATTTTTAAAAATTATGATTTGGGCGTGGCCGGCTGAGTCAAGGTTAGCAAACGATTAATTACGTGCCCGAAGAGCACGACAATAACAATGAGGTTAAAAATTGAATACATAATTATGCGAATATTAATCGCGTAACCGATATTCTCCTAAAAAGGAGTTTTATATACGCCCGTGGAGGCGGGCGGAACGCCTGCTCATGTTGCAAATAAATACATAGAAGTTAGCAAATATTGTGTTTTTTGGCCCATGCGTTGTCGTGGTAAATCTATATAGGAATATGCTAAAAGCAAAATAATAATACTAAGTATATCCGTTTAGAGAGGTCTGAAATAAACCTAAAATACCACATATATTTCGTAAATAATCACTGAACATTTCCGATTACCATGTGGTTATAACATCGTTTGACTTGAAAAGAACTTTGAATGAATATAGAAATTTATCTATAATTTATCAAATTTGCCGATTCTGCGGCTTATCTCTTCTGGTATTTCTTCATCCGAACTATCAATATTAACCAGAATTACTTTTTTTCAAGCTTTTTTCAAATGATTGAATGTTTGTATCTTGGTTGACAGCAAAAAGACTAAAATTGTCAAAATTGCAAGGTGGTAAAGAGAACTTATTGTTGTCTTATTTGACACTGTCAAGTAATGATATAGATCCTTAAATTAGTTATTAAATTACGGTAATTTTTAATATGAAGTAAATTTGGCTAAATTCTCTACAAGCGTAGCAAAAACACGATAAATCTTTATTTTTTGAATATTATTAAATGCTGAAAACATTAAAATATCTAGAAGTCCTGTTTAAAGACGATTTCGCGAATAAAAAAGTATCCATTAAGATTTTCCGTGCGCAAAGCTCACCTTTGCGCATGCAAATGAGTGCACAAAGTAGAAACTTCGCGCACGCTCGTAAAAAATATATTTTGTATAATATCCTCTTCGAAAATATCACTTATATTACAATATGAGCTAAACTATTAAACAAAGTGACAGGACTCACTGAAGTCTAACGTTTAATAATTATCAATCATAGAAAGTTCATTGAAGTTTACGTATTTAAAAACAAAGGATATATACAATTTAGACTTTAACATACTTATTAGCACACAATAAGTAATAAATAAATAACCCAAATAAGCTGAAAATTTAATCATATAGGAGATATATGTGTACGCAATATTGGCAACATAAGCAGTCCTCATCTGCATAAACAAAATTATCCGCTATTTAGGTAAAATAAACAATTGATGCGCACGTCTGAATAGTAAATACGAAGGTCAATAGGTGAGTATATACAAATATTTGCGTAAGGGAGAGGAGTGCGAGAAAAATATACATTAAACAGAAATTTGTAACTTCTGCATTAGTCATTTAGAAGTTCAATTGATATATAAAACATTAATAATGACGTCTGTACACTATTTAAGTGAGTAAGTGGTTATTTTACAGATTTATCAGAATTTGAATGGTCAATTGATTTTAAAAGTTAAGACTCGTTACCTAGAGATAAATTCTTCTGTAATCAAACAACACATATTAGTGGAATACCAAGTTAAAATAAGGAATCTTACTGAGACTAATAATATAGTAGTCAAGGCATTTCAACCTGGATGGGAAAACGTGTTTGTTCTTTATATTAAAACCGAATTTTTGAAGTTTATGGACATTTTAAAACATACCATCAATATAGAAGCGAGTAAAAGTAACAAGAAAATTAATTCAGTTTAATAGCATTCCAGTAAATAGTAATACCACTGTTGACAGCTTCGGGGAATATAAATGCCAGCAATAACAGATCACACGCTAACCTGTTCTTGTTTAAAGAAGATTATATACCTATGACGTAACTTTTTATGTTTGCAGATCCTTTAGAGTTGACAGCAGAGTAGCTAGATTTTTAACTTGAAATTTCAATATAAAGTAACCACAGCCATTAAGAACAAGTTTAATTTTATTGATAGCCGCAGGTTGTAACTCAATAGTTTAGAGTTGAGACGTCAGGTAAAATATATAATTGACACAAAGTCTTGGCAGAAAAAATGTAGGGTTATGTACGCATGAGTATAATTGAATATTCGAATAAGTGGGACCTGGTCCTTAGTCGCTTTGGGGTTAAGCTGGTAAATGAAAATTAATAATGACATCTGATGAATATTTAAGTGAGAGTTATAGTGGTTATCTTGCAGACTTGGGGAGTTCATCAGGGTTTGAATATTCTATCGATTATAAAAGTAAACATTTGTTACCTACGGATACATTAAATGGTGACGTCCAAAAACGCAAGTTAAGTGTTAGAAATATGAAAACTAAAACGGTGGAATGCCCACTCTGTCTAACTGTAGTGGAGATAAAAGACGTTTGTACCCCCATTTTTTGTAATCAGGGGTTGTTATACGTATGTAATGCAATGGACGACAGGAAAGTAAAACTGCCCGATTTTCCATTTTTTTATTCGATTGTTTTGATGGAGACCAAAAGTGCAAAGAAAAACTACCCTTTAAAAAAATGATAAAGTCAAGCAAAGTTATTTCTTTAATCAAAGATTTGCTAAATGTCTAGCTTGTTTGTGCTATTATTTAAAAAAAATGTGAAATAAAGCAGTATATCTGTAGATATAAGTTGGTTTCAATTTCACATTCCCCATCGTTAACGACATAGCTTAAAATTTTAAATAAAAATATTGAATATTGCCAGAATATAATATATTATTCCCACTATTGCAAGCTATGTTCCTATATGTACCAAAGTTTAAAGCACTATAGGGTATATACCCTGCTATGAGTGCAACGATAGAGGATAAACATTTCGTGTGTTGATAATAGCGCTTATGTTACTTTGTAAGAATTAGAATGTATTATGATAATGGAAATTTATTGACATAAGTTGTGCTCTTATTTATTACCCAAGACAGAAGTTAGTTTTTAAAAAAATTATATTTTCGCTCTAAAGTATGTTTTAGTTTAGGAAATATTCAATCCACATATATAATAAAACACGCACAACACCACATAACATACCACAAAAATACATAATATAATACTATGTGTCTATGAAAATAAGTTCTCTTTCGTATTGATAGGTATCTTCTTGAGGTCTAAGTTATATAAATCTTTAGTTTTCAAATAGTTACACTTCAATGAAGTTTCTGTGTTTGATAGTTAAACATTTAGCCATCAGTGAGTTTAGCTCATGTTTAGTGTAATATACGTGACTATTTCTAAGAGGATATTGTAAAAGATATATTTTTTTGATATCTTTTTACATTCATTAAAAGTTCTTTTGCAGTCAAACGATGTTATTAAACTTGGTAATCGGATATATTTAATGAGTGTTTACAAAATATATGTGCCATTTTAAGTTTGTTTCAGACCTCTCTAAACGCATATATTTAGTATTTATTATTAGATTATTTTGCTCTTAGTAGATTCCCATATAAATTTTCCGAAAAAGACAATGCATGAGCCAAAAGGCACAATATTTGCTATTTTCTAATTATCTGTTCGCATCTCTTAACTTCCTTGTATTTTTGTCTTTACTACTTAACGCAGCTCTCTTCTTCATACCTTTGTAGACGAGAAGTAGTTTTTTCTTTTAGTTGATTGACTGGAAGAATTCACTTGTTAATATTTTGAAACTTTCAGGAAGCCATGCTGCTTTTCTTGATGGACTTGAATACATTTCACCCTCAATAACTGCTTATATAATTTTTAACTGTCGCTGCAGGGCATAACACCTTTCCCATGCAGATTTGGTGTTTCTACTTTATTATCGAGTATTGTAGTTATTTCTCTATGTTCCAATAACTTCAAAAATTCTATCTATCTATCGATCCATCCATTTGTCTGCTTATCTAGGTAGCAGTCTGTCTTTCTAACTATGGCAAAATTGTCGTGAGGGAAAACAGATGAGCGTAGAGAGCAGTTAGTTTATAAATATAAAGATAATTTAGTTTTAAGAAACATGAGACAAGTGTTAAAATGTATAAAAAATTGTTCAAAATAAGGAACATAACACTTGAACGTAGAGAGAAGTCAAGTTTATAGCTTGTTATTCAACTTACAATCAGTAGTATTTATCATATATTTATTTATATCTGTACTCACATAAAGTCCTCCGATATCTGTAATTTATCAAGGTGCTGTAAGGTGTCTCGTCTGTTTCTCTACATATTGGATTTTTCAACTTTGCAGAAAAAAAAACCAATGAACGGTACTTAATAAAAATGCAACTAAATTGATTGCGCCTCTTTTGGTTTTTTAGACAGAAAAAAATATTTTTTTGTAAATAATAATTTTTTATCAGTTTATGTAAAACAAAACTTAATATTACAAACAATACTGACCCGATTCTATTTAAATTTTATAAAATGCTAAAGATCTTTGGGACTAAACTAAAACTAATATAACGGGCGTTATTAGATGCGTTAAAAATGAATTTAGAATTTATTTATTTTCAAATATGAAAGGCCCTTGGTCCATACTACCCACCATTTCACTATGTCCATTTCTTCGAGAAACACATTGTTGCTAAATAACTATAAATTGCAAAATATCAAACCGATAGGGCGACGATTAGAAGGGGGCTAAAATCGACCGGTACCATCGAGTACCAAATTATTGTATTGTCAGCCGAACTTTATACACCTGGAAAATTCGCTTTCGAACGGAACGAGTATTTTAAACCGACCGCCGCGCCGTCACTGGCTTCTAAACTTGTAGTATCATGTTTTTTAAAAATCAAAATGTACTAACTTGGCGCCGATGCGGACTACGAATGCCGTGCATTCGTAGTATATTTTGTGCTTTTGTGATCAGCGGGCATCTTGTTATAAAATAAATCACTACACTCATAAAAAAACCTTTCATAGTCAGACCAGGGAGGTGATTGCCAATGTATACAGGTGTTTTACAAGGAATAGTGAAGTGTGACCCAATTTAGTTTCGCTCATATTCATTTAGTAACCAATATACTCTGTATTTTCAAATATTTTTATTAATATTAATTTAAGTTTTTTGAACTGATTTTTTTAAATATTTTATTAGGCCCTCATTTTGTTCTACCATCATGTATTCATACCTGGATGTTACCTTTTTACTAGGCCGCCATTCTATTCCGCCATTTTCGATTAGTACCACAATTCTACCTGTTTGTCTATTACACTTAACTCTTGCAAAACATTTCAAATGAATCTAATAAGTAGTTTTCCAGGCTGCTTTTTAAATATTTCATTAGGCCATCCTAGTATCGCACTTATGTCTGTTTTAAATAATGGAGAACTTTTTAATAACTTTAATGAGAGCCACCAGTATCCCACCAGAAAAAAATATGTCCAGTCGGTCAGCACTTCTTAAAGGTCTAGTCATTATCCATAAAGGTCTAGTCATTTATCAATCAATATTTCGTCCTTTTTGGCGATATTTCCTTATATCATGTATGTACCTATATCTCCAATGTGATATATTGGGTCTCTATATCAGTACCTTCTTCCTGATAAAATTTAACTTCACATATTTACAAAAAAATTTTCAATTCTCAATTAAAAAGATATTTAATGCAGTACACTTCCTAAACAAAATGTATTAAGAAAATTCTTATGCAAAAAGATCTTTTACACAATACTTTGCTTCTGACAAAAATATAATAATATATTAAATTTTTTTTTCCCATTGAATTATTTGAATAAATCACAAGTAAATTAAAATTTCAAGCAATAACATAAAATCTGAAGCAATATACATATACAGAATTTCGTTCCGTATTTTCAGAAATATACAGAAAATTCGAATATCGATAAGTGGAATTGAAATTTAAGTGGAACAGACCTTAATATTGTTACATACAGTCCATACTTTTATCTATTTATTTGAAGTCTGAATACTTGAACTACTAGTGGCAACGTTAAGACAACTGCTGCTGTGTATATAGAATTAAAATAGTGTTTATTAGTTGTACAAAATCTGCAAAGGTGTGCGTCAAACGTGTAAAATTAATCTGTATAGTGATACAGATATCTAGATGTATTTTATTTAGTCATATGAAAAGCGGTTTTATGTGGAAAGACACATTGCTCACAGGAAGGAATGTAAAGTTACTTTGCCCAATTTTAATCTGCCAAAAATATGTAATTTCATGCAGTCCTAAGAAAAGTGAGATATCTATACATTTAAAAATTCCAATTTTTTTTAAACATTTTTTTTACTTATTAATTTGTAAATTTATAACGCAATCCCTTTTATTAATTTTTTAGCAAACTGTCACTCAGCCTTTATTTTTGCATGGTTTATAGTACCTGCAGCCTGAATAAACAAAACAATACAGGGTGTTCATTAAATTAATTTATTTGACCAAGCACATTTTACAGCACTATAGAATGGAAATAAATTTAAATATTACATTCTATTATAAGTTTTTAGTAATTTGGAATATTTTGCCACAACGTTTTTAATTTTTTTGCTCTGGTTTTAATAGTTATAAGGATCAGGCTTTTTAGAATCACACAGCATGCATGATGTAATTTTGACATTTTTCTTTAACGAAAATATTAGTTGTTTCCAAATTGACAGTTTTTTTAAAATGAGTAGAGTGGACATTCAAAAAATTTCATATTTAACTTTTAACTGAGTGCCATATGATACTACTTTTAAAAATAAGATTAGAAATCCATTTGCTTTAAATTAATCTGTTTCCGACAGTTTCACCTCAAATATCAGTACCTCAAAAGGAAATCTGTACAAAGATAATACAGTGTCTTATATACAAAAAAAATAATAATTTACCGTAAATTAAAAATATACTTAAGTGTAGGGATTCACTTTAAATATAGTATTACTTCTTGATTTGCCCTCCATTTTAATAGTTAAAACAGTGTTATTCGTACCTTTGCAAAAAGTCTTTGGTGATTTGGAAACAACTGTTTCGATTAAAAATATGTCTCAAAGTGCAATTTGTAAAGCACGCTGTGTTATATTGAAGAGCCATTAAACTGCAACTTTGGTCCTTAAGAATTTTACTTCTACTAATAAAACTAAAGACAAATTTCGAAAACCGTTACTAAAAACTTTTAATAAATATTTTATAATTAAATTGGTTTCCATTCCACAAGTTTTTGAAATATGTTGCAACAATTGTTGCTACAAACCATAAAATAATAAATGCTAAGTAACACATAAAAAATGTAATTATAGGTAACGCCTTAGAAAATTACATGTAAAAAATAAAACAATTTTTTCAAAAAAATCATCATATTTTATAATTTCGTAAATTTTTGGAGGTACTGAACTTTTATTAATTTTACACACCATAATTAAGATTTTTCCTTAAAATTGTTTGTCTCCAGTAAGATTTTCATTAGATCTGTGAAAAACATATGTTAATATCTCTTCTCATAACGAAAATATTTACTTAGAAAAATCCATTAAAAACATTATCTATCTGTTTTATCTGTCTAGTAGATTAGTTACAGAATACTTTTTCAGCTGAATATGAAAAGTGACATTGCTGTTTGTCAAAACAGTGAACAAGAAAATTCATTTTTCGAATAGAGAATTGTATGTTATTACACAAGTATGCATTTTTATTTACTTTAAAAACTTCAGAAAAAAATACACTAAGTACCAGAAACATTAGTTAGTAGATTTCCAGTATTTAAAATTTAGTTTTGGTATTTTCCTGACCCTTCTGTGTAAGGGTATTGTGAAAGTGCGAATGTATGTTTCGGTATTTGGATAACGTCGACTCTGCGACTGATAATACACGGCGTTTATATAATAATTCTGTGAACATTGACGGCGTGAAGTCATAAAGGCAACTACGGTATTAGGCCCCTGATTTGTTCAAATGTCAAAAAATCGGTAAATAGCTTTACCCCGAATTTACCTCGTAATGAATCCTTCCATTAATTAAGATATGAGATAACATAATTTGTATATGTACTGAATAGGGTGTCTAGTTTTCGTGGACATTATGTCATACTTGCCATATTCGCGAACATATACTACTTTTTTTGTGAAACTCGGATGCTTTAAGCAACATTTTTATAGCCAGCTTAATTTTTGAAATACAGTGTGAAAATATAAAAATATATTGCATTTTGCAACTCCTAAAATATTGCATTTTGGAACCCCTCGTTACTGGGTTATCGTTTTGTTTTTCAAACTGGCACTTCTATATTTTTTACGTAGAATCCAGTGGGGCAGTCAGTTTTTTTAATTCTTATCATTTTTGATATATTACGAAAATTTATGCTTTTTTTAAATAGTTATATTTTGATTTGCATTAACTTCTCAAAAATATATAGTAGTTATTGCCGATTAAATAATTTTGGCAACTTATAATAATAAAATACAGACAATCAGAAACCAACATCAATTTAGTCCCGCTTGCTATTATTATTCAAAGATTTGCTTCGGAAACCTGCCGAAATGGCTACATGTCGACGATACATTCGGAGGACAGATATATCTTAATGTCTAATAATCAACGAGCTCCTTTCCCTTCTAAACCCTCCTTGGTTTGTAGCCACCAAAGACTGAATTACCGTAAAATCTACTAACTGAATAAGTTAATTATCGGACTTAATGTTGAGCTCATAGTTTTTCCTGGCTCACTCGTCAGAGCGTTCGCCTAAAATGCAATGGTTCGAGCCCCAGCGAATACTGTTTAACATTTTTAATTTTAAATTGTCTGAAATGCCGATTAAACGATTTTGAGAAGTTATAATAATAGAATACAAACAATTAAAAAGCAGCAACAATAGTTGTTAACACTTAGTCCTCATATTAAAGCTGCATTTAATGATTTTAATAATTTATTTTTATTTTTTTAATAGTAGACCGTGATGGCATTTTGACGTAAATCAGTTTCTTTTCCACAAATTAAGTTATATATTATAATTGTTGTAATTTATTAAACTTATATTTACTTATCCAGAAAGAAGGCATCCTAGTAACTGCACATTCTAAAGCAAGAAAAGAAATTTGATTAACCATCAATGATTTGTTAAATCCCGGTTCAAAATGTACAATAAAGATAATGAAACCTCACATCAAATATTTACTCGGCGACAACAATGCAGATTTGATTTCAGTGTATCTTGTTTCGTATTAAACACAATTTTTAAATTAATAAATTTACATTTATGAGAGTAACTTAAAAGCCAACAAATTTTTTGAAATTTTAGAAATAGCTTTGCGTGATCTTCTTGATGACATTCCACTGGCTTGCTTAAACGACATATACTTCCAGCAACACGGAGCGCCTAACCACTGTTCCCAACTAATAAGGCTAATCTTAGACCACAATTTTTTTGATCAATATATAAGGAATAATGGATCAATAAGATGGCCATCTGGGTTTCCAGATTTGTAGCTCTTAGATTAATTTTTGTGGGGATATTTAGAAAACCAAATTTATCGTTTTCATTACAACGTAATTGAAGCCCTGTTTAATGCGACACAAAATAATATTAAACATCTTAAAAAGGATCAGAACAAATAGTAACGCATATTTAAGGCAAAATTGTAACCAGTTTAGGCTTTATTCAAAGTCAAAGTCAAAGTCAAATAAGTTATAATATGTTTTTACAAGGAAATATGTGATAAAAATAAAAATATTCGTTATACAAAAGAGCATACTATGAGAAAGTAAAAGGAATTTGTTAAAAGCATTAAATGTTGCACTCAATACTGCCTTAATATCAGGAATAAATATCATTAACTATATATTTTTGAGAAGCTAAAAATAAGCTTAATACAAATACAGGTTGTTCCGTTAAAAAAAAACACAAATTTAGGTAATATATCAAAAATGACAAGTCTTGTTAAAAAATTAACTACGCCATTTGATTCTACGTAAAAAATCGTTTTATTAAAGTGCTAGTTTATACTAGCACGATTAATAAAACGATATCTGAGATACGAGAAAGGTCATATATTATAATATTTTTAATTTTATCCCCATTCATAACGAAGGAGGCTTCCGGTAAAGACAATTCAATGATTTTTGTTTAATTATATTATTATAATAAATTATTTTTAAAAGTGTATTTACGTAGTTTATAAAAATAAATTGTCATTATTATCATTCTCGAAGAATAGAAGGTCTTCTACCAGGAAATGGAATTTTACCGAGTATTTAAATATTTTATTAGACCACAATTTTGTTTCACCAAACTAGATTTTTACCAATAAGTTAACCATTCTCTGCTCATATAATTCTCGATTTTTTATTAAAAGTCAATCGGACTAGTAATTTTTGATTTATGCTGCGTAGAAACAGAATGACAGACCGACGGAAATGGAAGAACATGTTCTTCGGGGTCTAATTACCCTAACACGCAGAGATTTGTAAAAATCTAGGAGAAACATAATTTAGATTACCCTCTTCTTTACCACTTGTCTCGCCCCCACACCCTTACACTTATTAACACAATACATTTGTTTGTACCAACATCCATAAAGATCTATTGTAACCGAAATAACCAATAGATTCTCGTTCTTTGATCGATGTATATAGCTAAAAATAGGTCCAAATTATGTTTTGGTTAATTTTATTCCATACTCCATACACCAGATTTAAAGTTAAACTCTCTCGAAGAAAAAAATTCAGAATGCTATGGTAGCCTTCCGGCACTAACCTGCATACTCCCTGAAAATTTCATCTAAATTGGCGAAACCAACAAGGAGCAATCAGTGTAAATACATACAAAAAATTATAAACAGTCAGTTAAAAATACAACGCTTCAGGTGCTATTTGATAATATAAAAAGAAAACAATACGTATACGGTATAGTTTGCAGGTACCTAAAAAACGTGAAATATTCTTTAAGATAGTGCTTATAAGTAGACTTACCAGCAGATAAAATAATTCCTAATGCTTCGTCAGCTCTTTTCCTGATTTGAACAGTTGTAGTAAACAGTCCTTGTCTATTTTCCTGGCAAGTACTCGATGGCTTTCCGGAATCTTCGGAAAATGTTGGCGACATCGATTTTAGTTCTGAAATTAAAAATAGACAATCAAACCTCATAATTACGTGTTGGTCTGTTATTAACTGACCAAATATGTACTTTTACTGAGAAAATTTAAGAACATTACAACAAATTTATTATTTTCCTCGTAGAAGGAAAGTTTTGTTACCGTGAAAAAATCATCCTTTTTTTTCAAATCATTACGTTTCAGTGTCCCCAGATGCCGAAAAACATGTTTTCTCAATTCCGTCGGTCTGTCTGTGTGTTAGCGGCATAGCTGAAAAACCACTTACCCGATTGATTTCAAATTCTGACTAAAAATTAAGGGTCATATGGGAATGACCTGGTAGAAATCCAATATTGCAAAACAAAATGGCGACCCAGTGAAATGTTAAAAAAATTATTACTAAAAAACTACTACCCAATTTATCTTCTATCAATTTTGCACAAAAATCAAGGATTATGTAGGGGTCAACTGCTTAAATTTTGGTACGAATCCAAAATGACGGAACAAAACAGCGATTTATAAAAAATTTAAAAATTCAGCCTGAAAAAACAACTTAATGGACTGATTTCAAATTGTGGACCATAACTAATTGTGGTATAGTGACGAAGTAAAGCTGTGGTACTAACTGAAAATATAATATTTGTAATGGTGAAAAATAAACACCCTCTCAGGCTATATATATTTTCTGATTTTACCGTCCTTACATAAATATTCAAAAAATATTTTTATCAATTCCGTCGGTCCGCCTGTCTGTCTGCGGCATAGCTTAAAAACTACTCATCAGATTGACTTCAAATTCTAGTCAAAAATTAAGGGGCGTATGGGGATGACCTGAAAATATCTTAGTAAAAATCAAATGTTAGAACAAGATGGGTTAGTGAGACGTTAAAAAAAGTTACTAAAAAAACTAATTATCCAGTTTTCTCAAATTTTCTATCTCTCTGTTTGTCTGTCTGTTGGTATAGCTAAAAAATTATTTACCGGATTGACTCCAAATTTTGGTCAAATTTAGTACTAAAAAACTAATTATCCAATTTGCCTCAAAATTTGCACAAAAATCTAATGTTACTTTACTAGGAATAATATTTTGTTTCGAATCCAAAGTAGTAAAATAAAATGGTGGCGTAAAAAATGTTTATAAAATCACTCTGAAAAACTGCTTATTAGGTTAATTTCAAAATTTGTACAAGCATTACGAGTGTTATAGATATAAACTGTTAAAATTGTTGTACGAATTCACGATGGATGCCAAATAAAATGTTTAAAAAGCAACTTAAACAAACATCTTATTTGACTTCAATTTTTATGCAGGTACGAATTCAATATAACGGATTAAAATCGTGGTCTTAAAAAATCAGTATAAAAACTGCTTTTTTTTTAATTATACCCAAAAATCGAGAGTGGCGCAGATAAGAATATTTAAAAAGACAGTTATGTTATTAAATGACTACGTGCGGAACTAAATTGGATCACATTTCACTAATAAAAACACTATTTCTAATAAAAGGAAAATTTCATAACGAGGGCAGATCCGGTTAAAGGAAATTTAACAATTTTTTTTATTAAAAATAATTTATATTATGACAAAATGGTAGATTCATAACTTATCAAAGAGAAAGAAATTGGTTGAAAGTGATAAGAGCTGATCCGATGTCTATACGTATCCACAGAAATTAAAAGTGTGTTTACACATGCATCGATTTGCTAATGCCAGTAGACCCTCAAAACGCAAATGCATGTGTAGACATTTACCAGGTTGTAAGTAGCAGCCATCAATACATTAGTTGAAGAGGCATTCAATTTTGTCACTAATAATAGACTGGTCAGTTAAAATAGAAATTGCACTTGTAAAGTACTGCTGGTGCCTCTGATTATCGTTTTCATTAAAGAAGGGCATACATTTGTTCTCGAAATACACATTGGCTTATAAAAGTTGGTTAATATTTTGAAGTTCGCAATTACTGAAGGGTGGATGTTACTCTTTCAATATATTGTAAGTAAAATGCAAAGCATTAATTTGCCATGAGCAAATGATATCTAAACCGTTGATTTCCTGTTATTATTTATTTTAAAAAATGCACTTAATACTGTCTCTGAGAAATTCATTTTCCCACTTGTATGCACCCGTTCACTTATGTCTCTTTTTCAGTTCCAAGTTATTAGTCATCCTTTAACTACCAATTTAGAAAGTATGCGGCCGCTTCTAAAAATAATTTCCCTCGATATTTCTACAATATATCAACAAATACACCTTCCGTTTGCACACAAAATGTATAGTAAGAATAGCTAACAAAAATGGTAAACAAAATTTGCTTCAACTGGCATTTTTATCCATGCAAATAGAAGAAACCTTTAAGAAATCATGGTTTAGATCATGTCAAATTGGTAGTAATTGCATTTTGACACGGTCTAAACCAATGACAAAATTCAATGGGTGGGTTAGTGGATTCTAGGATGTGGTAAATACAAGACAAAAAAAATACCAATTTCAAAAGACACCTAACAGTATACCACCAGTATCTTACATTTTCCGCAAAATAATATTTAATTACCTTTATCAAAAGTACTTTTCCAGAAATGATGCACATAAAAAGTTTTGCTTGCCCTTTTCCTGCATCTTTCTTTTATCTATGCACATATATATTCTAGGACATTTAACTATATCGTTATTAATTTGATAGGTTAAACCGGCCGTACGCAAATAATTTAATAAAATTACAAAAGGCGGCAAATTTAACTACAGGATATCTTGGCGAATTGCAAAATTTAATTCACAAACTTATTTGAACTGAAATCTTTGAAAAAATACGTCAGGCATATTTTCTCGAGATCTAGATTAAGACGTATTGAAACGCAAATTAAATTTTCTATTAAACATCATCGATCAGGTGGAATATTAAAAGATTTTTCGAATTTTTCTTAGTGAAAAATGTTAGAAGGTTTTTCTAAGGATTTAGTACGTCTTTGTTAAAAATAATCATGGGAATTTAAATGGGATATTGAGAAAAGTAGTTCTGTCGTTCGTAGAAAAAGTTAGACTAGGAGTTAACGTCATTTGCCTTTACTTAAAGTTAATAAGACCAAAGACCGATTGTATTTCGCATAGACGGTCTTCAGATAAACAATAAACTCACCACTCGTTTAACGGGCAGTTTAATCGAAATATTAACTTGCGCGAAACAAGATAAGCTGCGGAGTTGTCTGGAGGCTATTTATTTAGAAATATTTCTATGCGTAATTTAATTCGGAGATATGAGACTACTAGCTACTGGCAACACTAGCCATGACATTGTACAGAACTACTTTTGTTTAAGTTTCATAGAGCTTATACGAGTATAGAGAGTTGCGAAAACGCCAAATATCTTAAAAATTTCAGTAATTACGGGACTTGATCTGAGCTGAGTCCAAAGATGATATACACAGCAGGCACCTAGGCAGGATTGGGGTTCAGGGTTCTGAATCCCCCCCCCAAACTCTAACAAACAATAATTTGGTACAGGCATGCTTCTTTCTAATTTTCCTGAAGTTTGATCAAAATGTTTCGTTCCACAAGCGTAAAGCTTACTTAAATACTAATATTATTTGTTTATTTTCGTTTTAGTTAGAAGTGTGCAAGAGAGAGCATGGTGTGCCCGGAAAGTATTATACGTCTTGAACTTGTTCCTTCTCCTTTTACTATTTATTATAGACAGTTTTTTGTAAGCTCTAAATCTTTATATTACGCGAGGTGCTCTGATAGAAGATTATTTATCTCTTTCGTTCGTTCGTATGTTTCTATATTAGTGCAAAATTGCAGTGAAAAACATATCATTTTATTTAAATAAAAATTGATTTTACTGAAACTATAAGAGAAACAAATATTTATTTTAAAAGTGTCAAAAATGTATTTGCATCCTGCTGAAAAATGTATTTGTTCCAAATAAGTATACATAAGTTATTCCATTAATTTCGTGTCAACCAAAAAATCGTGCTAGTTCACACTGAAGTAAAGTTTTGATTCATATAACTAATAACATACGCATTTGTATATATATATATATATATATATATATATATATATATATATATATATATATATATATATATATATATATATATATATATATATATATATATATATATATATATATATATATATATATATATATATATATATATATATATATATATATATATATATATATATATATATATATATATATATATATATATATATATATATATATATATATATATATATATATATATATATATATATATATATATATATATATATATATATATATATATATATATATATATATATATATATATATATATATATATATATATATATATATATATATATATATATATATATATATATATATATATATATATATATGCAACAAACGTGGCCAGAAGTAATTGACTGAAAATATTTTTAAGTTTCCAAACTGACCGCAAAAAATTCTACATACAACTAGATAAAACTTTTATTACCTTACTGGAAAGCTGAGTTAATTTCCTATTACTTTGATTATAAGCTTATTGTCATATCACCCTTAATAAAGAAGGAGTTGTTGACTTACAAAAGATTTAAATCTCTATATATTCTGAACTTCTTATTCGAATTGAATATCTAAACTTATAAACTTAAACTTATTTAAAAGAGAATTTAAAGCTGTTTTAGGATTCGGATCCTGTGACACTCCCTAGTTTTTCAGGAATTGGATAGATGACACTGTAACGATTACAGATTTTTTAAATTTTCCTAAAATGATTGAAGATGATTCTTCGCTTACGCTCGTTGTACAGAGTACCAAAACCTAAGCTTTGTCAAAAACCTTCACTAGTTTCTATGTTATTGCCAAATAAGTGAATTAATAGGTATTTTTCCGTCAGGGTGTTCCTAGACCATTTCTTTTCAGGAAGGGGGCACAAGAAACTCTAACAGCAAAAACAAAAAATCATGTTTTTTTGTATTACAGTAATTCCGATTCTGCTTGTTGTTAACTGTGTCTCGTTATTGGGTAACTCAACCACAATTTAGCCAACTGTTTAAAATATTTGGGGGCACAACCCCTTTGTTAGTGATGCCTTTGAAAATCTCGATTCTGCTGCTACATATAAATTAGTTGATATCTACGGTGTTACAGATCGATGTGGGCCCTTGAGAGAAACATTATTAGTCTAGCAGACGAGCCAATTGCAAGATATGGCGGTTGACCTTAAAAATGAATCGAATCTTCAAGGTAAATAATAAAAATAATTCCATCAAAGTTTCCGTTAAGTTTATTGGAAAGTCTACAGTTTTTCAATAAACATAAACAGACTTTTTTGAAACAAAACAAAAATTAAAATTTGAAAAAAAAAATACTGTCTATACAAGAACTCGAAAACTCGATACGTTTTAGATTTACTTCGATATCGTTTTAAAAACGGTTTTAGACAACTATTAGGTGTGGTCGAACGGACTATGAAAACAGTATTACTTTTGAATACTGGGCAGCTTCTTATTTACAGCTTCATTCAATTATTTAAAATTAATAATAATGCAATATTATTAAGTTGTTACTTTTGGATTCCTTTCTTCGCACTTTATCTAGGCTTAGAGCTGATCCAAACTTTGACTGAAGTGAAACTTGGAGCGAAAAGAAATTATTTGTCATAAGGATTTAGCAGAACTTCTAAAGACGTGACTCGAAACGTGACGATTGCTACTAGAATAATTTTGATAATAATGTCCGGAAATATCTCGACCAGCATGGTTGGATTGGATATCCTTGGTCGGCTAGTTTTTCGGATTTAACTTGTTTGGGCTTGTTGTGTAGAAATTGAAACTTCTGTTTCATTGGGTATCTGAACGCTAAATCGATGCATCCTAAATGACGGAAACCATTTGAAGATACACAGTGCTGTTTTTGTTATTTACTTGCGTTTTCGGCTTACTTTTACTGTTATGTTGTTGCTTTGATTCGTTAGCCTCTAAACACGCTCCGAACTTTGGTTCTGACAAATTAGACAAAGTTTGAACCAGCTCCAAACCTAGATAAAGTATGAAGGGAAAAGAGCCAAAGGTCACAAATCATATTGCATTATTGTAAATTTTAAATAATTTAAAAAAGCTGTAAATAATAATCTGCCCCGTTTTCAAAAATAATATTATATTAATAGCCTATTCGATCAGTTGTTTAATACCATTTTTATATGGATATCGGAGTAACTCAAACGCATCGACTTCTCAAAAAAAAATGTCCCGAGTAAGTTTTTTTCGTTCAGATTATCGGAAAGTCAGTATTTCTTTCGTATTTTATATTTTGTTCGTTTTCAAAAAAGTTTGTTATTTCTTTTTTAGTGAAAAGCTGCAGATTTTCTGATAATCTCAACGAAAAAATGATATATTTTTGATTGAGTTATTTTTTTTCCTCGAAAAATAAGACTCGATGCATTTTTTAAGGTCAACCGCCATACCTTATATTTGACTGACCTTTTGGCTCATTTGCTAGACTAATGAAGTTTCTCTCAGAGGCCTACATCGATCGGTCACACCACAAATAGCATGTGATTTGTGTGCACCAGCAGAATCGAGAAGTTCAAGAGCATCACCAAGTGGGGGCCGGGGGGGGGGGGGCTCCCTAATATATTAAGCAATTGGCTAAATTGTGGTTAGTTGACAAATTACAAGACACAATTACCAACAAACAGAACCACCATTTATACTGAAATTACTGTAATACAAAAAACTTTTTTTATTTTAGCATTTGATATTTTGGGCCCTCTTCCTCTAGGGTTTAGGGATGCCCCTGGATATTTTAATTTTATATATATATATATATATATATATATATATATATACATATACATATATATATATATATATATATATATATATATATATATATATATATATATATATATATATATATATATATATATATATATATATATATATATATATATATATATGTATATATATATATATATATATATATATATATATATATATATATATATATATATATATATATATATATATATATATATATATATATATATATATATATATATATATATATATATATATATATATATATATATATATATATATATATATATATATATATATATATATATATATATATATATATATATATATATATATATATATGTATATACATAAATATATATATATATATATATATATATATATATATATATATATATATATATATATATATATATATATATATATATATATATATATATATATATATATATATATATATATATATATATATATATATATATATATATATATATATATATATATATATATATATATATATATATATATATATATATATATATATATATATATATATATATATTATATTCCAAATAATAATTTCACAACAGCTTACATCAAGAAGAGTTAATAAAAGTAGTTATTTGACCTGAGCCGAAGCTATGTGGGTCATACATTAAAATTATATATATGAAAAGAAGGTAACTAATATATAAAATTTGTCTTCAGTATAATCACGAAATACAATAAAGATAAATTACAAGAATAGTATGTGTTTTTTTTCGAAATTTATGTTTGTGAGTGTTTAAAATACCCCTGCAAAATTAGCTGCTTCAGGCTTCTCTTACAGGATGTAGTTCTTTGGTTTCTTACATCTTTAGGAACTGAGTTATACAATCTGATTCCCTCAGTTAGGAGACCTCTCTGCCCTGCAGTAGTTTTCATTGGAGCAGTTCGTAGTTGGCTATTGTTTCTTAGATTATAGTCGTGGCAGTAGTTATTGGTAGATAGCTGTACATTTGTGTTTATTTCATTTAGTCTTGTTCTATGAATATAAATACAACTTTGATATATATATAGACAATGAATAACCATCATTCTATTGGGCAAATATAAGTTTTCTGTCGGATATAGACGTGGATAGTTAAAGATCTTTTTTATGGCCTTGTTTTGTAAAACTCGTAGGGGATGTATTTTATTTTCACTCGTACATTTCCATAGAAGTGTCAAGTATGTAAGGTGGCTATGTATTAGTGAATAATATATTAGCTTCCTTTGGTGCAGCGACAGGTATCTGGAGATTCTTCCCAGCATTCCAACAGCAGGTGCGATTCTTTTACAGAGGTAGCTTATATGTGGTTCCCAATTCAGCTTATCATCAATGTGAAGTCCAAGGTATTTTACACAGTTTGTTTTCTCAAGCATTTCACCATCTAGCGTTAAAACAATTTGTTGCCATTGCTCATTTTTAGAGAACACCATATATTTTGACTATATTCAGAGACAGTTCATAGAAGTTTAACCATTCTTGAATAAGGCTAAGATCATGTTCAGCATCCAATATCATTTGCTCTTTGCTTTTACTGAAGTATACTAAACATGTGTCATCAGCATATAGCTGTATTTGTCCTCTTAATGGTAGTTTGGAAATCGAATTAACATAGATTAAAAAAAGAGTCGGTCCCAGAATAGAACCCTGCGGGACTCCACAAGTAGTGTCTTCAACACTGCTACTTATTTTGTTCACGCACACACTTTAAGTTCGACCTGACAGATAGTCTTTAAACCAGGAGAGCGGTTGGCCTCTGATTCCCAGTGATTCTAGTACAGTTAACAGGAGCTCATGGTTAACTGTGTCAAAGGCTTTTTTAAGATCAAGTGAGACAAAGACACTTGCCATTCCCTTGTCCACATTATCTACTATTGATGTAATTAAATCCGTTGTGGCTGTGGTTGTATTGCAGCCCTGTCTAAATCCATATTGACCCACAAAAAAAATTTTTCATTGTTTAAAAAACGTAAAAGTCTAGATTTCAAGCACTTTTGAGATCACGGAGAGTAAAGAGATTGGTCGGTAATTTTCAGGTAGCGCAGCATTACCACCTTTATATATTGGGATCACTTTTGCTATTTTGAGTGAGTTGGGAACCACTCCTTTCATGAATGTAAGGTTTACTAAGGAACTCAGTATGCTGGACATTTGATGGTTGTGTTCTTTAACCACTTCAGTTGAGATTTTGTCAATGCCGGGGCTTTTGCCACACTTTAGATGATCTATTATATTAATTATCTCGGCTGGTTCTGTGGGTTCCCAATAAAATATGTTCCTTGTAGTGTGCAGTGGAGGAATATAGTTGTTGTTTGTTTGAATAGACTGCGCCAGCCTTGGACCCACACATACAAAGTATTAAAACTGCAGCCAGAAAAAACTACTTAATGATTGATTTCAAACTGTGTGCAATAACTAATTGTGGTATAGGGCTCAACTAGTAAAATTGTGTTACTAATTCAAGATGGCGAAACAAAATTGCGGTTAAATAAATTTTTTGTAATCATGAAGATCACCATCTCAGGGTTTACATATCTTCACGTTTTAGTGTCTCTAGATGTCAAAAAACATGTTTTATCAATTTCGTCGGTCCGTCTGTCGATCTGTGTGTCAGTTCGTGACATAGCTTAAATACTACCCGGTTGACTTCAAATTTTGACCAAAAATTAAGGGTCATATGAGGATGGCCTGATAATATTATGATAAAATGACAGAAAAATGTGAAAAAAATTTTGTTAGAGTGGTGTATTATTTGTAGTTAAGATTAAAAAAAAAACAAGTTTTTTATAAATTGTCGAAGTTTAGCCATATTATCAGAACTTTTACTCCGTTGTTCTGCATATATTTCCCAGATATTAAATTTCTAAATGGTTTTCGTTAACAATCCACTTGTTTTTATGTTAGAGTGGTGTATTATTTGAGGTTAGGATCTAGTAAAAAAAACAAAAGTCTATCTTTAAATAGCTGATGTTTCGCAACTGTACTGTTGCATCTTCAGGATACATATGTAGATTTTATGTCCAATATCAGTCTTTACGTATTCCGTTTGTTCGCAGATATTTCCCAGATATCAAGTTTCTAAATGGTTTTGGGTAACGATTCTCTTGTTGTTATTTTAGAGTGGTGTATTATTTGGAGTTAGGATCCAGTAAAAAAAAGACTTTTAAATTGTCGACGTTTCGAAACTTTATTGTTGCATCCTCAGGACACTTATAGATTCTATATCCTGTATGAAACCCATATTTTCAGTCTTTACCTACTACGTTGGACCGCAGATATTTCCTATATTAAGTTTCTAAATGGTCTTCGTTAACGATCCTCTTGTTTTTATGTTAGAGTGGTGTATTATTTGGGGTTAGAACCCAGCAAATAAGCAAATGTCTTTTTTTTAAATTGTCGACGTTTCTCAACTTTATTGTTGCATCCTCAGGACACATAAATTTTATATCTTGCATGATACCCCTATTATCAGTCTATACCTACTCCGTTGGTTCGCAGATATTTCCCAGATATTAAATTTCTAAATGGTTTTCGTTAACGATCTTCTTGTGGTTATGTTAAAGTGGTGTATTTTTTTGGGTTAAAAAATATCTGCCGACCAATGGAGTAGGTAAAGCCTAATATGGCTTTCATGCAGGATAGAAAATCTATGTATCCTGAGGATGCAACAATAAATTGGCGAAACGTTGTTTTTTTTACTGGATCCTAACGCCAAATAATACACCACTCTAACATAACAACAAGGGGATCGTTAATGAAAACCATTCTGAAACTTAATACCTGGCATATCTGCG
This sequence comes from Kuschelorhynchus macadamiae, assembly GCA_030620095.1. Classification (NCBI taxonomy): domain Eukaryota; kingdom Metazoa; phylum Arthropoda; class Insecta; order Coleoptera; family Curculionidae; genus Kuschelorhynchus; species Kuschelorhynchus macadamiae. The sequence continues at coordinate 764,331 of JAUTXW010004596.1, read as the reverse complement.
GACTAACGGAGTAGGTAAAGATGATAATATGGGTTTCAATTTAATATGGCGAAACCAAAAAACCGCCAAATAAAATTTTTAAAATGCAGAAAAATGAAATGTGAAAATAGGATACTTATTGAATTTATTTTAAATTATGCCCAAAAGTCAAATGTGGCATAGATAGAAAGAAAATGGTAAACATATTGGTAGGAATCCAATAGGAACAAAACGGCGTCCAATAAAAATGAAGAGACAGTATATGTGACACATATATACTGTGACTCTGTACTGAACTAACTTGGATCACACTTCACTTTTCCGAATAAAAGTAATAATTCATAACGAGGGAAGTTCCGGGTAAAGGAATTTACCGATTTTTTTACATACTACAACATGAAAGTTATATTTAGTTATTTAATTATAAATTTTAACGCAGATTTTTAAATATTAGTATATATTTTTGTTAACGCTATTTTGCTGCTATTACTTAAACAATTATGCGAAACGTCCAAATTTCTGCTTGAGACATTTTCCCTGTAAATATAGGAAAAAATCCTTGTGCTACTTTATTAATACAAAATAAAGCAGATTGTTTTAGGTCTACGTTTAAATCGAAATTTTAATTTATAAATTATTGTTACTTACCTTTTTTAAAGACAAAATTTATTTTTTTCATTATTTTGAACTAATAAAGTTACAGGATGTCCCAATATTTCTGACTACCTTCATCAGTGCTAATTTATGATGAGGTACGAAACATCGGGTCAAAAATCTAATCACGTCATATTGTCGACGAAAATAAATGGCAATGAGAATGAATTTTTAATTCCGGAGTAGATCAAAAAAGTGAAATATTTTTGAACTAGGTACTTCTTTTCTGATTCTAATAAAAGAGGTAGAGACAAATAAATTTTACATTTCCATTACCACATTTGGTAATGGTAAGGTAATTGAATTTTTTACCCTACGCGGGCTTTCCGCATTCATTATTAACTAGCATTGATGATGGTTTTTTTAGTCCAAAATATCGGAAAAATGTTAGGTGTGATATGCTGTTAGATTTAGAATTAAAATTACTGTTTATTAAGAAGAACAAACATTTTTGACTATATAAAAAGCAAAGTTTATGATGATCGTTCGGAGATTAATCGTCGAATCGTAAACTTAATAACGTATTTTGGTAGAGGGAAAAAGGTGGCTGTGATGATGTGGCATTTATTTGAAAATATCTTTTTAAAAAACTCGGTAGAAAATTAAAAGGATTTTCAAAAATCAATTCTCAATTTCAAATTTGGGCAACTTTTTTACAGTTTACACTTTTCCATATCTCGTATAGCTTCTCCCTCCTAGAATTGGGATACCCTGTACACCATGTGAGCGATTTTCCCTTTTTTTTAATGAAAAATTAAAGAAAAATATTGTTCACAGAAGATTTTTATTTTTGTTTACAATGACTTAGGGCATAGATAAGTAAAAGCAAAGTTGAAATAAAATGACTTTATTTCAAAATTTTCAAACAAAACATGTTCTTAACGAATAATACATAATCGAAACAAAAGGTAAATAAATATGCAACGTTTGCAATAAAAAGAAAATAAAAATTTAAAAAAAAATGTTACTACTTTTTACTTCCCTCGTAAAAATGTAAGTATTGTAATTGTGAAAAAATCACTCTCCGAGATTTTTTCGGATCTTCACGTTTTAGGCTCCCTAGATGACGAAAAACATTTTTTCTCAATTCCATCGGTCTGTGTTTTTTTACATACTAACATAAAAGTTATATTTAATTATTTAATTTTAAATTTTAGTGCGCGCTATACATGTAGATTTTTAAATATCAGTATATATTTTTGTTAATGTCATTTTGCTGGTATTACTTAAATAATTCTGCGAAACATCCAAATTTCTGCTTAAGGCATTTTTTCCTTAAATTATTTCTGTGATATAAACACATGCTAACGAGGTCCCGCGATTTCGTTTGCGTATGACGCTAACGAAAGGGATATAAATAGGTAGGTATTTAGATCGCCTTATTTTTTTTTATTTTAGAAACCACGTTGTTGCATTTTCGTTCAATTTTTGGCAACAGGGGCTTGAGCGATTTTTGTTTATAAATTATTTCCGATTTTTTGGACCACCCTGTATACATTTTTAAAAAATATGTAAAAGTTAAAATGAAATATACCTGATCAAGCGTTGTTTTGAAAAATTAACAAATTTTTAACGGTTTCATCCCCTTAAAATTTGATTTTTGAGCAGAATCGTGATTAATCAGTGACCCAATTTTTTGAAACACTCTGTATAAATTTTTAAGAAACCTTAAAATATGTTAAATAACCACATAAAATACACGAGCTTAAGCGTTTTGCCCAAAAACCAATCGTTTCTTTAAATAAAAAATATTATAATATTTAAGGGGCAGTTTCACCGCTGAGTTTTGAAAAATTCCTTCTTATGCAACCTCTACATTCTACTACCAACCAAAATGCATGTTTTTTCGTCAAGCGGTTTGAGCAGAATCGTGATCAATCCGTGACCCGATTTTTTTGAAACACCCTGTATACAACACAAGAAATAGATGTGAAAAGTCTCGGTTACCAGACGATCATTTAAAAAAAAAATTATATAAATCGGTGCAGTACAACTCTCACGAACTTGCTGAAAACTTTAGCTCAGTGTTTTAAATAAATAGATTTTACAACAATTATTAAAAAGCATTAACACGTTTTTTTTAAATAGCAAACCATTGTTTTGTTGTTTTGAATTATTTGACTGAATTGAAATAGTAAATATTAAACTTACCATCACGATCAGGAAAGGAAACCGAAAAAATTATGTATTCGACAAAATTCTTATTTTTCTATGTGGTTTATTTTCCAAAACTGTACCAGTTTATCCTTATATCACAATCAGTAAAATAAGATTTTTTTTGCGTTCATTTAAAAAGAGATATTTGTTCCGCCATCTTGAATTCGTAGCACAACTTTACCAATTTATCTCTATATTACATTTAATGCATGCATATATTTTGAAATTAATCTAATGAGTAGTTCTTTCAGGTTGATTTTTTAAATATTTTGTTAGGCCGGTATTTTGTTTTACTATCTTATATTCATACCAATATATTACCAGTTTATTCCTATGTAACACTTATTTTTTGTGCAACATTTGAGGAAATTGGATAACTAGTTTTTTAAATAGTACTTTCTTAAAGTTTCTTAAGGCCGCCATCTTGTTCCGGCATATTCGATTTTTACCAAAATATTTCTAGGTCATCCCCATATGACTTTTAAACCAGACAGACGAACCGATGGCAATAAAAACATTTTTTGGCATCTAGGGACGCTAAAATCTGAAAATATTTAAAACCTGAGAGGGTGATTTTTTCACGATTATAAATATTTTATTTGGTCGCTATTTTGTTCCCCTATCTTGAATTATACCCCAATTAGTTATGGCACACAGTTTGAAATTAGTCCATTAAGTAGTTTCTTTCAGGCTGAATTTATAAATATTCCATTAAGCCGCCATTTTGTATTCTCACTACAATTTTACTAGTTGATTTCTAGATAATTCTTGATTTTGTGCAAAATTTAAAATAAATTGGTTAAATAGTTTTTAGTAATAACTTCACTAGGCCGTCATTTTGTTTTGACATTGGATTTTTACCAAAGTATTACCAGGTCATTCCCATATGACCCTTAATCACAGAATTAAACTGTGCCATAATTTTTGACCATAATTTTTAGTCAATCGGGTATTTAGTTTTTTGCTATGCCGGGAAGATACGGATCGACAGATAGACCGCCAGAATTAAGAAAAGATGTTTTCGGCATCTGACCCTGAAACGTAAAGATTTGAATAAATCTCGTAGAATGTTTTTTTCACGATGACAATACTTTCCTTTTACGAGCGAAGTAAAGATTACTTGGCCGCTATTTTGTTTCGCCATCTTGAATTCGTAACACATCTTTACCAGTTTATCTCTATGTCACACCTAATGCTTGCATAAAATTTGAAATTAATGTCATTTTGGTTTTCTATCTTATATTCATACCAAAATGTTACCGGGTTCATTCCAATGATTTTTGGGCAAAATTTGAAGAAATTGGATAATTAGTTTTTTAGTAGTAATTTTCTTAACGTTTCACTAGGTCGCCATCCAGTTCCGGTAAATCGGACCTTTATCAAAACATTACCAAGTCACCCACATGTGACCAAAATTTGAAGTCAATCTAATGAGTAGTTTTTAAGCTATGCCGCGAACTGAGAGACAGACAGGCAAACCGACAGACGGACCGAGGAAATTGATAAAATATTTTTTGGAATCTAGGGACGCTAAAACCTGAAAATATGTAAAATCTGAAACGGTGATTTTTCGTGAATATAAATATTTTATTTAGCCTCCATGGTTTTTCGCTATTTTGAATTAGTGCCACAGCTTTACTAGTTCTACTCTATACCACAATTAGTTATGAAACACAATTTGAAATCCGTCCATTAAGTAGTTTTTCAGGCTGAATTTTAGAATATTTTATTAAACCGCCATCTTGGATTCGTACCAAAATTTTACTAGTTGATTCCTACATATTACTTGATTTCTGTAGGTACACAATTTTAGATAAATTGGATAAGTAATTTTTTAGTAAAATTATAACATTTCAGTAGGTCACCATTTTGTTTTGCCATATTGGATTTTTACCAAAATGTCACCATGTCATCCCCAGATAACCTTTAGTTTTTGATCAAGATATAAAGTCAATCGGGTAAGCACTTTTTTAGCTACGCCGCGAACAGCTAAAACATGTCTTTCTGCATCTAAGGACCTTGAAACCTGAAGATCTCAAAAAACATCGGAGGGTGATTTTTTCACGATTTTAATATCTCCCTCTTACGAGGGAAGTAAAAATAAAATAGGAATTTGCCAACCGTTTTGCTCTAGGCTCTAGTCAAACCGTTTGGATTTTACAGGTTGTCAAAATTATAAAATGAATATTTTCCTCAATATTTTAAAATCGATTAAATTTAGGCCCATGGTGTATACAGTGTGTTTAAAAATGGTGATGGATGTATATCGCGATCTAATATATATACATATATATATATATATATATATATATATATATATATATATATATATATATAGAAGTATAAAGAAATAACGGAGATTCGGCCAAAATATCTATAGTACATTAATTCTAATTGCCAAACTTTCAAAATAATTCATTTCTTCTTCAGGGCTCTATAATAACATAATTATCAGAAAATTAAGGACTTTTTTACAATTAAAAAGTACTTACACTAATTAAAATGAAAAGACAATTTTGACGGAATTTTCAGAAAATATAAAATTATATATTTGACATATTTAACGTATTTCTGTTATTATTATTTAATAGAAAAACAATTGGTTTTAAGTTGTTTATTTCTTGTCAAATGATGTCAAAATTTTAGTAGTTAAAATCTATCCAATTTTATATTTTCTGAAAATTCCTTCAATATTGTCTTTGCATTTTAATTAGTGTAAGTACTTTTTAGTTGTAAAAAAGTCCTTAATTTTCTGATAATTATGTTATTATAGAGCCCTGAAGAAGAAATGAATTATTTTGAAAGCTTGGCAATTAGAAAATAAATGTAATATAGGCATTTTTGGCCGAATCTAATAATATATTATAATTAGGTTATTATAGAGCCCTAAAGAAGAAATGAGTTATTTCGAAAGCTTGGCTGTTTATATATTATAAACTTTTTGGCAGAATCTCCGTTATTTCGTTATACTGGTAGTATACGGCCGTTACCTACAAGAACATGTATTTATCAGGCGCCATACGTTCATAGCTATCTAATTTATTTTGAAAACAGTACTAATCAAGAGAAGAAAGTTCCAATATTCAGAGATTCAAAAAACACCAAATTCCTGTGATGTAACATTTGTAAGAATATTAGGAACCTGCGTAGTTTATTCTTTATTTCAATTTAATCTTAGCAAGGACATTCCAAAAAATAAGATCCAAAATAAAAAACTTTTACCTTTCCAAAATAAAGGAACGGCATTTTTCTTCAGTAATTGTCTTTCGCCACTTGAATACATATCCTGTTTAGAAAAATGATTTTCACATACACGTTTATTTATTCAACATTGCCACAGTTTCGTACCCATTGATAAAGAATGTCGGGCCTCGTCACGGGAAATTTAAAAAAGCTCAAAAACAGACATACTTGCTTTAATTAACAGTTTCACAAGAATGAAACCAACTCCAGTTTCGTAGAGTTAAAAATTCACGAGTTTGACTCGAAAACAATATAGGTAACCGATTCGTACATCTCCGCCGATTATCCGATCTGCCCGCTGTTTCGCTGCAAACGACTGGCAGCCCGCGACGCCAAGCAAATCTCGGATACCTTTCCTGGCGGCGACGATGTCGCCAGCTACATCTCGGACACCTTTTGTGCCACGAATTCGCCCATAAGGTTGCGCATCTTTCTTTTTCTTTCAATCAACGCTTAAAGTATTCCATAGACTGAGACCTATATAAGAGAATGAATTTTGGAAGTTAGTGGTTCTCTGCGAAGGTATTTTAAATATTTGGCTACGGGTGTTATGTTGATGTAGTAAAGGAACGAACTGTTTTTTGTACATAAGCTGGTTGACCTGTTTTTATAATTCTATAGACGAAGAAGCACATATGGTGTTTTCTACGATTTTTCATATTGAGAATATTATGGCTATTTAGGTGTGGAGTTATGTGCTCTCTATATTGAATTTCATAAGCAAATCTCATACAAGAGTTTTGAACTTTTTGAATTCATTCCTCAAGCTATACAATCAAAGAATCCCCATAAACAGTAACGCAGTAGTCAAAAAGGGATAATATTAAGCTGTCACGAAGAAAATAATTTGTTTTTTGAGGCACAGATCTAGCTACCTTGTATAATTGCTTTAAACATATATAAGATGATCTAATTTTATTTTGAATATGTAGCAAAAACGTCAATGAGCTGTCCAAAATAACGCCTAAATGTTTGGTCTCTTTCACGATAGGGATTATTATACCTTCTACTTCAGCTTGTTCTCTACCCGAGTTAAAAACTATAACTTGTGACTTAGATGCTTTAAATTTTAGGTTATGTTCCTGGGCAAATTTGTAAACGTTCCTTAGGTCAAATTTCAAACGTTCTTCAGATAGAGAAATATTCTATTTCTTGTAAAGGCCAGGAACAAATGAGAATCATCTGCGTACTGAGAGGGGCATGTCTATTTAATATGAATATAATATAACTGTTAAATGTTTCCACTTTGTCGTCTATGCTTTTAAGGTGACATATACTTTGCCAATTTACTTGTAACGTATCATGCATTACGCTTTTTAAGTTAACATTTTTATAGTCACGGGAGATTGTATATTCTATATTGCTTTCACTGCTCCCAACATCCAACACACCGAAAATAAGTTTGTGCTCAGTAATAGATTCTGAAATGTGAACTGAATGTGCTTTCAGTTTAGAGATAATTTGGTGAAGATTAAAGGCTTGTAGTAAATTTTTAAGTCGTTTAGTGTTGGCAGTATCCTGGAGAAAATCTATGTTGATATCGCATATGAAAACAACATAGTCTTAGAATGGGACAATGGCGGTAGGCAGGTCCTCCATGTTATCAAGGAAAGTTGCAATATTGGAGGAATGAGATCAGTACATATTAACAACACAAATGTTTTTGGTTTAAATTGAATTTGCAAATCATAAATTTAAATTCTTGGGAGGAAATTAATATATCGACAGAGGAAAATTTTAAACATTTTGTTAATATTCATAGCGAGTCCACCATTATTATGGTTTGATGCGAGCCAAGTTTCCGATAGTCCCAAGATATCGAAACTGTAATTATGTGCGTAGTTTAGAAACTCTAGAACGTATATTTATCATCTCGACAACCATAACACCCAACCGCCTACCAAGCAACCAGCACGCACTAAAATCGCCGTCCCTAGTCCTCCCGCCACGCTATACCCTAAACCATACATTTATTAAAATTGACTTTTATAACACAGATGTTCCGCCTACAGCCTCACAGCAAAATGCTAAAATATTGTAGTAGATGAAAAAAAATTTAAAAAATAATTTGCCACCCACTTTCTTACTAAAGTGGCGCATAAAAAAAGTTTATTTCCATAAACCCAATACAATAAATAACTTAAATCAAAATAATAATAGGTGCGGCTTCTATATACCATCATCTGTGTCAAGTATTTAATGCACTAAAATTGTATACTCTAAATTAAAAGTAGGACGCCTATTGAAAATTACAAGGTCAATCCTATTTTATATATGTATATATGCAAAAAAGAAATTCATTTAGGAGCAATAAGAGACAAGTGCTTTTTTATATTATTTGGGAGGAACAGCATTGAAATTTATACCGAAAATTATATAGTTATATAAAACATCTTATACCGTTACCTGTGTGTGCTGGAAGATAGATCAAAATACAAGAGTTCTAACTACACTACCCCACAACTTGTTACGTTCTGGACGCGCGTTTCGCTAACCAAGTTAGCATCATCAGCAGATGATATAAACTGTTTTTATGTGGTTTATCGACTTCTCACCTAAATATACGTTCTAGAGTTTCTAAACTACGCACATGATTACAGTTTCGATATCTTGGGACTATCGGAAACTTGGCTCACATCAAACCATATTAATGTTTGTTTCCAAATACTGGATTATGACCTTGTCAGAAAAGAACACAGAGGAAGCGGAGGTGGACTTGCTATGAATATAAAGAAAATGTTTAAAATTTTCCTATGTCGATATAATAATTTCCTCCCAAGAATTTGAATTTATGATTTGGAAATTCAATTTAAAACAAAAACATTTGTGCTGTTAATACGTACTGATCTCATTCCTCCAATATTGCAACTTTCCTTGATAACATGGAGGACCTGTTTACCGCCACTGTCCCATTCTAAGACTATGTTGTTTTCATTTGCGATAGCAACATAGATTTTCTCCCGGACACTACCAACACTAAACGACTTTAAAATTTACTAGAAGCCCTTAATCTTCACCAAATTATCTCTAAACTGAAAGCACATTCAGTTCATATTCCAGAATCTATTACTGATCACAAACTTATTTTCGGTGTATTCGATGTTGGAAGCAGTGAAAGCAATATAGAATATATCTCCCGTGACTATAAAAATGTTAACTTAAAAAGTTTAATGCATGATACCTTACAAGTAAATTGGCAAAGTATATATCACCTTAAAAGCATAGACGACAAAGTGGAAACATTTAACAATTATATTATATTCCTATTAAATAAACATGCCCCTCTTGCAAAAGGAAATTTAACAACAAACCTTTTACACCTTGGATCATAAATAACATAAAACTGCTTATGAAAAAAAGAGTCAAGACATATCGAAAGTATATTAATCTTAAAATACCTGCGTGACCTCAGTACTACAGAGATCTTAGAAATTATACCAAGCATGGAATAACTTGGGAAAAAATAACTTATTTTAATCAAATATCTCAAACTACAGACCGTGAGTTTTAGAATAATAAAATTAACTTAAGCCAACAGGATAAAATTAAACATATACCCGATGATCTAAAAAACGTTTAACAAATTAATTTTTTTTTCATTCAAATATGCTAACAGTACCGTGTCCGCGTCTCTACTGAGAAAATTCGATATTATCGATATTATAACTCCAATGCATTTTTGGATTTCAATAATCCAACCTACCTACAATTAAATCTTATTGATGTTGACCAAATACATAAAATTATTACAGACATTAAATATAATGCTGTGGGAGAAGATGGAGTTTCATCAAGAAATTTGCATATTTGCCTACCTTTTTGCATGGAACCTTTAATACCAATGTCTGTATTTTAAATAACGTGTATCCTACGATCTGGAAACAGGCAATCGTGAAGTCTCTATCAAAGATATCTAAGCCAAGGGAATTTAAAGATCTTACTTATAGGCCTATAAGCATAATACAGACAGTCTCAAAAATATTAGAAAAACATATTTTAAACAAGGTTACCAATTTTGTAAATAAGTTCAAAGTTATTCCGCAATGTCAGTCGGGTTTTAGGAAACACTTTAGTACCACTACTCACTTGGTAAACATTACTAATAATATTCGTGAACATGAAGACAATAAAGAATGTACCTGCCTGGCCTTGCTGGACTTCAACAAAGCATTCGACACTGTGGATCAAGACGTGCTACTTCCGAAGCTAACATATTTCGGATTTTTAGACTCCGCAGTGCGTTTTTTCAAAAGTTATCTAAATGACAGATTTTCTTGTGGCTCAATTAGTAATAATTTTTCAGCCGAAAAATCAACTTTCTCCTCTTCTATTTTCTAAGTGGCGGGCACGAATAACTGCACAACTTACTTTACTGCACTACATCAGTACGCAGATGATTCTCAATTTGTTCCTGGCCTTTACAAGAAAAACTCTATCTCTATCTGAAGAACGCTTGAAATCTGACCTAAGGAATATTTACAAATTTTCACAGGAACATAACCTAAAACTTAAAGCATCTAAGTCACAGATTATAGTTTTTAGCTCGGGTAGAGAAACTAATACCTTTCAAGCTGAAGTAGAACGTATGTTAATCCCTATCGTGAAAGAAGCCAAACATTTAAGCGTTATTTTGGACAGCTCATTGACATTTTTGCTACATATTCAAAATAAAATTAGGGCATCTTATATATGTTTAAAGCAATTATACTGATGATGCTGATGCTAACTTGGTTAGCGAAACGCGCATCCAGAACGTAACAAGTTGTGTAGTGTGGTTAGAACACTTGTATTTTAACCTCTGCTAAGGTTAAATGCAAAATAATAACTAATAACTAAAAATAGCATTTAACGTTGGTTGGGCTTCGCTCTCCAAAACCTCCGAAAAATAAGTAAATGAGTCTAAACTATCATTCCATAATAGTAAGAGATAATATATAATACGATTAAGGGCGAAGCACCACAGACCTGATATCCATAAGGCAAACTAAACACTAAACTCTTTTTATTTCTATCTGAGAAGGATATTCATATTTAACAAAAAATATCTATAATACTCATATATTTCAAACATGAATTGAGGTCGCATATTTTACGGACCGGAAAACTACGTCAAAGGACAACATTGTCGCATATCGGTATATAGCCTGCGACATCTAAGCGCGACGAAAAAAACACCAAGTTAGTTTTTAACCTCGAATTTTACCAACAATGTGGTTCATTAAGTACATAGTACGTCAAGAGTCTCAACTATGCCTGAACCAGATGGCAAAAATTATATTTAAAAGTGTAGTATATAGAAATGTGAACAATGAAACGATAAACTATGGTACAGTAATAATACTAAATAGTAAATAATAGTTATAATGGAATTAACCAAATTACATATTCCTTTTGGGGGAAAAATAAATGTAAATATAAGGAAGACGTACAGATACCTCGAAAGCTGTAAATTACACTTATTCACATAATCCAATATAGGGACTAATTTTCCACACGATTCAGCTCACTCACATCATTTACGCGGTATATTACACTATCGCATTTTTGCTTGTGTATTCCGAAACGGCACTTCGTAACTAACTAACCTAACACTAACCTAACCTATGCTTTTACCTATGTAACCACTACACTACTACTAGTGTCATCTTACAATTGTACCAGGATCGCTGAAGGTTTGTCGGACGGATTTTGCGCCGGTATACGAAAACATTTTTTAATTTCCGAGTCATTGATTCCGCACTTAATTTTTTTATTAAATAGATCTGAAACGGTTTTTCGTATGTCTTTATTGTCAAACTCTGCTATACCAAATATGGGCAGGTTCAAACTGCGCGTGTTCTGTTCCTGTGCATCCAATACGACAAACATTTGTTTATGTTTATTCCTTAGATCTTTGATCTCCGTTCCCATATTCTTAATATATGTATATGAGAACATTATTTAACCACCTTTTCAGACACTTGCTTACTAATAATCTCTTCTATTTCCTTAGAAAGTATCTCTTTGAAGGTCGCAACGATCATTGAACGGATCTTGTCCACATCTTTATCCGACAACACCATTATAAATCAATATGGCCGCGGCCACTATGGTTTGCAGCTAGTTTGCGCCGATAAATCACACTTTATTGAGCTTTTCAAGATGCTTTCTTTTCCAGGACCGACATAACTTCAAGTTTGAGTGTAATTCAAATTACTATCAGTTTATACCACACAATTTTAACAATATATATTAGAGCTGTGATTTTAGGACAGAACTACTCTCACTGCCATCTACCTTCCATATATATATATATATATATATATATATATATATATATATATATATATATATATATATATAAGGTTTAGAAAACTTCGTGAACAAATTAAAATGCCTGAATTTAAATGCGTTTGTGAATGTTGTTCCTCAAGAACAGGAAAGAAAATTACTTTTTTTAGTTTTGCTAGTGACCCCTCAGGGTATGTAAGTTTTGTGACCTCTTTTATTATTAGAGACAAATAATACTATTGGGAATTTACGTAGAAATGAAAATCGAATAGTATTTGGCAGAGTGTTGCAAAATGATGATAGATTTATGAATATTAAGAATAATTGTGTTCTTAATATTCATAAATGTAAATAATTAAAAATAAACGTCCAGAAAACAAACATTTTTCAGTGTCGTTCGTCGGGTACCTTCATAGTGGATCCAGAACTTAAGACTGTCTGATTTTACAAGGTAAATAATTTTTTTATTTTCAGATTTTATTAAGACGAAAAACTCAAAAAATAGTTTTAAATAATTGTATTGTTATTTTGATCCTTTTTATATATTTGACAATTTTTCTCTTTGACATGTATTAATATTTTACGTTTACACCGCAATATTTATTACAAGGCGGAATTGTTAATTATTAGTTTCACTGAATTAGACAAATTTAATACACAGTCACTAATTATTTTTAATGAATCCAACACTCAAAAACCTATGATTGAGAATACCTTTTATTTTCAACTTGTAGCCATAAAAACTAGATTTTTGAAATATAATACTTAAATTAGTTTAATTATTAAATAATATTTTTTCACCTAAAATATAATTTATAAAATATTTGGAAGGTTGATTTTATAATGCTTTATAACACAAATATCTATCCCGTATTTGAATATATAGATGTACGTCACTTTTTAAACTGATAAATAAATCAAAGAGGATCAGACAAAAAACGTTTGGTAGTGGCCCTCCCAAGTTTTTTCAGATTCACGTTTCAGGGATCCTAGATGCCGATAAACATAGTTTCTTAATTCCGTTGGCCTGTTTGTCTGTATGTCTACTGTTCGCGGCATAGCTAAAAGGTGCTAATCAGACTGACTTCAAAACTTGCTCAAAAATTAAGGTTCATTGTGGCCTAATAAAACGCTAAAAAATATTACTAAAAAACTAAGACTCCCATTTACCGGCATATTACTTGGCACTAGATTATGCACTTTGTTCTAATTCAACCCACATTGTATTTCTTCTGATTTATGCGGTCCATTTTTATACGGGACACCGTGTATATACAAATATTTACTTGGCAATAACTTTATAGATATTCTATAAATTGTATTAATACGAGAGTTTTATTATAAGGTAAGTCCTGATTACTCGGGTCCAAAAATAGGTAAAACTCTTTTAATAGAGCTTTCCTCATAATGAAGAAAAGTAACACATAATGATATTGATATAATATGTTAATTTTATTATTAAATAACTATATGGATATAAACTGAAATATGTGTGTGGATGAATCCGTTACGAGAAAGTTCCGGGTAAATACCAATTTACCGATTTTTTTTATCAAAACTTGTAACTTTGTATGCTTTTAAATATCGGACTGCATTTTTGATTATGTTCTTTTGTTTGATGTGAAAAATTACAAACAGTAAATATGATCCGCCTCTAATCGTATCTTCGTTTAATATCGAGAGACTGTCGTCAGACGTTTGTGTGGAAAGCTGAAAATATAGAATTTCTTTTATTATTTTTAATGGAAAAAGTGATTCGTTCCTTCTTCTTGTTAAAATGATTGAAATTTGGCAAAGTTTCCATTTTATATTCGAAAAATCTCAAATTCAGTTTACCCTTTACAAATCCTAAGTGAGTAAAATATTATTTGTAGTAAAATTTAGTATTTATATTGCATATTTCATGACAAGTTAATGCTATTAAAAATTGAACATTCACTAGTTAACCGAAATGGAATACCTTAAAGTGTTAATACTTATATTCTATTTATATAAATATATACTTCTACATACAAAGATTGGCTTAAAGCTATCAACAGAGAAGAACTTTTTGAAAACAAAAAAGACTACCGTATATGTTAAAAAACATTTTGAAAAAAAAAAATCATCTCTATCGGTACCGAAATGTCTTTTTTTAAAACGAGTAATGTCATAATAATTCTTGGTGCAGCTATTGAACTTTCTGATTATGATTATTATCGAGAAAATATTAATACTAAAAATGCTTTTACTTATCTGCGTGGGTTTTAGTTAAAAAAAGCACTGCAGAATCATAAATGTGATATTTGCACATTTACTTCTAAAACTGAGCATTTAGGTAAATCATTCTAAAGTATATGCTAATGATAATAGTTACTTTGGAAATTTTAAGTGTGTCAATGAGCTTTTTGTTTATAATATTTATAAATTCGAATAAACATTTATTTCTTATTTCTACGAAATTTTCGTAAATAGTAATGTTTCTAAATCATATTTTAATATTATGAAATACATTGCTTTCAGCCATCCATGTGCAGGTTTTACTGTAACATATAAAACTTTTATTCGACTAAGATTGTTTTAAACTCTTAAATATACAAATAGGAATCTTAAAAATTCAAAAAAAAAAATTGAGAAAACAATCAAAAAAACTTAATATTTTAACTCATTTATAAAAGTTTTAAAGCAGTTGAGATTTCACAACCTTAGTCAGAATTTTATATAATAATAAATTAGTTTTAAAAAATATTAAAAACCCGATTGTGTCAGTAACGCACTAAACAGTTCAAAATAATGTAATTTACTTTGTTACGATATATGCATTTTACTCTTGACAATTCAATGGCTATGCCAAAGAGCGTGGGGCGCTTTTTGGTTACGTTTCTTTGAGGAGCACGTAGTTTTAAATAATTTCGGCAAAACCCTCCACGCTTTTTGCAAAGTCATTGAATTGTCAAAGGTAGAATGGATATATCGTGACAAAATATTTTAAGTAAATTACATTATTTTGTACTTTTTAGTACGATACTGACAAAAGCGTGTTTTCTATTTTTGTAAATCTGTATTTTCCTTTTTAGTCTTGAAGTAGCATTAACATATTACTGGCAATGTTTACTAGACTCGTCGAAACAAACTAAATGATCTCAAACTCGAGCAGTATGTTAGCTGGTACCATTGCTATCATAGCTGATTAGATCAGCTCGATGGTACCAAGACTCGTCAAAACAAACCAAATAAGCTCAAACTCGAGGATTTTCTAGCTGGTATCCGTGGTCCAGTTGGTACCATACAGCTAATCAGATTAACAAAATGGTACCAAATTATTTATTGACCGGCTAAATCTGGTACTGATCAGATCAGCTCGATCGTACCAAATTATTGCATTGTCAGCCGAATTACATACACTTGCAAACTTTCAAATACATACGATAATTAGAAGTAAGTTAAAATCGACTGGTACAATTTGGTACTGATTTGATTATCTCAGTGGTACCAAACAAGTGTATTGTCATCCGAATTACATAGCTAGACTAGCAAAATTTCGAATCGATACGACAATTATAAATAGGTTAAAATTGACTTCCTAGATTTGTTTACGTACAGAGTTAGTTACATAAAAGTGAAGCTAATAAAAGCGTGTTAAATATTTTTATTTGAAAATAAAGGTTCCACGAAATTTTTACGTAGTTCACAAAATTATTAAAAAGTTATAAAATCTTCACTAAAAATAAAAAAAGTTTAATCAAGTTTCATTCATTATATTAATAATTATTTGTATATATTGTATTTATGATGTAACAGCTTTTGCCCACGACTTCGTATGCGTAAATAATGAGGTAATATGAATATTGTGTTTTAAAAATCAATGTAAAATAATCAGACATTTTGAGTTCTTTTTTTAAGAAAACCTCCTTCTCTTATATTCAATATTTAATACGGTTAGGTGGATCAGTCCCGGGATAGCACCAGGTTTATTAATAAAACTATCATTAAATCGTATACAAATAAATAATAATAAATAAAAACTTTGCTAAAATTCCGAGAACGGGGAGACCGAGAACTGAACGGCTATCAGAATATTGTACGTTATGATTGGCCAATACGTCACGTGACGCAACCGAGGTGTTTGGAGGGTCACTAATATGCAACGATGGATGTAGATTGCTGATTTTATAAGCTAGAGGCAAATCCATAATAAAAGAGAAATAAGTTATAGTTTAAAAACACTACAAAATAATCTTTTGTCGTCATCAGATCAGCTCGATGGTATCAAATTATTGTATTGCCATCTGAATTACATACGCTTGCAAAGTTTCAAGTGGATACGACAAAATTAATGTTACTCCATACAAATTTTGTCACCCCCGTTCATCAACTTAAAAGTTGAATTTTTAAAAATAATGAAACACGTGTTATTTTATTTGTTTTGAAGACTATAAATTACAAAGTGTGACCATCGTAACTTTAAAAAAAATTCTTCATACACACTTTACCACTCCTTTACGAATTGAATTAATACACTTAAAATATCCTTCCTTAATGCAGCTATAGGGTACTCAAGGAATACTTCTTCCAAATTTCAAATCGCTAGTTCCACGGGTTTAGATTGTGCGTTAGAAGATGAATTTTAAAACATTTTGGAGTCAGTATTTACAATATGTCATCATTGTAACTTCATTTCTTTTTCTTTACCGATGGAATTTTGTAAAATTGCTTCTTAGTGCACCCCTAGGATACTCAGGCAATATTTTTCTAAATTTCAAACCTTTGGGTTCACCGGTTTAGGCTCTGCATTGTCTGTCAGTCAGTCAGTCACGGTACTGTTTTGTAGATATAGAAGATGTATTTTTAAAAATGATGAAACACATGTTAATTTACATTGACATTGACTACGTTGACACAGTGTTATTATCATACCCTAAAAAATGTTCATATGAATTTACTATCCCTTTTCACCCCGTTATGAATGGAATTTTGTAAAATCATATCATGTCAAATTATTGTATTGTCATTCGAATTGCATACACAAAATTTCAAAACGGTATGACAAAATTAATGTTACTCCTTACAAACTTTGCCCCCCCCCCTTCACTAACTAAGAACTTCGATTTTAAAAAAAAATGAAACACGTGTTATTTTTGATTTGTTTTGAAGACTATATTTACAAAGTGTCATCACAACTTCAACAACAAAAAAAATTCTTCATACAAACTTTACAACGAATGGAATTTTATAAAATCTGTTCTTAGTGCACACCTAGGGTATTCAATGATTATTTTCAAGTCTCTAGGTCCACCGGTTTAGTCTGTGCGTTGTCTGTCGGTCAGTCAATCACGGTACTGTTTTGTAGGTATAGATAAAGATAGATTACAAGGTTCATTAACCTATCCATATATATATATATATATATATATATATATATATATATATATATATATATGTATAGTTAAAGCAGTGTCGCTCGAAGATAGACATACTCGTAGCAATTAATATTATAGTAATTTTAATCTGTATGACGTTCTTTTCAATGTTTTTAAATGTGCTGTTTCTGAGTGTTGTATGGAAAACGTACTGTTTTTAAATGTTGCATAAAGATGAATTCTGAAAGATCCTTCTTATGACAGACAAAAAAAATACTGATGAAGACGAACCATAAATGGTCGAAACGTCTATAAAAATGTAACAAAAATGAAATTAAATTTGTTTTAATTTTATTCCTACTATCGAACCAAAATACCCAAGAAAACAAAATTAGAATATATATGTATAAAAGGTTCAGGACTAAACAAAAAAAAAATCTCTAAATATATATATATATATATATATATATATATATATATATATATATATATATATATATATATATATATATATATATTATATATCTTAGATATATATATATATATATATATATATATATATATATATATATATATATATATATATATATATATATATATATATATATATATATATATATATATATATATATATATATATATATATATATATATATACATATATAGTTATCGGAACAGCAAGTACAGCGCCTTATGATAAAAATTAAAACTATACTTCTCTAACAACAATGAGATTTTATGGTTTCCGGAAAATGTTAAAAAATATATGGAAATTTGTTTCTTGACTTTTTCTATTTATTTATTTAAAAATTTTTAAGTGACCGACAGAAAGGCTGTCATTACCACTTATATAAATCATTGCTGATAGCGGGGATTAAGTAAGGGGAAATATTTGATATGCTTTTAAATGTCTATTATATATTATTTTTATGTATGGTAGTATTTACTCTCATTTTGTTAATAATTACGAAATTGTAGTAAAGGATTTATGATTTAAAACTATTTTTTGGATTATTTCGCTTTAAACAAAATTTGAAATCAAAGGAAATTAATTACCTGATAAGATTAATGGGCAGTCTTAAGTTCTGGGTCCACTATGAAGGTACCCGAGGAACGACACTGAAAAATATTATAGCCCTGACACAGATTAACCACCCAGATTCGAAAGTCTTAATATTTTCCCAATACCCAAAACTAGCGATCTCGCTTGAAGCGAGCGCGGCTATAACAGCCACGCGCAACGGTGTGACATATATCAAGTAATAATATTTTCTATTTATTATATCTAGCATTGGTAAAATATTATTTTAACCACATAAATAAGTAAATAATTTCATGCCAAGTGCTAATCTATTGGCAATTATCTTGTCAAAGAAATAGTGTTTGTTGTTCAAGATGGCATATATTGCTACTGTTGTCGCTAATTTAGGAAAAGTATGCATAAAAACTATAATAAACTACACTAGTATTGGCAACAACAAAAACATCCGGAAGTGGCAGAAAATAAAAATAAAATCGCAAAATTGAAATTCACTTAAATGTTTTGAGCAATACACTGAGAAATAATGTTTTTTTTTAATGCCTGACATGTGTCAAGTTTCATGTTGAAATATTGGCATGATTAATACTGATAACATAGTCAAGAATAGAAATAATCTGCCATGATATAATATGGTATCTCAGATTATATTCTTGGAGGTAAATATTTTCCCAATAGCATGGCGTAATCCGATTGAATGATTTGACATGGGGAAGATTTTCCACCATTTCAAATTTCAGATATTTAGTTTCTAAGCTATGGCCCGCCATTTTGTTTCTCGGATCTCGGAAATTAATGGCTGTAAATTTCTTCTAACTGAAATTCTTTGTTTCTTTGTTTCTTAAAGTTACATTTTTTGCACTAAGACTTCAATGCAAGAAAGAATATTAGTAAAATAAAAATACAGTAGTTAGTACAATACAGCCACTAAAATGAATGAAATGTATGTAAACTATTTTCAATAGAGTCGATTTTTTGTTTTTTACTTTCTAGCCAACTTTTAATGACACTTATTTCATTCAGATCGAAAGTGTCTAATTTTAGTGGTTTAAAGTCCACCGCCATTCTATATACAGTGTGTGAAAAGTGAATTTTGGAAGCATAATATTTTTGTAATTATTTTTCGACTTTTTAAATTTCGTATAACAATCTCTTCTAATTGCACTTATCAAATAAAGTTTGGTTCTAGTATGTAACTTCCTTTAAATTGTAAGTTTTTACAATTAAATTTAAATCTCAAAACGACTACCACATGTTCAGGATTTAGCACGATCTACGTATTATTTTCAAGTTCTTGATTTTTTGTCTTTTAACAGGAACCAAGAAAGAATTAGACAGGTTTTTCAAGATCTTGAAAAGTGGCTTTTCATATGGGGAATCTACTTGATCCTTATCGGATTTGTTCCGCGGCAGATGCATTCTTCAGGAACGATTTCTTTGAATTTTTTATTAAGAAAGATATGATTCTACTCATTAATTATTAAATATTTGGAATGAGCTACTGTAGTTTTAAAAGAGACAATGTGAAATTGGTAAAGGATATAAAAATTAAGATAAAACAAAAGTTGACGAACACCAAATTACATTAAAAAATATATATATAGTTATTTCTTAAAAAGTGGTCATATTTTATGTAGGCATGATAAAACAGTGAAATCCTTATATGTAATAGACGAGTTATTGGAGTTTGATATCTTAATGATATAACCAAAATAGAAATTTAAATATAGAGTAGATTGTAAACTTGTGAAAAAAGAGAAAGAACAAATAGAAATTAATTACATATCTGATTGGAAACCTTGATGTGACGTCATAGCGAGAGAAAAACACTGTTCAAAGATTAGCAGTTGCAGACTGACTTGGCAACCTTAGTTGAAAAGGCCTGTTAACTAATAATAAGTAAATACATTGGAAATAGAATATTGAAAAGGTGCAAAAAATCTGTGTAATATCAATGAACTACACCAATTGTCAGAAGCGATTACATATTTGAATGTAATTCAAAAATAAGACTAATAGATGTCTATTACTGTTAAAGTAAAAAGCGACACTAGTAACGGGTTTAGATCAAAACAAGAAACAAGGACTGTTTGGATAAATTAAGAGAGCCGAGAAAAATACATCAATAAAAAGTAGTTTTCAAACAATTGGCGAGTCATAACACAAATAAATACATTATTTAACCCTTCTAACCCTAATCTAATTTTGAATTGAAATACAAATAAAACCAGAACGATTAGAAGCCAAAGCAAGTCCTTGCGGGAAGGAACTAGCTGGACAGAAATGTGTTAGAATTTAGTGTGTGCCAATATAAAATTAATAAAGATAAATAAAACATTTTGAAAAAATGTTGACTAGTAAATTGTAATCAAAAGCGTATGAAATTGCAAATATAAATATGTAGTGATGTGTGAAATTAACTGAATTTCCATACAAGCACAACCTGTGGTCAGTAACTGTAATTAAGTATAATAATAGAATTCTTTAAATAAAATGAAGAGGGGTTCAGTAATCTTGGTAAAAAATGACCAATTATTATCAAAATATTTTTTGATAGTAATGATAAGTTAACATATGAATAAATATTTTAATCAGCTGTTAAACATAAGGTTGTTAATATTGTTACGAATAAGTTTTTAAAACAAAATAGGAATATGACGAAGTCTGATATTGTATTTATTTTTTGGGTAAAGAGATTGATAAATACTTTTTTAAAAAAGAAGGGTAGGTGGGTGACAAGTATTGCCCGAAGAGTGACGAGGTGAAAATTTTAGAATTTTATGAGCAAACGATACTAAGTAGAAAACAATCTTTTATGAATCAATACGTTCATACCGTATTTTTAATTAAATTTATTTTTTTTTTAATTTAAGTAATTTAAAAATTAAAGGAAAAGGGATTTTAAGAAAAATACTTGTCATAAGTATATATAATTTCATTACATTAAAAATAGAAAAATAGAAGTGTTTTGATTCCTGTAGCATTTATTCCATTTTAATCTACGTTGTCAGAGGGGTAGAATGTCGTTTTCTTTCTTGCCTCCCCGACTTAAACTAAGACTTCTTATACCTAGATTCTCCAATAGGAAAAAAGCTATGCAGTCTTTTACTCCCTGGACTTGCTGGTTTCAGCCATTTTCTTTAATCCTTTAGGTCGCGCATATATATATATATATATATATATATATATATATATATATATATATATATATATTTGATATTTACTTAAGCTTAGTTCTACAAATTTATTATATCAATAACTATATAATTTGGTCCATTCAGATTAAGGCCTAACTAGTATCTGGCTAATCCTGGTAAGATGTCTGCAATTACGGGACATTTTGTTGCCCCAGTTTTGTTACATCAGTAAACTTTCTTGCAATTATTTGAAGTTTGGAAATGGATTGGCGTAACAGTATATATATATAATATATATATATATATATATATATATATATATATATATATATATATATATATATATATATATATATATATATATATATATATATATATATATATACATATATATACATATATATATATATATATATATATATATATATATATATATATATATATATTTAATTAAAATGTCATTGTTATTATTCAAAGCGCTTGTGAAAAAAATCTCTTTTAGATAGTTTTTAGGTACTTACTTATAAATAGATGAATCTTTTTATTATAAACAGAAACAACAATCCAGAGATTGCAAAAAATTGAATTTTCTGATCTGTTATACAATTGTTCTATTTGTGTTCTCAGATTTCAAAATTAACATTTTTTTCATTTAATAATGCCTTACCGAAAATATTTATTCATCTGAAAAGATACAAAAATTGTTATTTACTTTCAATTTTCGTATAAAAATAATTCAAAATATTTTTAAGTAACATATTGACACTGCCCCATCTGCATTTTTTCCTTCCATACTCCTACCAATGGTCCATTATAGCTTACACAAAACAATATTTTAAAGTAGAATCTTAAATTTTAATTAAGTTAATTCTGTTTGTGAATTAGCCTCTGGCAAACATTAATGAAAGTTGGCTTTCATTATTAAATCCTAAAATATTACCAAAGTTTGAACAACAAACTTTAAGTTTTACTCTATTTGGCGCTGCTGTAAACCAGAAGTTGGAATTTTCAAGTTATGACACGGAACGATTCAGTCACTTCTTTAAAAATAAACATGTTGACGAAGTTTTTCAAACCACTCCTATTAAAGTAATTATGCTAAATAATTACGTATTTGAAAAATGAACCATGCATAATAATTAAACATTATAAATCCGTATTCTATATTTTTTATGAATTTAAACGTGTATTTAGGTCTACGAACATTCAAAAGATGATCGGCTACTATAGCATGATTATTTTTATATACCCATTTTGATTTTTGTTCATGTTATATTCTATCAGACCATAAAACTGTAGATGTTAAATTCCCTAAAGATAAAATAATAGAAATACGAGGTCGAATATTCAATAAAGACAATTTTTAAAAATATCTCAACTTGTCCCTTAATGTCAATTGGCTTGGCACTTGCGTTCCCCGGAATCATTTCTTCATGTATCTAGTCGACGATATATTTTACCCACCGTTTCTGCTGCGCTGCCTAATGCCTAAAAATAAAGGAAGAACACATATCGTGGTTTACATAGGGCTTAACAATATCAGAAAAAAGCTGTTAAGTGCCCTAAATTTTTTATGACCATGCAAATTTTATTTGGTTTTATATTATATATCTTAAAGTTTACCGAAATATTTCCAGAGGCCAACAATTTGCACTTTATTAATAAGCTAAACTATGCAAACAACCGCAAAAGGAAAAGTTGGGCGATCATTACTGATCTAAGCAACATATTTGGCCGCATCGAATCGGTCGTTAGTATCGAATCAGACGTAATCAATAATTATTATTTTACTATTGCAGGTGAGTTCGCACAAAACTAGTTCTCACCATTTTATACTCGAGTTGCTTTTCCATCCCTCGATCATTTTCTTTTCTTGCTACAGACCTAAGCGAAGTCCGAGTTTGCTTGCCGGAGATGGAAAATGCGAAATTCTTCGGGGATGATGGAATTTCTGCAGAGGTAGCTATAACTAACCCTTGGGTGCAAAATCTTTTTTCTTCCTGATTAAAATCTTGGTTATCTTACTACGTAAAGTTGGCGATCCAATGGAAATGTATCTAATGTCCGCCTTGTTACCCTGCTTTCTTCTTTGTCGAGAGCAATGGTAAAGGTTGCAATTATATGGTATCCATATCCATCATATTATACAAAATCAGTTCTGTAAAGGGATTCATAATGTGGTTTTTAAGATTGAGTTTTCAATAAACTTAAATCGCGTAGAATCGGATGCTTTCATATTGTGCGTTTTCCAGTATTTTCTAGATTAGTTTAGGTCAAATTTTTCCAGTCGCAGTCAATCTGTATTAACGCTGGGTAAAAGTTTATCGCTTCTTGACATTTTATGTGGGGGAAATCAGGGTTCTGCGCTTGACCTCATTCTTGTTTTGATTTACATAAACGAGTTAATAAGAAATAACGCCCTATGACATTATTGCAAAAAAAAAATAACACCCTCGGGTATTAAAAAATAGTTACATAAGAAATAACACCCTAAGTCATTATTATAGAAAAATAACGCCCTAGGGTATTAGAAATAATATTTCGGTTTATTATTATTAAAACTAGACTTTTTCAAAAAAACATTTGACTTACTCGGACTCGGAAGGGATAACGCTTCCGGTAGATGTATAGCCCCCAGGCCAGGGGCCACCGGGAAACAATGCGTCGGCCTCAAGGGTTATTAGACTTATAATATCCTTAATACCTATAATAATAAGCCTAATAATAATAACTATAATACTGTTTAAGATTCGGGTGTGATATGCATGGCTTCTATCTGGTTAACATTAGTCTTCAGGATGATGATCTTCTATTTTAGAACCATGTTATGAATCTCAGTAGAAAACTTTCTTCTGCATGTTACGCTATCAAAATTACGAAAAACGAATTTGGCCCATCTTTGGCACAATCAGCCTAATCTGGTCTGTTCTTAGAACTCCTTTTCAAAACTGCCGCAGCCTGTTATTTGCTCCTTTCTGTACCAATCAGGCAAATAACTAATCCTTTATTTACGAGCGTAGAAAAGTGACGTCTATCTGTAGGTTTATATTAAGAATTGAGGCTCACTAAAAAAATTATAAAACGTTTGAGAGAGCTACTCCCCAAGTAGCCTAAACATATTAATATTAAACCAAAGTGTTCAATACTTGATTTATTACGGCTTTGATAGCACTAATTTATTAGTTAAGACTCCTCATAAATACAAAATTGTCTTTGAGACCAATCTGTTTCATTGCTTTACTATATAGATGGTTTTAACATTAATTAATAATTCATATTTATGAAGGGTATACATCTGATTTTACACGACTATTTTTGCCTAAGCAAAATATGTTAAAAACAGTTACAAAAAACATTTATAAAAATATTTTGTTTTTATAGAAAAATTGTAGTTTGTATAGCAATGATGAGTACTTATTTATAAATTAATTGTTTATTTTTTGCAATAATTTAGTTGGGACAATTACTTTTAACAAAGTTTTTTATATTTGTTAACAAACTAAAATAATAGAATACTTAAAAAAACATTACAAAATAAAATTCTTGTAAAGCAATAATTTTTGTATCTTTGAATTGATTAATCCGGTAATTCTAAAGCATGTCGAAAAATAAAACCAAGTGGCTATTTTAAGGAAGGTTAAAAGCCAATTATTTGTAATTCCATTAGACAATACAGGATACAATATAACTATTAAGGAGCAAATAGACTCTAGCACAAGATGTTCATTCGAAATTGAACATTGTAAATATGTAAGCTCTGGTAATGACTTAAATCCATTTTCACAAAATACTACACATGTGGAATCGACTGATGAGGAAGGCGATAACATATGTTAAGAATGAACTGAAATGACTGAATTTAATATTACTGAATATAAATATTGTTGGTCTTTCTATTTTTTTCCGTATATATATATATATATATATATATATATATATATATATATATATATATATGTATGATTTTTACTCCTTCACGGATAGAAAAATACAATGTGTTTTTATTCCGGGTGTACATCCGTTCACTACTGTCGTTCTGAAAAGAACAGTTTTGCTGACGTTTCGCCAAAATCACACTTGGCATTTTCGAAGCTTTCTTTCTCGCGTCCGAATAGAGACTGAGGTGTTGGTTACTGCGACGCTTCCTTTTATACCCCCACTCGGGGCCGAAGGTTATATCTGCGCAGGCGTTGGTCGTTATTTATGTTTTCCGGATGGTGCTGTTGCGCTAATTGCGCTTTAGTTTTTGCGATTTTAGATTTGTCGATTATTGTCTTCCATACTCATTGGTAGTTTTAATGATTCGTCCCTTTTCTTCAAATCACCTTGTTTTTCAATTTCTATGGCTTCTCGGATTATTCTGGTTTTATAATGTTCTATATTGTCAATCTCCCTACACCCATCGAAATTTATTTTATGGCCGGTTTTCTGATGATGTAGGAATAAAGCTGAGGTTGTTTGTTTATTTCTGATGCTGAGTTTATGCTCTTCCACTCTTGCTGATATTCGCCTGTTAGTTTGCCCCACGTACAATTTTTCACAGTCCTGGCACGGAATACTGTATACTCCGTGGTTTTCCAGTTTGATTTTATCTTTTGGGTTTCCAAGTAGTTTACCTATAGTTGTTTGTGGCTTGTGTATTGTTTGTATGTTGTGTTTCCTAAGAATTCTTCCGATTCTGTCTGTTGTGCCTTTTACATATGGTAAGACTACTTGTTGCTTTCCCGACTCTGTCGGATAATTTTTGTTGTTTAAATTTCGATGGGTGTAGGGAGATTGACAATATAGAACATTATAAAACCAGAATAACTGCGGTTGCGTTTCTTTTATCTGCTGGAAGTATTGTGATGTCTTTGTTCGGTGGCATTAATGTTTTATTCCAGTAGTTTGCTTGTTGTTAAAATTCTTGCCACATCTTTTCGAATCTTCTCTGCTTTGGTGTCTTCAGAGAGGTGAAGGACAGATTCCACTCTTGCTGTTATTTCTTCTTTAGGTATTTCCTTAGGAGATATTGCAAAATCAAGTGCGTAAGCCTTTACTAAGGGAACAAATTCATTAAACCAGAAACAATTAGCCGTTACAGAGAAAGAACTTTAAAGTTACACCCTAAACCAAGAAACAACATTAACCCTTTATTGTGGAATCGCATGGAAACTCTGGCTTTTTGGCGAATTAAAAATTGGTTTTTAATAAATTTCTGACACATGATTTGACAGATGTCAAAAAAAATATTAATGGCAAATTCCTTCACAAAAGGTGTCTTCCAATTTAATAAAAAAAAGTTGCTTAGGGCTGCGCCCCTCCTTTGGGGTCCCAGTTTTTGTTTACATGACAAAAACGAAGCCCATAAAAAATCTTTGGGTACCTATTTCAGGATTTTAGAGAAATCCTATACCTTTTTTAAATAAACGAAAAAATCAATTGTCAGGTATCATTCCGTGGAAACAGTAATTAAGACTCTTTGTTCTTTTTTATATACCCAATATTTCGCTAATTCATTATTAGCTACTTCAGGAATAATAACTACAAAATTAAAAAAGAACTAGCAAACATAATTTGTAAGAGATTACAATTATTTTTAAATCAAATAGAAATTATCGCATAAACTTAAAAACAAAACAACTCGAATTAGTCCCTAAAATTTAGTATCGTCTTTGTTCAGTATAGTAGTCAACTAAATAGAATTTACTATATACTTTATTTTCTCCTTTAGTTAATCAATGTCATCTTTAAATTATTTGCTTTGACATAAATTCTTTTATAAAATGCCATACATATGCTTATTTTTCAGTACATTCATATCAAGTAGTCAATCACGAAGGATTTGCTTTATTTATATAAGATCCTTTGATAGGAATTCGAGGAGATTTTCCTGTTTGATTGAAGAATTTAATTTGTTTATTTTCTTTAAAAAGTTTGAGGTTATTTTGTTAAATAATACTAAAATTGAAGCGTTTAAATAAAATAATGTTTTCTTCCACTGAGTTTATTTATTTGCTATATTTTCTTCTAATTATTAATATATATTTCAATTGTAGTCAAATAATCACACAATTTCAATTATATCAGGTTTTTTTCGTCAGCGCCGCGCCGCCTTAACACACTTAAATCATTAGCACCTATAAATCATGCCAATAAAGGCATAACAGTAAAGTTATAGAACCTACAGTTCCTCTACTATCAAACAGTTACTGTGATGACACTTGGTATTGTATTTGATAATAATCTGCTGAAACGGAAACTCATGGAGAAGAGCACAGATAGAAGAGGTCCAGAGATGCCCGGGCGCCAATTGACAGTCCGGAATGAAGAGATATCCAGAAGAATATGAAGAAGCAAGTGAATTTGTAAAAGAAAAAGGGATAGTTCAATTTTATTTTTGTTATCGTCGCTAATAATTGTCGGGTTTCACATTTCTATTCATTTTGCAAAATGGCATGTTTTTATGAGGACATTGTTTCCCTCAAAGTTCTAGTTGTTACGGTTGATTTTTATTTATTCTTTTTATGGTGGATTGTCAAAGTTGAGCGTTTATCAAAGATATTGTGTTTTGAATCTCAGTACTTATTTTAGGAGGAATTTCTACATATGTTCTGGTGTTAAATTTATGGTTTATCTAAAGAATTTAAATTTCTTTTATTCTAAGAATTGGGACATTCTGTCTCTTTTTCTAGATTTTAATTTAGGTTTAGTCCTTTCTTTGTTAGTAATTTTAAGTATTATTTTTGTACAGTAACTTACTTTTTTTATTTTTGTTAATAGAGGTTTAAGTTTTCTTTTAAAACAAATACTTTACTTAAATACACCACCTATTTGTTAGGATATCTATATTTAAGAAGAAAATACCAACGTTGCTGCAGTTCGCTATTGTTCGGGATATAAGTGACCTCTGAATTGGTGAGATAAAATATTTAATTAATTTGTACTAACAATATATGTGATAAAATTGCAAATGATAATCAACCATGAAACCTATGAAGCACCTTTAATTTTATTTAGTATATGTTAGTTAATTTCAGTAATGCGACAGGGTTATCCGCAGTATTTTAAATAAATAAATAAATTTAAAAGCATAGAATTATAATGATCGGATTAAGGTCTACAACCCTGTTATATTATTTTTATTTTTCAGATGATTTATTTCTTAGTTAAAATAATATGGATAAGTATTTTCATCAAAAAATCGCCACAAATACTCTCTCTAGATAGAGGATTGTTGGTTGGAAAGCTCATTCTGATTCAAGGGAATCCAATTTAATTGGCTAAAGTTCTGTAAACATTCGGGGTTCAATAGCGTTCGTAGACGGCTACTGATTGTTGAAATGATGGACAATTGTAGTACCACCAGCATAAAAAACCAACTCACAAAAAAGTCATGTTTTTTTGTGTTACAATACTTTCGGTATAGATGCCGGTTCTGGTTGTTGGTAATTATCTCTCATAATTTGTCAACTTGCCAAATGAACCTTAATTTTTCTAATTACTTAATATACTGAAGGGGCACAGCCCCCCCTTTTCGTAATGCCGTTAAAAATCTCGATTCTGCTGCAGAACACAAACACATAATATCTGCGGTGTAACAGACCGATGTGGGCCTCATTAGTCTCGCAAACGGGCCAAAAGATCAGCCAAATATAAGATATGGCTATTGACCTTAAAAATGTATCGAATTGTCATGGTCTTTATTTTCGATGAAGAAAAAATATCTTGAGTAAAAATATATAGTTTTTTCGTTAAGATTATCGGAAAGTCTATAGTTTTTCAATAAATAAAAACAAACTTTTTAAAAAACATACTCGGGACATTTTCTTCCTCGAAAAATAAGAACTTGAAAGTCGACGCGTTTTAGAGTTATTCCGATATATTCTTAAAAACAACTATTAAGTTTGGTCAAACGGACTATCAAAACAATACTATTTTTTAATACTGGAAATAATATTATTTACAACTTTATTAAATTGTTTAAAATTAACAATAATGTTTCTTACTTTTTGCTTTCTTCCTTTCATGCTTCATCTAAGCTTAGAGCTGGTTCAAGCTCTATCACAATCAAAGTTTGGAGCGCATTTAGAGACCCAAGAGCCAAAAAACAACAATATCACAGTAAAAGTAACACAAAGTAATTAACAAAAACAGCACTTTATACGTTAAGAGATAAAAAAAAAACTTTAATCTTCTAAAAGTTTTTCATTATTTAGGATGCATCAGTTTAGTCTTAAAACATAATCAGTGAAACAGCAGTTTCGATTTCTGCCTGCGATATACTGTTTTTGGCAATGTATTAAATTTTAACGGTTTAGAACTGCCAAGAAACGTGACGATCGCTACTAGAATAAACATGAGGTATCAGTATGATGGTTGACCCTCCTATTTTAATAAATGTGTCCAGAAATATCTCGACCAGCATCGCTGGATTGCATTTCCTTGGTCGGCTAGGTTTCCAGATTTAACTTGTTTGGTCTTTGATTTATTGGGAATGATCAACAGTTTGGTTTATAAAATTCGGCCAACGCCCCGGGAAAACATCAATGAGATAATCAAAATGGTCATAAGCATTTTTAAGATCAAAATGTTTTGGTTGTTATCTAATTACCTAAGAAGTGCTATTTTTGTTGTTTGAAGCTATTCTAATCATGATTTATTTATTAACTTCCAATATAATGCTTAATAATTATCTGAAAAGAAAAAAACGTTAATCATACGGTCAAAAAAAAACTGAATCACAAAACAGAAAAAGAAAGCTAAATCATTTTAATAGATTGTTGACTTAAGGAATACTCTATCATGGAAAAAAAATTAAGGATTTTCACTAAATATCCCATTTTGACCATTCCATCCAAACTTATTGTTTGCTTTACATCTCGAACAAAGCGTTTCCGCTGTTCATATGGATTTTTTTTCTTATTTTGGAAATTACCTACTATAAGCTAAATCTATTGAAAAGGCTTATTATGTGTCATTGTGTTTTTCCTATTGATTTTGTATAGGAAATTTAACATAAAAAAATTCCATACAATTCGTTTGAACTATAACACACTAAATATGTTGTTTTTTTAATTTCAAAAAATATTTAATAATATTAATAGGTAGTTTTAGAGGATACCACGTTAAAACGCTTGATATTCTTAGTTATAAAAATATAAGGGTTTTAAAAATCCAAGAACAGGAACAAATTAAATTTGCATCGGATATAAGTTTTGAACGAAATAGCTGATTTGGTTGGACCAAAATTTGCATAGGACCCAGCTTATCGCTTTAAATTAGATTTATCACTTCTTTACTTTTAGACCTTACAACCTGTCAGCCAATTGTTCCCTCGTTTACGAAGGGACGCCAAAAGACAGGAGAGTTCTTGGAATAATAAACAGTCAAATTTTATTTCATACACTTTCTGGTTTACTCGTAACTTGCTTTTGAGAGCAGCTTACCTATTGAAATAGTTGTCATATCTGAAAACTTCACTAGCTTCTTGAAAATCCCGTGGTTACGATTTATTTATGATATGCGACCTAGTTTATCACATAATATTATTTTATTGATGTCCATGAATTTTATTGATATCCATGCATTAAGTACCGATATTTTAAAGTTTTGGTTTTGCGTCTGATACGTGTAAAAATTGAGAGGTTCGATGTAAAGCTAGAATCTGTTAACTAAACTTGGTAAACCTCAAAATAAATAATGTAGTTATTTCATCTGATACGATAGTCTTTTTGTTATTGCAGTTATACACTCTAACTTAGGCTACAGAGCTTCTCGAAGCACCACAGCAAATAGGCTTGTTGAGGCTCTAGGAGAGACACTTTAAAAATTCGATAGGCGTCGTTAACACTACATCCTGGGTTTTTTTCCATATTAGAAAAATTAATATTTATTAGAGCCACTTCACTTAAATAACCAGCTGGGGGCTTGCTTACTCCTTATTCTTTCTTGACTTTAAGCAAGCAACTATTTATATTTGGTTGAGCTGTTTGCTTTGCTGTTGTTCGTTGTTCTATCAATCAGATGACCGCGTCATAGGTCTTCTAATAGTAGTGTAGACACTGCTATAGGTTTCATCAGTATGCTTAATTATATCAGTATACTGCTTATAGATTGCAAATTAAAAAATGTCTAACTAGATATATTATTTCCAATGTTTAGTGTTCAAGGATGTTCATGTATGTTCGCTTATTAGCTTTAATCTAATTTCTAATAAAAATTACTTTTGTTTTTGCGATATTTACCAACAGACCATCATTTTGCAATTACTTAGGTTCCCTAGACTCCCAGGTAAGCAACCTGTCAAGATTATTTGTAGTTGTGTACGATCTTACAGAAAATGTTTTTTTTTCGGCAGCCTTCTGTCACTATTTTTCCACAAGGAATGTTTTCTATGTTGGTTTGTTGAGTTTTTATGGCATGTTGTATAGTCAGTCCCAACAGTTCTTAAAATATATATGCTGGATATAGTGATATAGATAGTTTTGTTGAAGCACCTTCTATATCTATAAATACACCAACGAAAAAATGCATATTAAAAAAGTTATAAACAATCGAATATTTAATAAAAATATAGTCTACATATGTAGAAACAGTAGTAGAAGTACAGGCTTTTCAGTCAAAGGCGCTTACTATCCATATCTCGGAAATCCTTTATGTTAGCGTGTTAAAAATTGTAACAAAAGGTCAAATGATTGTTCAAAGGATCGATGTTAATCATGACATGTATATAAAAGTTTACAAAAGTTGAAGCACTGAAACCAAAAGATTACGAAAGTAGCGTACAATTTTTTGAAACATTTCTGATTCGTATGCAAGAAGATCCCTAATTTTTAAAGAAAATAATTTGGACAGACGAATCTAAATTATCTAGGGAGGGCATTTTTATTAGAAGAACTGAGCGTTTTTGGGGTGACCAAAATCCAAATGGTATCAAGGAAATGGGATCTAAGGAAAGTTTAGTTTTAACGTTTTTTGTCTGCTGAAAGATGACAAAATAGTTTTTCTCATTGACGATGAACGTTAAATTGCAAAAACACCTTCAAATTCTAAAGTCAGTAGTTGGACAAGTTTTTGGGCAATCTGCCATTAGAAGATTATCGTACCTGTTGTTTTCAACTGGATGGGGCACCGGCCCATTGCAATGAGGTATAACAACAGAATGTTCGATGATCGTCGGTTCGGGACCATGGAATTGGCCTGCTAGATCACCGAATCTCACGCAACTGGATTTTGGGGTGATTTGAAAAAAAAGATTCCAATACAGTGCAAACAAGACCTCCGCCAGCCAGGGATCAATTGCAACTAGATTCCAGTGAGACAAGGAGAACCACAATCTAATCTAATAAAGTGTCCGCATTCTAAAATATTTGGAAGTCAACCGCCGTCATTTTCAACATTTATTAAGACATCTTTCATATGTTTTTGTTTGTATTGTTATTTGCTATATCTATTGTATTTATGTTATTTAACGAACTAAAATTAGTTTGTTTTCAGTTTCGATCCATAATTAATGATATTATTTTGAAATCGTACAAACTTTCTCTTGTTCATTAATTGTAAATCAGGGTAAATTTTATTAAACCTTCTGCATGATCTCGCTATATTTAGGTCACATTGAATAAACTAAACTAAAAATAAATAAACATTTCAAAATTTCTTTTTAATAGTTATTTTCGCGCATTTTAACTATTTTCAAGACTCTTTCGGTAAGAAATGCGCAAAGGGATTATTGTTAATGTAATATAATAATTATAAAATTTCACTAATCATATATCATTATGACATTTCGTCGCTATCTAAGACAAAATATGGCAAGATAATCCAATTTTTCAGAAACTTACTTTTATTTCCAAAACCTTACTACTTCGTTATAGAAATATCATATATCGTTTGAAAGTTATTTTTATTGCCTTTCGGGTTATTTAATTATATACAGTGTGTTCCATTTAAAAAATGTATCTACCATTTCTGCGTCTGTAGTTAAAATCACGAATTTTAATTCTGTATAACGCAGAACAAACGTTTCTATACAAAACTAATAGACAGAACCTTGGTAAACTTCGCCCAAAATTTCCACTTTCTACGAATTCAGATACTGCAGTAATAAACATTTAATTTGAGCTAAATTTTGAACAAAAATTATGGAAAATATAAATTAATAACTCGAAAACCGTTAGGGACGGATATAAGAAACTATTAGGCAAAAATAATCCGAAAGTAATTAGGAATCTAAAAATGTGATCGGATACAGGGTGTCTCATTTGAAGTATCAAAGATGTTGCTACTTTTTGCTATAAGAGGCAATACTGCGTCGATAAACAATTTTACGTCCAAATAGACCAACAGCAATTACTTAAGCAACCAAATTTTTAGAATGATGCTATGTCCCCTTTTCCGTAAACGTCTAAGGTACCATAATCTGTGTATCACCCTGCATATGTATATATATATATATATATATATATATATAAATATATATATATATATATATATATATATATATATATATATATATATATATATATATATATATATATATATATATATATATATATATATATATATATATATATATATATATATATATATATATATATATATATATATATATATATATATATATATATATATATATATATATATATATATATATATATATATATATATATATATATATTATATATATATATATATATATATATATATATATATATATATATATATATATATATATATATATATATATATATATATATATATATATATATGTGTTGATTTTTACTCCTTCACGGATGGAAAAATACAATGTGTTTTCATTCCGGGTGTACATCCGTTCACTACTGTCGTTCTGAAAAGAACAGTTTTGCTGACGTTTCGCCAAAATCAAAATCACATTTGGCATTTTCGAAGCTTTCTTTCTCGCGTCCGAATAGAGACTGAAGTGTTGGTGACTGCGA
This sequence comes from Kuschelorhynchus macadamiae, assembly GCA_030620095.1. Classification (NCBI taxonomy): domain Eukaryota; kingdom Metazoa; phylum Arthropoda; class Insecta; order Coleoptera; family Curculionidae; genus Kuschelorhynchus; species Kuschelorhynchus macadamiae. The sequence continues at coordinate 729,572 of JAUTXW010004596.1, read as the reverse complement.
CGCTTCCTTTTATACCCCTACTCGGGGCCGAAAGGTTATATCTGCGCAGGCGTTGGTCGTTATTTATGTTTTCCGGATGGTGCTGTTGTTGTTGCGCTAATTGCGCTTGATTTTTTTTTTAGATTTGTCGATTATTGTCTTCCATACTGTTGGTAGTTTTAATGATTCGTCCCTTTTATTCAAATCACCTTGTTTTTCAATTTCTATGGCTTCTCGGATTATTCTGGTCTTATAATGTTCTATATTGGCAATCTCCCTACACCCATCAAAATTTATTTTATGGCCGGTTTCCTGATGATGTAGGAATAAAGCTGAGGTTGTTTGTCTATTTCTGATGCTGAGTTTATGCTCTTCCACTCTTGCTGATATTCGCCTGTTAGTTTGCCCTACGTACAACTTTTCACAGTCCTGGCACGGAATACTGTACACTCCGTGGTTTTCCAATTTGATTTTATCTTTTGGGTTTCCGAGTAGTTTACCTATAGTTGTTTGTGGCTTGTGTATTGTTTGTATGTTGTGTTTCCTCAGAATTCTTCCGATTCTGTCTGTTGTGCCTTTTACATATGGTAAGACTACTCGTTGCTTTCCCGGTTCATATTTTTTGTTGTTCGTTGTTCGGGAAACCTGTGCATTAATAGCTTTCTCTATGGTGCGATTTGTGTAGCCATTTTTCTTTAAAGCACTAGATATTACCTTAAGTTCGTTTTGTCTCGTCTGTGTTTCAGTTATCGCAAATCTACATATTAGAGTATTTGCCACAGCTTGAATTTGTGCTGGGTGATGATGTGATTTTGCATTTAAATATCTGTCTGTATGTGTTGGTTTTCTATACACGGTGTATTCGAAATGTCCGTTATGTAGTTTTGTGACCAAAACATCTAAAAATGGTAGTTTGTTGTTTTCCTCTAACTCTAGAGTAAATTGTATTCTGGGGTGGATTGAATTTACGTGAGTCAGAAATTTTTCGAGCTCTGTATGACCATGTTGCCATATAATAAATATGTCATCCACATAACGAATCCATAATTTGGGTTTTAAACTTGCTTTCTCAAGAGTTTCTTTCTCGAAGTATATCATAAAAAAATTAGCGACTACTGGTGATAGCGAGGACCCCATTGGAGCACCATCCGTTTGTTTATACATTTGCCCGTTGAAAGAAAAATAAGTATTTTTGAGGCAATGCTCCGAGAGTTCTATTATATGTGCCTGGAAATCCTCGTTCATAGCAATCTTGTCCAATGCTTCGTCGATGGGAATACTGGGATATAACGATTTGACATCTAGGCTTGCTATGATATCGTTTTTTTCAAGGACGATATCTCGTATAATTCGAGTGAAATGCTCCGAGTTTTTAACGAATGAATCAGCTTTTTCTACAGTTGGTTGCATAATTTCAGAAAGGTATTTCTCCAGTTTTTGTAGCGGCGAATTAACAGCACTAACAATAGGTCTGATAGGCGCCCCTGGTTTGTGTATTTTTGGTAAACCATAGAGTTTAGGACATCTGCTCGACTTTTCCCTTGGTATGATTTTTTGTTGAATTTCGGGGTTTATTGGTGAACTTTTTATTTTATTTTTAGTTGTTTTTTCTAGATACGTTGTCGGGTCTCTTGGAACAGGCCTATAACAATTGTCTTGTAGGATATCCTGCATTTTTTGTACGTAATCTTGAGTATTCATAACCACAGTTGCGTTTCCTTTATCTGCTGGAAGGATTGTGATGTCTTTATTTTTTCGAAGGTTTATTAGGGCCTTTTGTTCAGTGGCATTTAGGTTTTGTTTTGGTGTTTTGCTACTAAAACTAGAAAAACTAACACCATACTTCAAAATGCTAGTAAGGCGTTATTAAAAGAACAAATCCATCAAAACAAAACCTAAATGCCACTGAACAAAAGGCCCTAATAAACCTTCGAAAAAATAAAGACATCACAATCCTTCCAGCAGATAAAGGAAACGCAACTGTGGTTATGAATACTCAAGATTACGTACAAAAAATGCAGGATATCCTACAAGACAATTGTTATAGGCCTGTTCCAAGGGACCCGACAATGTATCTAGAAAAAACAACTAAAAATAAAATAAAAAGTTCACCAATAAACCCCGAAATTCAACAAAAAATCATACCAAGGGAAAAGTCGAGCAGATGTCCTAAACTCTATGGTTTACCAAAAATACACAAACCAGGGGCGCCTATCAGACCTATTGTTAGTGCTGTTAATTCGCCGCTACAAAAACTGGAGAAATACCTTTCTGAAATTATGCAACCAACTGTAGAAAAAGCTGATTCATTCGTTAAAAACTCGGAGCATTTCACTCGAATTATACGAGATATCGTCCTTGAAAAAAACGATATCATAGCAAGCCTAGATGTCAAATCGTTATATCCCAGTATTCCCATCGACGAAGCATTGGACAAGATTGCTATGAACGAGGATTTCCAGGCACATATAATAGAACTCTCGGAGCATTGCCTCAAAAATACTTATTTTTCTTTCAACGGGCAAATGTATAAACAAACGGATGGTGCTCCAATGGGGTCCTCGCTATCACCAGTAGTCGCTAATTTATTTATGATATACTTCGAGAAAGAAGCTCTTGAGAAAGCAAGTTTAAAACCCAAATTATGGATTCGTTATGTGGATGACATATTTATTATATGGCAACATGGTCATACAGAGCTCGAAAAATTTCTGACTCACGTAAATTCAATCCACCCCAGAATACAATTTATTCTAGAGTTAGAGGAAAACAACAAACTACCATTTTTAGATGTTTTGGTCACAAAACTACATAACGGACATTTCGAATACACCGTGTATAGAAAACCAACACATACAGACAGATATTTAAATGCAAAATCACATCATCACCCAGCACAAATTCAAGCTGTGGCAAATACTCTAATATGTAGATCCGTGCGACTAACTGAAACACAGACGAGACAAAACGAACTTAAGGTAATATCTAGTGCTTTAAAGAAAAATGGCTACACAAATCGCACCATAGAGAAAGCTATTAATGCACAGGTTTCCCGAACAACGAACAACAAAAAATATGAACCGGGAAAGCAACGAGTAGTCTTACCATATGTAAAAGGCACAACAGACAGAATCGGAAGAATTCTGAGGAAACACAACATACAAACAATACACAAGCCACAAACAACTATAGGTAAACTACTCGGAAACCCAAAAGATAAAATCAAATTGGAAAACCACGGAGTGTACAGTATTCCGTGCCAGGACTGTGAAAAGTTGTACGTAGGGCAAACTAACAGGCGAATATCAGCAAGAGTGGAAGAGCATAAACTCAGCATCAGAAATAGACAAACAACCTCAGCTTTATTCCTACATCATCAGGAAACCGGCCATAAAATAAATTTTGATGGGTGTAGGGAGATTGCCAATATAGAACATTATAAGACCAGAATAATCCGAGAAGCCATAGAAATTGAAAAACAAGGTGATTTGAATAAAAGGGACGAATCATTAAAACTACCAACAGTATGGAAGACAATAATCGACAAATCTAAAATCGCAAAAACTCAAGCGCAATTAGCGCAACAACAACAGCACCATCCGGAAAACATAAATAACGACCAACGCCTGCGCAGATATAACCTTCGGCCCCGAGTAGGGGTATAAAAGGAAGCGTCGCAGTCACCAACACTTCAGTCTCTATTCGGACGCGAGAAAGAAAGCTTCGAAAATGCCAAATGTGATTTTGGCGAAACGTCAGCAAAACTGTTCTTTTCAGAACGACAGTAGTGAACGGATGTACACCCGGAATGAAAACACATTATATATATATATGTATATATATATATATATATATATATATAAAGATATATATAATTTTTGCTACCTTGAGTGCTGTTGAAAATATGCTCTCTTTTATGGCTCTATCACCGGAGCTGCAACGTATTTACTTTGATTTAATACCACCAACACTTGGTGCTTTCCCATTAATACTTATAAAAGTTTGGAGTCATTTATTCGAGAAACTGTTTTGGTATATTTTTTTTAGATGCCAATATTTGTATTGTAGTTTATATTGTTTTGATACTTAAGAATATGTTTTTGTTTTCAATTTCTTTTATACAATACAATAAATCTTTTGGTGTGGTTTTATTTTTACTTATTTTATTTTTATAATATCTGTTTTGGGTTATTTAAATAAATTCTCTAAGTTAGTTTTTTGAATTTAGTTTGTTTTATTTGTTTTTTTTTTGGATCATGCCTGTGTTGTTTAAAACATTAATTTTACTACTTAAAAAAGTTTGAATAGATGAGTTTACAAATGATTTAATTATTTCAATAAAAATGCAGTCGTCCAAATTTCTGTTATCGCAAATATCAAACCATGTTTCTGCGGCGAATTTGTCTGTATGTTTTTCACGGTTTTTTAGTAGCATTTTGTATATTTTTTATGAGATAATAATTTGATTTTGCTTTTGTTCAACAGTTCAAAATTACCGGATAATGGTCAGTAACAAGTGTGCAAAATAACTGAAAGGAAGGAAATTTGTGATTTTAGATTTCAGAAATATATAATCTAGATAAGACGAAGTTTTTCGGTTAAATCCAGTTTCATATCTGTGTTCTGAAAGCATATTAAGATACTCGTTGATGAAATCGGTATTAGTATCCAAACAATTTATGTTCATATCTCCTAAGATAGTTAAACCTAGAATATTCCTCTTGTAATAAATAATAACAAACAAGTTGATTAAATTCTCGTAGACTTTGTAAGAGAGATCTATTCAAGGAAATATTTTGGATACTTCGATAAGAAAAGTCTGCTTTACTAGTTCTAATTCGAACCAGATACACAATACTATTTCGAAAGTTTATATGTTTTTTACCAAGTAAATATTGTATTCGTGAAAAAATCTTTGTCCGAGATTTTTTCAGATCATTTCAGATTTCATAATGCCGAAAAACATGTTTTTTCAATACTATCTGTCTGTCGGTCCGTCTGTTTGCGGCATAGCTAAAAATCTACTTAACCGATTGACTTCAAATTTAACATTTTGGTAAAATTTCGATATGGCTAAACAAAATAGCGGTCTAATAGAATGTTAAAAAAATGATTACTAAAAAAACTACTTTTTCAATGTACTCAAATGTTGGTAAAATTTTGGTAAGAATCCAAGATAGCGGAACAAGATGGCGGCTTAATAAAATATTTAAAAAGTCAGCCTGAAAAAACTGCTTAAAGGACTGATTTCAAATTCTGTGCCATAATCATAATTATGTGATGTAAAAATCAACTAGTAAAACTGTGGTGCTAATTCAAGATGGCGGCCAAATTTTACATATTTTCCAGGTTTTACATATTTTTAGGTTTTAGCGTCCCTAGATACCAAACTGTCTGTCGGTTTGTAGATCACTTCGCGAAATAGCTTAAAAACTACTCATCAGATTGACTTCAAATTTTAGTAAAAAATTAAGGGTCATATGGGGATGACCTGGTAAAATAACTAATTATCCAATTTTCTTAAATTTTGTATAAAAATCAAGTGCTACATAGGAATGAACTGGTAGCATTTGGGTATTAATATAAGAGAGCAAAACAAAACAGCATAATAAAAGATTTAAAAATTAGGCCTGAAAGAACTACTTATTAGATTAATTTCAAATTTTGTGCAAGCATCAAGTGTCATATAGAGATAAACTAGTAAAGTTGTGGTACGAATTCAAGATGGTCGTCAAATCATTTTTTTAAAGAATCACCATAAAGAAATTTTTTTCAACTGCAATTTAGCAGAAAAATTAAAGATGATACAGGGATAGACTGATGGTACGAATCCAATATGGTGAAACAAAATAGCGCCCAATTACTATATTTGAAAAGATAGTATATATATATATATATATATATATATATATATATATATATATATATATATATATATATATATATATATATATATATATATATATATATATATATATATATATATATATATATATATATATATATATATATATATATATATATATATATATATATATATATATATATATATATATATATATATATATATATATATATATATATATATATATATATATTTTTGATTGGTTTAATTTTTCTTTGACCAGTTTGAGTATATATTTTTATTTCAATTTTCTTGATTTAAGGTCAATTTAAAAAATTTATACATATACTTTAAATCATATATTTGCCCATAAACATGATGTAGTTAGATAACGTTTCGACCGCACTTCGGTCTTTTTCAAATCTAAAAATGGAGAAGGGCGTATAATATATATAATTTAGTATTTTTACATTTAATATTTTATCTTATTATATATATATATATATATATATATATATATATATATATATATATATATATATATATATATATATATATATATATATATATATATATATATATATATATATATATATATTTTTTTTTTTTTATTGGTTTAATTTTTCCTTAGAACGTAAACTATTAAGGAAAGTACATTTATTTTTAATTTTATAAAAATGGAAAGTGAATATTTTCCTTCTTATCTCAATACGTAGAATTATTCAAAACGGCACAAGATGTCACATTTCCACATATATACATACACATCGATACAATTAAAATACACATATTATGCTAAAACATTAAGACATCACAGTGGTTATTCCAGTATTGAAATATAAAATTTACTCAGGTTATTGACGTCCTTCTTATCGTTGATAGCATTTTTGCTGACACAAAAAATAATCAGACTTCAAACACAAAAAAATTTATATCTTCACCCTTTATAAACGGCTTATCCCAACCACTTCAAAAATTATTTAAACAATATAATATTCAAACTTGTCACAAGGCTTCCATCAAATAATTTTTCCAGATTAAAGTCCAAAATCCCAAAAAACAAAAAAAGTAATGTTATTTATGAAATACCCTGCAAAGATTGCAACAGTGTGTACATAGGCCAAACTAGCCAATACTTGGAAAACCGACTGAAGGGTCACAAGTATGACAAAAAAAACGCGACGGCTCTAACAAATCATGAAAATTCAAAAAAACATACCTTTGATTATAGTAACACCAAAATCTTAAAATCCGAACCGCAAACTAAAAAAAGAGAATTTTTTGAGATGGTCAAAATACAAAAAAAGTAAAAATGCCATCAACGATAAGAAGGACGTCAACAACCTGAGTAAATTTTATATTTGAATACTGGAATAACCACTGTGATGTCTTAATGTTTTAACATAATATGTGTATTTTAATTGTATCGATGTATATATATATATATATATATATATATATATATATATATATATATATATGTGGAAATGTGACATCTTGTGCCGTTTTGAATAATTCTACGTATTGAGGTAAGAAGGAAAATATTCACTTTCCATTTTTATAAAATTAAAAATAAATGTACTTTCCTTAATAGTTTACGTTCTAAGGTAATACTAACAAGATAAAATATTAAATGTAAAAATACTAAATTAAAATTCTACGCCCTTCTCCATTTTTAGATTTGAAAAAGACCGAAGTGCGGTCGAAACGTTATCTAACTACATCATGTTTATGGGCAAATATATGATTTAAAGTATATGTGTAAAGTTTTTAAATTGACCTTAAATCAAGAAAACTGAAATAAAAAAAAAAAAAAAATATATATATATATATATATATATATATATATATATATATATATATATATATATATATAAATACGTTACTGAGTGACTGTACTGAACTAAATTAGATCACACTTTACTAATCCTAATAAAAAGGAAAGATACATAAAGAGGGAAGTTCCGGGTAAAGGAGATTTATCGATTTTTTTAGTGTCAGACTTATTTATGTTACCTCTGTTGTAAATTATATTATAACCCGGAATTCGCAGCATGTCTCAACCTTTAATTCGCAACATGTCTTAACCTTCCAAGTCTCAGTAAGTGTAATAAAATCATAAGTATTAATTACTAAAGTTTTCTAATTAAACCTGATGCTCGAATTTTTTTTAAACTTTTGTTACTATGCACTTAAATATAATAATGCAACAGTAGGGGCTAACTAATACAATACTACAAAATATTTGTTCATATGTAGATATGATGAACATACAAAAAAGTGTTAATACACTGATTGCTACAAGACTAAGTGATTTTGTTCGACGTATCTGTTTTTGAGACTGTTTATATTTTCTAGTAAAGGGCCTGTTGCAGGGTTATTCACTGGACTACTCTCTGTGATACTTCTTTGGTTTTTTGTTCCCAATGGATTACTTGACGGAATAAAATGTATGTATTGTTTTCAAACACGTCGACGTGGCACTGGTTGCTACTCTAAGTTTGGTCTTGTTTATTACTATCTTCAATTCTGCAAACCTCATATTCTTTTCCTAATAGAAAACTAAATAAACCTAAAACTGCATCTAATCACCTTTGCTCTCCTAGCTATGAGTTTCACCCATAATTTAGTTTGAACGATGGCGTTTGTGCCTACTTTTCGTAGTAATCTGTTCTGCACAAGACTTTCTAATCTTGAGTCGAACAGATCCAATGTCCTGTGGTTCATGCTAGTCTTTAAAACTTCCATTCAGTTTAATTGTTACATCCACCGCTCTCTCTTAGACATTTTCCTCAACGAGCTCTTCGACTGTCTTTCTGGGAAGTTCCCTAATTTCTAAATTTCCTTTGTTTAAAATCATTATCCTTAGTGACTTTACCGTTTATAACAAAGTAAGGTGGAGCCACGGAGGACGTTGTAATCAATCATTTTTTTAAATTTCATTATAAAACCTACCTATATTCCACGCATCGTTACACACAGCCAAAACTCATTACATCTCTTTCTCACCATTTACCCAGGGTTTTATCAATATTATTTTTCCGCTACCCTGGTTCCTGTATGATTACTCTTTCTTGTCCCATTTAAGTGAAAGTTGTAGAATCAATGTCACTCATACTACTTTGCACTATATATTTGCTGATTGGGATATGGGTTGCGGGATATTTATTCTTCCTTTCCTTGGAATTATGTTTATTTCTTTTCCAGCGATCCTTTTGAATTTTTTATACACATTTTTGACGTGATCCAATTAGGCGTAAGAGCCTTTGCACCTTTATTTCATTAAGACCTCAACACCTCCCAATAATGAACCTTTAAAATTCTGTTGCAATGCGACTAGAGAAAATCCGGACTCAAAAAAACTTCCCCATCGATAGGCTAAAAACGAGGTCATTATAATCGCATAACAATTCAACTTCAATTACCTTCAGGCGTATATAGCTTAGAGGTATTCTAAAAGCACTTTGTAGCAAAAAGTTATCTGGCCTTTTTTTCCAACCATTCAGGTCCATCGGAGGCATTTTCCAGATCGGGCCATTATGACGCGGCGTATCCTTAAGGCTAGGAATTATATTCACTATCAGCCTATCTGCTTGGACTTTTAGACTTTTTGGACTCTGGGTTAAGGCAGAGGCCAAATATTTACTATTGATTTTAGCATAGTGCGCAGGCGCAGACTACTGAAATAGTAGGTTGCTACTAATTTTGTTCCACTATTTCTCTTTATGATAGATAAAAAAAACAAACTTTTTCGTCAAAAACATTGTTGGAATTTCCGGAATTCAAAGTATTGCTCATAGTTTTATTAAATATAGGTTGTGTCTAGATTTAAAGATTACAATACAATATTCGAAGAAACCAGGGCAGTCGAGAGAGTAAAAGAATTAGGAGTACTGAAAAAAAGGCTATTTTCTTATAAAAACACATCAAAGTTTTCTAGGTTATAATGAACTTTCGTAACGAGAACCATAATTAAGAACTAAAAAGCAGTAATTCTTTCATGACGTGAGAAGATTTGTTGCTTTATAGCATAAGAAAAAATATTCACTTTTTAAACATACCTACAAGAATGTCAGGATATTGCATTTTTTTTTTTCGCTTCTCTAAATAAGCTATTCAAATCATGTATTAAAGAAGAACTATCAGAATGATTAGTAATGTTAAAAATCTTATTACTTCACGTTACTGAAACCAGTTTCCTTTTTTAAATCATTATTGTATTGACCACAAAAAAGAAATTATAGTGCAATTTTTGAAATTTAGCAGTTGTATTTAAATTAAAATACAAAAACTATACAAAATAACAGTAGTGCAATTTCATTTTTTCTGTGCATGCTGCAATAAGATCCAATGCAGCGGAAGCACTAGTTTAAACTTGTCTTTTCATACATAAAACTTTGTATGATTTTTAATGAAAGTGTATGCCAGGCCGCTAATATTTGCTCGTATTTTACCATTTATTCATTATACCGAAGTGAAAATATGGATAGCTCTACTGTCATCCGCATGCAAAAAATAAAACTCGGCTCTTCTGTTACAGAAAAAAATATATTGCGACACATCGGAAATACATGATAGGAAAAGTTTTACCCAAAAAAGGGTTATAAGCATGCCTTATTTAATTCCTTTGAATTAACAGAGCTCTCTTGAATAATTAAGATAAAATTAAGTCTGTGGTACATCCACCTACTTTTCTCTGATAAGCGAAAACTCTTTAAATCCCGGTAACATAAAACCTTAAATTAAATATACATTATTTAACTTAAGCATAAAATATTGCTCTCTGATTTCTCTGGATCTTCTTTTTTCTAGGGCAGCCAAGTATTGCCTCTTCTGATTCTTATCTAATTGTTTTTCCATTCATCAAGAGAAGTATTGTCTACAACAGAGTGGTTCATTAGGCCAAGTACGTATTATGTCTATTAAAATATTTCAGCTGTTGTTTTCATTGTAAATTTTTATATAATACTTTGAATCAGTTTGTTTCTAAATTTAGTCAGTATTTCTAATTGTTAGTCTGTAAGTAGAGTCAAATTTCTGGTATCTGCTACCAGTCTTAAAAATGTTTTTTATAAGTCGAGAAAAGAGGTGTGATAGGTAGCCGAAGTAGGAGCTGCATGTAAGCACCAATCTCATAGATCTTTTACAGTGGGGGTCACTAATATCCTTTTCTCTTAAATCTAAAAATAGTTGAAATAAAAATTATTCAAAAATTTCAAGCTGATAACTTGGCAGAATTTTAGAGAAACAAATTTAATAGTGTTAATGTTGTTTTCAAGATATTAAATTTGTTACTATGTATATATATAACATTCAATTATAAAAAGTTGCTTTTTAGGTAAACAAACAAAATGGGTATAATGGGAATTTTTGTTATATTAAAATTCCATTGCCAACAGCAGAAAAATCGAGATTCATATTGAGATAACTGAGTTAAAGGGCTCAAAATTATATATTCAGTTCAGATACAGGTAGGATGAGAGTTTAACTGTTACGATAATTAAAAATAATTCAATTTTTCAATATACAATATGAGGTACATATAAAATACAACACATATACACATATACATATATAATACAACAAATTCCAGACGCTTGTGCAGCGCATTCAAGTAGCACTATTTTAAGATCATGCGATGAATGCAACATAAATAAAAGATAATTTTATTTATGTTGCATACATCGCATGACAGAAAGGAGTAGAGAAATAGAGATTATTAGTGAGGCAGCGGAGTTAGAAGACACGCAACTACCCCGGAACATTCGGGCATTTTAATTTTTTGCCAATATGTTTGCTATGGGACCACTGTGGCACTAACCTAAAAACGGCCCAGGAGTAATTGGTGTACATATATAACAAAATAATTGGGTATGAATTGGTAAACTTCTTTGAAGTTGATTAAAAAGATGTCCCATTCCTGTTAAACCACAGGTTAGCCTCAACTGCTTATTTAATTCCGAGTTTATACTTTTGCCAAGGCTGTATAATTTATTAAATTTTTTAGTGAACGTTATCTCGTTAACACTTAAGATAAACCGCTTTTGCCTTTGCTCAACTTTGGATGTTTATATTTTATTTTATCACCGAAATACGAGATTAAAACTTTTTAGTAGTAATCATTAATTTGTTTCTCTTTACTTCCCTCTTCAATTTCAATTGCACTTGACTTTTTTACCTACTTCAATGTATGGTAAAAACAACGTAAGTTTTCAAATAATAGAGATTTTTGTCGTTTTTATCCCTAAATTAGAGTTGGTCATAAGGAACAAGCTCACTTGTCGAGTAATTTTGCCGCGCAAAGCAAAAGTGGTTTAAGTTTAGCATAAACGAAATATATTTTACAAGAAGATTTAATAAATTATGCAACCCTAACAAAAATAAAAGTTCCAAACTAAATGTCGACTTGAAGCTACCCACTAGTCTCACAGGAATTAGACATATTTTGAACGGACTTTAAAAAGAAGAACGTTACAATTTTTTATGCATGTACATCGATTACATCTGAATAGTTTGAACAATTTGAAACATTTTTTAAGACGTTTTTAGGGAAGCGGAGGAGTAGTTCCATAGCACATGTCTGTGATTTTATTATCGATATAACATAAGCTACTATTCAAAAAAGAATTTTATTCGTGTATTTGATGATCCCCTTTTATTTATAAAAAAAAAAAATCTTGTTAGTCAGTTATCTCACTAAGTATCTCAATTTCTCGGCTCTTAACAATTACATTTTAATTAATCAATTTTTTTTTTTGAAATATTACACAACTACTTTTTATTTCCTACTGCATAATATTTTTATTTATGTAAACGAGAGGTAAAAACTATTTAATATTATATTTAGAAGGATGCTTAATAACCACTGTAAATAAATAAATATTTATTATTTTTCACTAATTCAAAGTATTTGTCTGCAATTAGATTTAATTTTCAGTGCCGTGGAATTTCTTTTATTCGTAAAAAGGAGAATACGTTTATCCTCTTAAACTAAATTCGTTTCTGTAACACCATCTATAGAAATTTCATCGGCTGCAACAGGACGCCACATAAATCTTCCTAACAGGTAATTCCATTAAAATAAAAGGCTGTAGTTATAATTATTAACCAAAATGAAACAGTGGTTGTGTTATAAATTATATCAACCGTGGTTGAAATAAAACTGGAACATGCTTTATCGTTTATTTTTTAGCTCAAAAATTCATGTATATAAAAAGTTATAAATATGACATGGATTCGTCGGTTTCTTAATGGTTGGAACATCATTGTACGTAAAATAATAGGAAACATATTCTTATACCTGTCCAATGTCCGAAGACCGATTTTTTGTGAGTGTGTATCCAAGTCTTTCCCAGTCTCAGGATTTTATATAAATAGGAGTCCGCAAATGCTACGATTTCTTGATAGAATCTCTGAGATTGTATACTTCTAAGGAGTTATGTGTGTTCTTCAATACATTTTCATTTGAACCAAGCAGTTCCGCCAATTTTTAGATTATAATTTATATTTAACTAAAATTAATATTATTCTCAAACAACCGTTGAACAAGCTGGGTTAAATAGTTTTAATTAGTTGTGATGTTTCATTTTATTGGTGTAACCCATGTATGTGATTTTCACTTTTTTTGTTGTTCGTGTATTTTTTTATATGACTATGAAAGTCAAATCCTTAAAATTGTCCCGAAGATGAAATAATAAATTGAGAAACGTAGACTTTTTTGAATATTTGACTGTTCTTTTTGGATCCTTACCCCAAATTAAAAAACACAGCGTAAAATTAATATATTTAAAAATACTTTCTTTATAGCTAAAAAATCTTATGGATTTCTGAAATGGCTTTCTGCAAGAAAAACCCTTTGATTTCAACCGTTTATTCAAATTCAATTTAAATTCATTCAATTCGAAACCTCAAAAAGAGTCCTCGGAAACGTAGTGCGTTAATCGGGATAATTAGAGTGTAAGGTAGACTCGAAGAAAAGAAGAAGGTGCGAAGAAGACGAGAAGAATGTATATTTTTTTTTGTAAGTACCAATTCCTTTTAATTATCCTGTCTATGGCGTTCTTTTCGAATTCATTTAATTTTATTACGGAACAAAATAAAAACGAGTTAAGGGGTAGGAATTAGCGATTATATTGTAGTAAACGGTGCTAGTTTAAGATATTTTTCAAATAATATAATTTCTAATATTTTAGAAAATCTGTTTTGGAATTTATCGATTACTGATCAAATTCCAGAAATAGCTCCACCTAATTTTATAATATAATAAATAATAAATTATTACATATTATACCAAAATTTGATGGCAATCCTTTAGAATTATTTTCTTACCTAGGTACTAGTAATAACTTATATAATACATATTGGAACAGTGAAAATATAGATTATGTCCAAAATATTAATGTAATTTTTGGTATTTATTCAAAGTTAATAGGCAAAGCGAGAGACGTATACAGTATATGTATTTCCAAAGATTCTAAAACTGTAAAAGTGTCGTGAAAACGTATCTCTTTGATGTAAAAATGCACTATAAAATGTTCAAAGATACAAAAACATCAATATTAAAAACTTTTAGTGTCATTCTTAAACGCAAAAAACAAGTTAACCTCTAAAAACAATTTACAGCAAAAAAATAAAAAGAAAAGTAAAACTTAAAAAATCAGTCTAATAACGTAGTAGACGCCACGAACCACTTTTTCTAACCTTTTACATGATGAAAATGACACTTTTGTATTGTGCAGCTGACGTTCTTTAGAAATAAATCAGAGCCTGATAGGAAGTTATAAATCCTTAAAATAACATTCTTTAGTATCTGTTGAGTGTAGTACTTAGTTTAAAACAATCTAAAAACGCTGAAAAAACCGACGTTTCGGTTGTGTTTTCTCACCGTCATAAGGTACAATTGCATGATAAAGTACCTATAAGGAAAACTAACCCGATTAATCCCAAAACATTAACACAAAATATTAATGCTCCTTTTTCTGATTTCACAAGTGACCCAGAAGCCATGGGAGGACCCAACAATAATAACTATTCTTCTTACGGAGGCATTCTGTTCAATTCGAACCATATTTTCAACCAATAAAATTTAAATACCGATTTTCCAAATTAAAAAAATAATAATTTTCAAAGTTTCGATTACCAACATGTCCATCATCCGAACATGGCATCCCTGGAGGGGAGAATGCAAAACCCAGATCCCACTTAGATGGGGAGTATGCATTTTTGTCTCTGATAATAGGCCATTGTAAATGTGACGTAGCTATCATATGGAGGAATCACGAAAAAAACAATTGATTATTATTGAGTTTATGCATCAGGAATGTTCACGTCCGTTCACTAATCCTTCTCACAGTTCTTCACCTCCATCTGAAATAGATGGAATCCGAGAGATATCCGATCAACCCTATAACAATTCGAATAATTCAAATAACAATGTAAATCCTCAGAATCATGACATATTAAATGCCCAATTAGAAATGGCTAAACATTTGGCTCAAGTAGATTCAAGTCTGGCATCCCTGATAAACATAAAATAAATCAAAAAGTTAAAAATCGCTTTCAGGGGCCTCGAACGCGAGGAATCTTCCTCGCGCAAGTGGGAGATTATTGCCGAGAAAATCAAATCTTAGATCCAGAAGAACAATTCGATCTTCTTAAAACCCTTTTAGGAAAATCTGCTCATAAATGGGCACAACCATTTTCAAATTTAAAATTAACATTGGCTCAATTCTGTGAGCGGTCTGTCGCTAAATTTTCTTATCTAGATAAAATTTCAGAATAATGTATTAAACTAGACGGAGAAAAACAGTCTTCCTCAGAAACTTCTGAGCAATTTATTTTTAGGAGATATGCCCTACATACACGTCTAGAGCCGAACGGTGACGAACAACAGCTAATATTGTCACTAATTTCCCAATTATTACCAGAACTTAGATCCCGCATACGTATACAAAATTTCGGTAGTATTTCTGACTTAACCAGCTTAACTTCTACTTTAAAAATGACTTGAGTGAGGAAAGAAAACATGTTCCTACACGTACTAATCAAATAGCATAAACCAAACCTAACGTAAATTTGTACCAAATTTTAATCAGGATAATATCCCCAAGAATAACTTCCGAAATTTTAGTAACACCCAGAGACAAGGAAACCGTAACCAGGTTTCATCCCGTCCTGGGATGAATCAATACCAAAATGCCAATTTCAGAATTCAAAACAATTTTAGGAATTTTAATTCCATCTCTAATCCGAATAATTTCAGAAATTCTAATTAAAATCACAATCCAGGAATTCGAATTCAAATATTAATAATTTTCCCCCTTCAAGTCACATAAAGAGACCAATATCTAGTCTATCAAAAAGGGTGAGTGACTCATAAAGAAACAGAGGAGCCTTCAGAAAACTAATCAAGGGCCGTCCTCAAATAATTTCAACTTCTTCAAAAATTCAAAAACCTTCTGAAAAAATTTACAAACTCGGAAATTTCAATAGCAAAGGATAAAGTTTAAATTTTCACTAATTTTAATTTTCCAAATTTTGTTTCAAATCATGAAATTTTAAATGCAAATTTAATAATTTCAAAATCTATATTTCTTTTGCCACAGGCACTTTTATGGAATGGAATTTTCTTTCTAAATTCTGCACTTCCTTTTTCTCATCAAACGAAGAGTGTGTAATGGACTAAAGAGGTAATTGTGTGTATATGGGAAGAAATGAAAGAAAAATCATTTATTAGGCATAGCCCACAAAAAAAATCCAAAAATTGAATTCAACTATCAGAAGCGAGCGATAGTCAGCCACAGGAGTTGAAACTTCTTAATGAATTTAAAGATAGTTTCGAAACCCGTTTGGTACAACCCACAACCCCTAAGACAAAACATGTAATCACCCTTAAAGAGAATAAAATAATAAACAAACGTTGTTATCCTTTAAATCCATATAAAAAGCGTATAGCCTATGAGTGTGTTGACGGAATGCTTGAGGCTGAAGTCATTGGACAAACCCAATCTCCTTAAATAATTACGAAATTGTAGTGGCGGATTCATGGTTTAAAACTATTTTTTGGGTTTTTCCGCCTTAGAAAATTGAAAAAAATAAAATATAATTACCCTATAAATTGAATAGATAGTCTTGAGTTCTGGGTCCACTACGAAGGTACCCGAGGAACGACACTGAAAAAGGCCTGCTTTCTGGACGTTTCGTTTTGCCAACATGCACTAGATAACAATCATAAAATTAATTGGAATGCTTCTAGTATTTTAGCAAAAGAACCATGTTCCAAAAAACGTAAAATAAAAGAAAGTGCCTTAATATTATTAAATAAAGATAATTGTGTAGCATCTTGTTCCGTTAGTTTTAATAACACTTGGTTAAATTTGCTAAATACTGAAGTAGAAAAAGGACACCTCAAAATACAATAAATTAAAATGAACATACTCTAGGTACACCTATTTCGCACCTTATTCTAACAATTAAAAATAACACCTTTAAACTGACATTCACTGACATTTTGTCAGAGATTAGCCATTCTGGTTATATTTCTGATACGAAACATAAGACATATTCTGCTTTTAGTATTTTATTTGTAGGTTTGCTGAAGACGGGGGTAGACTTTCCCTCGAAACGTCCAGAAAGCAGGCATTTTTCAATGTCGTTCCTCGGGTACCTTCGTAGTGGACCCAGAACTCAAGACTATCTATTCAATTTATAGGGTAACTATATTTTATTTTTTATTTATTTTTTTTCAATTTTCTAAGGCGGAAAAACCCAAAAAATAGTTTTTAACCCAATCTCCTTATTCTAGTCTTCTCGTCCTTGTTGAGCAAGATGGCAAGAAATATAGATTCTGTGTAGATTATCGTGAACTCAATATCACGTAAGAAGAGAGCTCAGTTTTTCCTATAATACAGGATGCTCTCAAAGATCTAAGCCAAGCAATATTTTTTTCCGTGCTTGATCTTAAAGCTGGTTATCGGCAAATTCCAATGGACGAAAATCCTAAAGATTTCACAGCTTTCACAACCCCACCGCTTCACAGTAATGCCTTTTGGTCTCAAATGCGTTCCAGCTACTTTTTAAAAACCGAAATCTTAAACGACATAATTTGTTATAAAAATTCCTTTGAGGACCATCTAAATCATCTACGTCGAATTTTCGAAAGGTTACAAACTCACAATCTTAAGGTATCAGCTGAAAAATGTCAGTTAGCCGTCACTGACTTAGATAATCTAGGTCTCAGAATTTGTGGTGAAAACAATGTTCCCCAACAAAAACATGAAACCCAAATCCTAAATTTCAAAAAACCACAGGCGAAAAAACAACTTCAGAGCTTTTTAGGAGTATACAACTTTTAAGAAAGTCAAATAAGTGGAAGTGGACTGAAGTGTATGACCTAGCTTTTTCTCAATCAAGAGAGGCTTTTGCAAATCCTACACCTCTAAGTAGACCAGACTATACAAAACCCTTTATTTTGCAAACTGACACGTCTCCTATAGGTATGGCTGCTGTGCTCTACCGGGAGGACGAAAATAATACCAAAAACATTATAGTCGATATTAGTTCAAAATTTTCACCCACTACTTCTAAATACTACATAAACGAGCAGGAATGTCTTATTGTTATGTGGGTAATTAAATATTTCTCAAACTATGTTGAAGATAGACATTTAATTTTAAGAACTGATTCCCGTGCTATAATCTGGCTCAATAAATTCGAAGATACTAAAACATAACTCCCTCGATGGGCTCCAAGAGTTCGATTTTACCATAGAACACGTCCCTGGGAAGCAAATTGAGCTCCGTGACTTACTCAGTCGAGACCCTGATAAGGTCATTGATTTTAAACACAATTTGGAGAGGTTATTTCCGCCGCAAAAATTGCCTCAATGTCCAGTTTCAAGAAAATATTTCTGTTTCTGACACTCTTCCTGAGCAACCTAAAATCAATGCCATAGACCTCAGGACTCTGCATAAGAAAGTTGTACTTGCTCAACGATCTAGTAGTTTCTGAAAGCACAGGATAGCAAGACTTACGTTCCTACAAAACAATGATATCCAAAGGCCTGATGATAGAGAACTATTAAAACATTTTGGCACCTATGACCAATTGCTTTGGGGTAAAAATGCCTCAGGTGATCGTTAAGTAGTCTCTAAATCAGATACCTAAGGTTATCTACACATTTCATAATGGCCCTGAATCAGCACACCCTGGAGTAGAGGAAACTACTAGCTAAATTCAGCAGTTGAACTATTGGAAACGCATAGAGATATCTCACGTTATATCAAGAACTGCATACCGTCTTCTATCTGTATAACCCAACAACGAGCACCTCATGCCCCAATGCATCCTAGCACACCCGAATTTCCTTTTCAAATAATCTCGATAGACATACTTGGTACTTATACAGAAACTCCCAGAAGAAACCAATTTGTTATAAAAGTAGAGGATGTCTTTAGCAAATGGGTAGCAGCTCGGTCTATGCCTGAAATCTTTGCCAGAGACGTCGTGAAGTATCTAGATGACGAAATATTAGATACTGCTCTCCTGAAATCCTGTTGAGTGACAATGGTTCTGTATTTCTCTCAAAAGCTCTAGAATAACTCCGCGAAAATAGTAAAATTACACGTCTCTTTTCTGCTATTTATCACCAACAGGCCAACATAATATCCATTAGCCAACATTCCTTATTATCTGCTGAATGCAGTAATGAGTTTAAAACTTGTAATCACACTAAAAATGTTGACAGTGGTACCCTAGAAGTACAAAGCTTAACTAAATTCAACGACCTTCCGTCGAACAAAATTGATAAAAATCAACCTACAGGGCAAATTAACAAACAATCTAAAAACGCCGAAGAAAACGACGTTTCAGTTGGGTTTTCACACCATCATATAGTACAATTGCATGATAAAGTACCTCTAAAGAAAACTAACCCGATTATTCCAAAAACATTAACAAAAACTATGAATACTTCTTTTTCTGAGTTCACAGGTGACCCAGAAGCCATAAATAACTATTCAGCCTACGAAGGCATTCTGTTCAATACGAACCTTATTTTCAACCAACAAAATTTAAATCCCGATTTTTCAAATTCAAAAAAATAATAATTTCCAAAATTTCGATTACGAAATATGTCCATCATCAGAACAAAAGCCGCGCTTGTTGCATATTTTGGTGATCACCGTGATGAAAACGGATTATTGTTGGATTCAGATCAATTAAGGCAGCATGTCAGTGAATCCCCGCTACAATTTTATACAAGAGTTATGTCTAATTTAAGTGCTCTTCATAATTAAAAAAAGGTTTTTATAATGTAAATGCGTTAAAAATACTTTTAGCAGCTTTAAAAAAGCCTCTTGGTTCTACCATAGGTGTTATGAAACCATCCGGTTTAGTAGAAGCTAGACAATATATTATATCTGAAACAAATATTAGGCATTTGCAAGAACTCTCAACCTAGCTATAATAATATAAATCAAACCAACTTACTTAATTATCAATATACTCCTAATTTTAGAAATTTTCAGTCAAATAATATACCGCAGATAATAAGTCTAAATCAACCTTTCCCTCCTGGCCCAGTTAATATTCAACCAAGGCCCATGCCTAATCAAAAATATTTTACACATAGACAAGTATTTGGTCCTTCCAGGAATTCAATGAATGTTTGGAAAACAAATTCTCGAATTGCCCAAAATTTACCAAAAACTGTACCCAAGAAAGGTATATCACACGGTACAAATAGATCTTACATACCCCAAAATTCTTTTCAACAACATGATGTAGAAGAACCGTATTTTGACTATAATAAAATTTGAAATCAAGAAACCAGAGAATATTCGTATGATCCTGAAAATTATAATGATTATTATGACCACTGTACAAACCTTACCTAACAAAATGAAATATACTAATGACCAAAAAATTTCAAGATACCGAGAACCTTTTACAATATCATCTATTTTCCAAACCACTACTAAAGATTTTTTTGCAAAAATACTTGCTTTTAGCGATTGTAATTCTGAAAAACAAATTAAATTTTACTTATTTAAATTTGATTATTTTTTCGATGGCCTTATTAGCTAGAACATCTAAATGTTCAATTAGGTGACATTAAAATTAATGACACTAAAATGTCCAAATGTCGTATCCCTCGATGCATCACACCAGCCTATCAAGACTAGGCCTATGTCGAGATAAATGTAAACGATGTAAATAACACTTCACTGTCAGCAGAATGACAATACATTACATGCAACATATAACAGCAATCCTATGTTAGACGATCCAATTCCAAGTACTAGTCGACAACATGACCGGTCTCTTACAGAAAACCAATCTATAAATTATCCCCCAACCGATAGTTAATCAACAATTTTTAAAATAATATGCTGAACCAAAACTGTATATAATCAAATGTTTAATGTTATACCTCAAACCTTTCTGCATGAATCATGCAAATTATTAAAAAACTACTTTGCGATGTTGCAAAACCAGAAAAACCAACAAGTTTTATAAAAAATGAACACGAAGGTATCACTCTATCACGTATCATAGAGAAATTCATGAAACTATCAATCGACTTAAAATAAAATATTATTGGCCCAAATTAAACAAGCACGTAAGAAAATTTCTAAAAATAATTATTCTATTTGTCAATAAGTGAAATATGAACGTCACCCGCCATTAATAAAACTAGAACTTACGCCCACTCCTAAAACACAGTAGCTTTAACTATTTGTTGTTTTTCACGATTTGGACAGGCATTCATTCTACTTAGTTTATCTGCTTTACGTATTTATCGATCACTATCAATATAATTTATTTCAAACTATAAAATATCCGAAAATATTGTCTTTGATAATGCACTGAATTTAATCAAAACCTAACAAAGGAATTTGCTAAACTCTATAAACTTAATTGGCATTACACTTTACCTTTGAATCCTAACAGCAATTCCATAGTCGAATAATTTCATTCAACGCTCTTAGAGCACATGCGGACCTTGTCTTTATCCAAATCTACTTTGAACCCTTTCGAAAAATTATATTTTGCTATTCTTGGCCATATTAATTCTATACATTCAGTAACAAAACAAAAACCAATCGATTCGATTTTTGGACATCTCCAATTAAAAGAACCATTCGGTATTAATAGTGGTACCCAATTAATCAATCACCAATTAAACGAACATAAAGAATTGATGAGTCAATTATTCAATAATATCCAGGGGAAAACATCTCAACATAAATCAGATATTATCTCAAAAGCCAATGAAAAAGGAAACGACCCCCCCCCTGATATAAAACCCGGCTTTATTGGCTATAGAAATCTCCCAGAGAGACAACCAGAAATAAATCCTTTATACAAACCAGAACACATTTTATAAAGCGATTTAACAGTTACTACTGCTCAAAATACATATCATTTATAAATATTCAAAAAAATCCCGAAAATGTACAGATAAACCCCTTTATATGTTGACGGCACTACTTCACCTGACGAAGGCACAGAAGGTTCAGGTGCAGAATCTTAGTACCAATTCCGGTATCCTACCATATAAATTGGGTACCGAAAAAATCAAAATTGCCTCTCAGACTTTTTTACATTTTATTGTTTAATAACTTTTCAAAAACAAGTTGTCTCAATTAACATTCAATATCAAAAATTAGAAGAAACAGTGAATAGTTCTTCTGTCACACATCGACTTTCCCTATATGAAGCATATAAACATTTAAATTACGAAGTAAACGTAGTTAAACAAAAAATAATTCTGTTTTACCTAATAAAAGATCCAAAAGAGGTCTACTTAATCCTCTAGGTTCACTTGTTAAATATATACAGGAAATCTAGATCAAGAAGACGCAAAAGAAATTCATAATAATATCTTAGACCTCGAAAATAATCAAAATAAAATAATACAAAAGGTAAACAAACAAATGTCACTAACTTTTAACTTAATGTAAGTTATTAATAGTCTATACCAGTCGTTTCAAATAATCAAAATCCGATTAAGAATAAAAAATACCTAAAACAAACAAAATCCAATTACGTGCATTATTTAAAAATATACGAAATATTAAACAGGATTAAACTTTCCTCCTTATTAAATTTTCTAGAAGAGATAGAAAACGCTATAAGTTTTGCTGCTTTTAAAACTCTACCAATTACAGGTTATAGTAAAACAATTTGATTTTTCAATCACATAATCACCTTCAGTTATTATTTTCTGAAAAGTATTATTTTAAATATTACAGTGTAGTAGAAACAAATGTTTTCGGAATAGATAATAAAATCGGTTTTTCGCTAGAATTTCCGCTAGTGCATTCAGATGTATTTGAGTATTATCATTTATTTTCCATTATTATTATATCCTCAATATCCTTGTTCTAAATATGAACCAGTACCAGTACCAAAATGAAGAGTGCCTTGACCTCCAGCCGAATTACCTTTGTAAGAACAATCGCCTCCTACCTACGCATGAAAATCCTGATTGCGTTACGTTATTGCTATCTTTCAAAAACAACTCGGGCCAAAATCGATTTCGCCTATTACAAAGGAGTTTTTCTCAAAAATCAGAAAATCCAAACCGGCTGTGTTGAAAACTAAATTGCATCTATATTCTACATTCCTTTTTGTTGTGCCTTCAAACCATTACTTCAAGTTAGGCAAGCTTCATGAACTTTAGTTTCAAGCATTACAAAAAGAAACCTTAGAATTTCCAAAAATTAATTCATTTTTTTCGTAATGGTCTTTTTTGGGTTATAACTGTTTTATTAATCATTATTGCCTTATGGTTTCTGTTTAGGTAGAAAGAAATGTTTATCAGGATTTTAAAAAGATAGTGGTTCCACCCTCGAGTTCCTTCTAGGGAAGGTGGAGTTATGTGTGTCGTAAAGAGTCCTTCAATACTTTCTCATGGGAACCAAGCTGCGTCGACAGTTGCAAGCTAAAAACAAAAAGAAGGTGTCACTATTGACTTAGTATTGCGATTTAAAGGATCATAAACTGTGCTAAAATCTTTTGACACAAGCGAATTTTGGAACAAAAATTTATAACTTTGACTATCAGTTAAATTTTTATACATTTTAAGAGTATCACAGTGAACTTATTGCAAAGGACAACGCCGACAGCTGACCAGTGGAATAAATAATCGTAATCAATAAAGTTAGTGACTGCAGAGAACCCGAGAGAGGAAGAAAAGTCACTGGACAGAAAAATTGTCATATTTGTTTGCTTAAAATAAAAGGTGAAGGTAGGTCTCTGCCCAAATGTGTTATTTATATTTTTTTAAAAGGTTGAATAGGGAAAGCTAAGTTCTGTCAGTCAAATAACATTATGAACGTAGATGCCGAGTTGATAGATTAAAGCAAGAAGTTAACGAGTTTTTGCTTATATCAGTAGATGGTGCGCGAGTGGTAACTACTGTTGATGTCGTGTTGTCCTGGTTTCTAATTAATTTTGGCCTTAAATTTTACTAAATTTAATTTTAAAGTAAACTGATTTATATTTGAGCATAAAGTTTTATATGTGTCAGTTTTCTTTTGTGTGCCGATTTAAAAAAACGGTAGAAGACCCTGAAAATGGTGCTGATCTGAGGCGACATTGATAAAATCAGTAATATGGTGTCTGATCAAATCACCAGCACAATTTTAAGTGAGAGTTTTCAGGATAAAGTTATAAACTCCCTTTTGGATAGATTTGAATTAAAATTTAATGAGCTATTTAAAAAAAATCGAGGAAAATGTTACTGACCTCTCTTTAGAGGTAGAAGCACTCAAGAGTGAAAACATCTTCCTTAAGAAATGTCTTGATGCACAGGAGCAATACTCTAGAAATCGAAATATTCGTATTTTTGGCATAAAATATGATAAAAACGAGGATTTAGTAAGCATTGTAATAAAAGACGTATTCCAAAATAAAATGAAATTCGATGTAAACAACGCTGATATCGAAAATTGCCTTCGAGTGACTGTAAAAAACCCTGCAGGCGACAAACCGCGCGCACTTCTAATTTAATTAAGTTTAAAAATATAAATAAGCGTGCCTCTATCCTAAAGCAACGCAAACTTCTAAAAAATTCGGGTATATTTATTATATATAATTAATACCAGTTAAAGTTATCTAAATTGGCGATAAATATATTCTCCAAAAAAAATGTGCCTCAATGGTAATATTTATGTAAAGTGTGCGGGAGTAACTCACCGAATAGAGGATGAAAAAGATTTGGCTCGCCTTACCTCTTGAACTACAATCTGTATGTATCAGGTGTGTTGGGATATTTTGAATATATTTATATATTATATTAACTTTTTTTTAATTTAATATTTTTTATTACTCACTCAATTCACTTATTAATTAATTAGTGTTTAATCACCGCACTCCGACGGGATTTTTCTGTTTTTTTTTTGGCTTAAACTGAAATTTATGTTTATCATTGCGGGTTTGAATGTATAAAGAAACATTTTTTCTCATTGAACGTAACCCCTATATGCGGCATTTCTGTTTAAGATTTGTTTAACTCGCAACTTTCGTGACATGTAGATTGTGTAGAAGACTAATTTACTATTACTAATATTTTATGGGCTATTTGATATCTTACTGATTTTGATTTATAATATTACTGTGAGTATTGTAGATTTATTTACACAATGCAGTCAGGTATATCCTATTTCTTAAATATGCCACTGTGATTGGTTTATTTTAAACTCATTTCAATGTGCATATTCATTTATAAAACTAAAATCAACTATTTATTTACGTGTAGTTGTAGTTTCAAGCAACGACGTGTTTTATTGAATGGTTGAAACAATTTAAAAAATTTGAAATACATGCACAGGTATGTATGCATGTTATATTAACCTTATTTATTTTAAGAGATCTTTATTGAAATGGGATATAATTGAATTTATAAATATTAGTTTCAGCGTAGGTAGTGTAAATAAGTTAACTTAAGAAATTTAGTATTCTGGTAATTTTATTTTGTGGGGATTAATTATCAAGCGCGTCAAGATCTATCTAGGCACTTTTTGACTTTAATACGTACTGAATTCAGATTATATAATTAATATTTATAAATATATTTCTCTATGTTCTGCTGTTTTTATACACAATGCTAGATTTTACGTATACATACTGGGGCAGCCGCGTTTATGGTAATTTTAGTGCATTATTTTATAGTTTTTTTACATTCAAAACTACACTTCTCTGCCTTTTCTTATTTTCTTTATATTATTTTTCTTTCCTTTTTTCTTCCTATGTATATGGCCTGAAATCTCAACATTGCGCATGTGAACGTTAGGTCTCTACTAGCAAACTTTAACTCATTTCAAAATAATGTTTTAAACGCTGATTTTGATATTGTCGGGGTGACAGAAAATTAGTTAAATGATAACATACATGCCGCCACTTTAAAAATTAATGAATATAATATGTTTCAACAAAATCGATTCGTTCGCCGCGGTCGTGGTGGTGTCCGGTGTTTTTATGTGAAATTCTTCTTTCTGAACCATGTGAATACATCGAATATCTGTGGGTCAATGTATGGTTTCAAAATACCGTTTTTATTATAGGAACGATTTATAGGCTCCCCAAATCTAATATAAATCAATTTTTGCATTGCGTTGAGGATATGCTGTACAATTTATATTCTGAGTTTGATATGTGTCTAGGTGACTATAACATTATCATGTTGGAAAAAAATTCCGGTTTTTCATCTCAACTAGAACATATTTTCCTAACCTTTGGAATGGAACAGCTTATACAGGAACCCACACGCATTTCTTCACACTCTATGTGAACTTCTGATATACATAGCATTAATGTAAATTATTGCAATATCGCAGATCATTTTTTAACATCTTGCAAAGTAACGATTAACGAGCATCCTGTTGAGGCAAAATCTTTTTATAGTCCTTTACAATCACAATATTGATAAGTATATTAAATTTTATAACAGTTGCGTATTGGATCTTTTTAATGTGCATGCGCCTTTAAAGTAATTTCAAAAAAACAAGAATTATTCTTTCGCCCCTTGGATCACCGATAATATAACATTACTTCAAAAACTTAGAAACAAAACACTTAAACAATATAAGCAAAGCTCATTTTGATTATTATAGGCAATTACGTAAGTATATGCGGCAATCAGATCAGAAAGAAAAAGCTTATCTCAGAGCCAAAGTTGAACGTTGCAGTATAAAAAAAAAATAGAATGAACTTCGCAAACTCGATATTGTAACAAATAAGCAAGGAATCATCCCTTCTATGTTAAGTTATGTTAATCAAGTAAATGATCATTTTGTAAATTTCCTAAATAATAATAGCACACCTGAAATATTACAGTTTTACAACAAAATTAGATCTCAGTACATAGACAATACTTTTTCTTTTCACTTGTCAACTGAACATAAAGTAAGTGATATATTAAATATTATTAAAACAAAAGCATTTGGTATTGACAAGATCAATATAACATTATTACAAATGTGTTGTTCATTTATCATTCCATATTTAACTCATATAATGAACGAGTGGTTACTTTGCTCTTACTTTCCAGTTCTTTGGAAACAAGCCCAGGTAGTTCTTTTGCCAAAAGTCAAAATTCCAACAGAATTTAAACAAATTCGTTCAATTAGTATACTTCCGACGCTGTCTAAGTTTTTAAAAGGATCACCGAGAGGTAGATAAGAGAGTATCTTATTGTACACAGTATCTTGCCTCTGAGGCAGTCCGACAGAGAAGGTTCCATCTGCCATCTCGCCGATGTAACTGATGATATTCCTAAATCATATGAGGATAATAAAATTACTGTATCGATTCTTTTAGATTTTAGTAAGGCGTTTGATATACTTAATCATGAGATTCTGTTATCTACACCACAATACACAGGTTTTAGTGGAGATGCTAAAAATTTTATATAATCTTTTATAGGAAACCGTACACAGAAAGTAGTACACAATAATGAGTTGTCTGCTTTATTAAATAATGCTCAGCTGTCCTACAGAGTAGTATATTGGGCCCTTTGCTGTACACAGTATATACTACCCAAATTTACTTTTCGTTCTCAGAAGAGGATTTGGTCTAAGCCAAAGAAATAATTAATACCGATCTGATCTCTTTTCATGAACTATCATCCGATCATCTCCTTCAACTTAACCCCCCCATAAAGTCATCTGTTCCCATTTTTGGAAGCGACTCACAAACAACCAATGTAAAACCAACTCTTAAAATAAAACTGAACAACACCTTGCTTGCTTAATCAGACACTGGCAGGAGTTTGGTACTATTACTAGATACGAATTTGCTATTCAGGGAGCATGTTACAGCTAAACTCAGAATAGCGTAGGGAAATCTAAAGCTAATCTATGCATATAAGCACTACCTTTCTTGTGAAACTAAGAAGAAACTCTGTGATGATCTTGTATTGTCACATTTTAATGATTGTAGTAGTGTATATACACCGTGCTTGGATGCTATGGATCGATACCGAATTCAAAAACTATAAAATTCGTTTTTAAGGTTAATATATGGTGTGCGAAGGCCTAATCATATAAATTCTCCTTAAAATAAAACTGAACAACATCTTGCTTGCTTAATCAGACACTGGCAGGAGTTTGGTACTATTGCTAGATACGAATTTGCGATTCAGGAAGCATGTTACAGCTAAACTCAGAATAGCGTACGGAAATCTAAAGCTAATCTATGCACATAGACACTACCTTTCTTGTGAAACTAAGAAGAAACTCTGTGATTTGCTGTATTTTCACATTTTAATCATTGTAGTAGTGTATATACACCCTGCTTGCATGCTGTGGGTCGATACCGAATTCAAAAAGTACAAAATTCATGTCTAAGGTTAATATATGGTGTTCGAAGGCCTAATCATATAACTTCCTTTCTTACTAAGTCAGGACGGTTAAATATGTTTAATCGATTTAAACTCCATACGTCAATTTTTTACTTTAAAATTATTAAATTCAGGTCACCTCTTATACGATACTTATATCAAAAAATAAAATTTCGCACTGACGTTCACAACTTAAATCTCCGCAGAAGGGGCATTCTTACAGTTTGTAAGCATCGTATAGAGATGTTTAAAAGATCGTTTTCATATAACGTAGCTCATTTTGTAAATATGCATAGTAATTTTGATACTAATTTATCATTTCTAGCTTTTAAATTTAAACTTAAACGAGATATGCTACTATCTTAACTCTGAGTCTTTCTCGCTATATCTTTCTTTTCTTCTTACTCTTGACCTTTTCTCTTCTATCTTACTATTATAATATTTTTATTTATCAACTGCGTTATTCGAGATTAGTATGACAAATTTATTATATTTTTAACTGTAGAGTTTGATTTACTTAGTTTATGGCCTAAACAGCATCTGAGTAACCAGTCCTTGTATAACTACCATTATACAAGGACTTTTGTTATCCTAGAAATATATATATATATATATATATATATATATATATATATATATATATATATATATATATATATATATATATATATATATATATATATATATATATATATATATATATATATATATATATATATATATATATATATATATATATATATATATATAAAAATTATATATATTATAAAGATTGGATGGTGTAAACAATAAAGATGTTTATTATTACTGAAATTGACAATCAATTTCTCAACAAATATTGGGTTCCAAGGCCATCCCGGATGCATGCATCAAAAGGAGTGGACTAGTTCTATGTGTTGTCCTGTAAGAATTTTCTCACTATGTGGCAAGTACTGAGCAGGACTGCTTTCTGGATGTCGATGAAGGTGTTAGTATGCAGTCCTATGATTTTCAGGTTCTGTTCTAGTGTTTTTGGAACTAGCCCAGTTGATAATACGATGATCAGTATCACATGAATCTTATTCAGACTCGACATTTGCTGTGTCTCGATGGCCTGCTCCGCATATTTGGCCTTTTTTCTCTTGATATTTATCCAATACCTTGTTATTGTTGGGTACAGCGACATCTACCAAATAAGCTGTCTTTGTTTCCTTATTTAACAGTACCACATCAAGCCGATTATTCGTCACCCGCCTGTCGGTGATAATTGCACGATCGTAGTACAGTTTGAAGGCATTATTTTCAAGCACTGAACTTGATTGGTATTTATAATAGGACACAAAGGTGTTCAGGAGCCTGCATTTATTAGCTTTTGGTGTATGATGTTACATACTTGGTTATGTGTATGATTTTACGTACCTGGTTATGTCGCTGGAGGTAGTCCGAGTTTGCAAGGTAAGTGCAGCCAGATGTTATATGCTGTATAGTCTCTGATCTCTCGCTACATTTTCGACACTTATCGGATTCAACGGACCGGTCTTTGATGATGAATTTCTATATGCTAGAAACCCCTAAGTGACATTTTAGCTGTTTCAATCTAGCAGCGCCATCTAAAGCTAATTTTCATAAACATTCGATTGGTGTGGTCTATTTTCACATAAAAGATCCCCAATTGACGTATTTATCATATGTCATCCCTATATGTCGTGGTAGTTTCCGTTGTAATTCCGTGTGTTAATAACTTGGTCATGTATTGCCATCACAAATACTTCTGTCTCTGGGAATAGCCACCTATCAGATGCTTCCTTATCTATGTGTGGCTGATTCAAGTCATTGTGATGTCGGCCGTGCAGTGCCATTTGAGCTCACTGTTCTTGTTTGTCAGGGTCTGAAAGTGACTTTAGAGTGATGTTGTCACTTGCGAGACTAAGTGGAGAATACGAGTTGTCACTTAGACTCACTATGCGGTGGAGGTTTGATGTTCGTGCCTTGTTGGTGAAAAACTCTCTTAAGTTTTGCAGCTGTCGGGAATGCGAATTGGTCAAGTCGACAAGGGAACTTCCACCTTCTCTTCGTGGTAAGGTCATTCGGAGAGTTGATGACCTTGGGTTAGGTTAGGTTAGGTTAGGTGACTGTACTTGGTCATTATTACGCTAGTAGTTTGTTGTAGTCCTTCAAGCTCCGTGTTAGTCCATTTCAAGATTCCGAAACTGGGCACAGCATAGGTGTTAATTGCTGTAATTAGATTTCCGGCGTTCAATTCTGTTTTCAGAAGAGTTCGTACTCTTTGAATGTACCGATCTTTCAGCTTGGTCTTTCCTTGCTTATCCTAGAGCTATCTAGCTTGTTGGAATCCTACGTATTTGTAGGTCTCACCTTGGTTCATCGCTAGAACTATTTCTCCATTCGGTAGGGCTACATCACCATTAATGACTTTGCCTTTTACGATGTTTAGGGCTTTACATTTTTCGATTCCGAATTCTATATGGATGTCTTTCGAGAAGGTGTATGTCACATCAATAAGCTTTTTTAGTTGGTTATGGTTTCCACCATAGAGCTTAATATCATCCATATACAGAAAGTGGGATATAGTATGGTATTATTGAGCAACGTGAAGAGGGGGTTTATCGCTAAGCAGAACCAAAGTGGACTGCTTAAGTACCACAGAGTCGATGATAAGCTGTTCTTTGCATCCTGGGTAGTTTCGAGTGCATCCCTTCTGTTCCTCGGCTAATAGGTTACGACTGTCAATATGGTGATAGATACGATTTGCAATGCATCCTGTTAGGATCTTGTACGTGGTGGGCAAACAGGTTATGGGCCTGTATTGGGACGGGTCTTCTGTTTTATTGCTTTTGGGTAGCATAGTTGTAGTCCCAGCATGAGAAATGCAGGGGTTGTCTCCGGATGATGCATTATTTTGTTAAAATGACAGGCCATAGCTTCATGGAGGACCTCAAATTTCTTATACCAGAAATTGTGAATATGGTCAACTCCTGGTGACTTCAAGTTGCTCGTTCCTTTAATAAAGCTGGTAACTTCCTCCTTGGTGATAAAGTCAAATTCCATTTGTGGTGTTTGAATTTGATCACGTTGAGATGTATCCATGTAGCATTTCGGTTATGCTCTTTTGGTTTTTCCTAGATGTTCGACCAATTTTCTCAGTATTGGTTTGGTATTTGGTGTTATTGATATCCCGATAGAACTGTCTTTGGTTGGTGTTGAATTGCCAGTTCTGTCGTTTTCTCCTTGAGCATTTGTTGGATCTCTGTAGACGTTTCGCTTTAGCTTTTAGTTTTTGCTTTAGTGTATCCTGATATTCATCTAGTTTTTGTTGATGGTTGAGATCGGTAGGTTTTGTACCTACCTTCTCGAATATCTTCTTAATGCGCGTTTTAAGTCTGCTGGAGGGTTGTTCATTTTTCCGAAATTCTGTGAGTCTTCCTAGTTCCTGTCTCAAATCATCAATTGTCTTCTCAAGTCTTTTCTACCATATAGGTTTTTGTTGGTGTGTACCTTTGCCTCTTTTTTTCTGGGAATGCACTTGTTGTTTATGGCATCTAAGGATGGCGACCGCAGAGCAGTAAATGAGTGTTTCTCAAGGGTGTCATACCCCAAACTAAACTCTGCTAGTATGGTGTTGAAAACCCTTTGAGTTGGATCTAGGCCGTTAAACCTAGCAACAGCTTTATGGAGTTCGTTAAATACTGATATTTCTCCATTGTCCTGGGTGTTGTTAATTCTGGCAATGATGTCTTGTCCTGTAGATTCGACTTAGCGTATGTTTTCTTCATTTCCTACTACCTCCTCGGGTTCTTCTGTTGAAGGCGGAGCCATGGGCTCAACACGTTCATTCTCAAATTCAAGCTGCACCTCTCCTTTAAGTTGTTCCAGGATTGGTTCAGCCAAAAGTTTATTCCGGACAATTACTCGCCATTGGTCAGCAATGCGTTGTTCAGTGATGTTCTGAAGATCAGGGTATTTCTGAAGGAAAGCACTATGAAGGCCAGTCCGGTAGGTGGTTAAATCGGTCTCAAATTTAGTGATCTTATAATAGGAACGCATTATGAAACAATTTATTTCTGGTGTCCATTTCATACGCTTCCTTGGCTTTCCAGCTTTCGTGGTCTGAGGATTGGTTACATGCGTCTCCTCAGAAACAGCGAAAGCTGACCGTGCAGCGTCGGTGGTGGGTGCCAAAAGGGGTGGTGGGGTTTTTGCAGTAGCCATACTGCTTCCGTCAGGGAGACTGTAACTCCTTTAACACACAGGATCCTCTACCTAAATCCTGAGCGCGACAAGAGGTTATGATAGTACAATGTCGATTCACCCGTTTATTCCGTAGATTGTACATTTTCATGAAAGGCTTGCATTTTACCTACTGCCAGGGATTTTTATACTCTGCGAACGAGGTTTGCTCCTCGGGGAGTGATAGGAAACATGAGGTAAGGGAGAAGATGGATTTTTGGGGACGGTGAGGAAATAAGAGGGTGTAGGACAGCATAGTGCTGGCTAGGGTACCTCAGGAGCGCGTGCCCGTGCATAGAGAGATACAAAAGCATCTCTCTATACCCCTGAGGTTTATTATTATTATTATTATTATTATTATTATTACTATTATTATTACTATTATTATTATTATTATTATTATTATTATTATATTAATCACACACTTGGTCTTTGATTAAACTTATTTCGTTTAAGTTAAAATGTTCAATTTAAAATGGTTTTTAACCAATCATTAGTTCCCAAAAACGTCCAAATTGTTTGTCATACAAAGCTTTAAACGAATAATGGCTTTCTAAACAAGGGAATCAGGACCAGGTGTACTGGAATATAAAAATGAAAGTTTAAAGTCCAAGGGACAACAATACAATTTATTTTAAGAACAAGAACGTTGTTTAAACAAGTGTCCAAATGGATTTTTTGTAGTTTAGTTTTTATATTGTTTTTATCCTCTTTTGTTTTTAGAAAATAATAACTCATATCTGGAAGTTATTTGCAAAGTAATCGTTTTAAATAAAACGTTAAAATGCCACTTCCTGCGTATGGCCGAAATAAGCTGGTTATATGGTAAAAGGGCTATGTTTAAAATTCAAAAAGTTTTCTGTGTAGAGAAAAGAAAAATAAAGGTTTAATATTTCAGTAAGAGATCAAAATAATTTTACATAAACAATGCCCAACTACCTTATTTCACTCGGATAAACGTAACTCAAAAAGTAGTTTGCGAACATTCATAAATATACAGTTTATAGGATATATATTATTTAACAAAAATTTAATTTCAAACTTAATAGTCGAGTGTGGGCTAACCTCTACTCGCATAGGAATTGAACATCTTTATAATCAGTTTCAAAAAGGAGAAGATTTTTACCAATTCGACACAATATATTTTATGTGCACCGTTTACTTGGGGATGGTTTGACCAATCTGGAGATTCAATTTTTAAGAAGTTTTCAGGAGTAGTGTAGAAGTGGTTCCGTATCAAGCATATTGAAAAAAGAGAAAAAAATGGTGAAATAGCGCGGGCAAAATTGTCGCAGGTCTTGTATCTTCGTTATTTCACTAAGAATCTCGATTTCTCGGGTCCTAGCAATGGGATTTTAATAAATCGAACATTTTCTGAAAACTTACTTTTCATCATATCACATATATTGTATGATCTTAAAATGGCACTACTTGAATGAGTTCCAGTATCGTCTGGATAGAATTGATGTATTATCACATATAGGCGATATTGAAAAAAATTTTTTTTTTTCATTTTCATAAGAGTAAAACACTTATGCTACCTGTCATTTTTGTAAACATAAAAAAAATCCTTTTAGTTTAGTTATCTCGCTAAGAACCTCGATTTATCGGCTTCGGGCAATGGGATTTTAATAAATCAAAAATTGTCTGAGAAGCTACACAATTACCTGTTATTTATACCGCAGAACTGGTATGTACTTAAAATAGCGTTACCTGGATGCTTCCATAAGTGTTTGGATATTTGTATTGTCACATGCAGACGGCATGGAAAAATTAATCTTTCTCAAATACTGTAACAGTAGGGCTCTTATCTTACCTGTGTTTTTGTTATCATTATACATAAGCTATTATTTAAAACAAATTTCATTCGTGTATCTAATGACCCCTATTTTATATATGATTTTTTTTTGTCCTGGTTACTTAGTTATCTTACTAAGAATCTCGATTTCTCGCCTCCTGGCAATAACATTTTAATAAATCACAAATTTTCTGAGAAAGTTACCTTTTATTTTTTACTACATACACAATATATTCTTAAAATGGCACTACTTTTTGTGTATCTTATCACCCCTGTTGACACTGCCCTACTTACAGATAAACATCATCATCCGTATTCACTAAAGAGGTTTAAATTTAGACCAGGTCTAACTTGACAGTTATAGGTTTAAGATGACATTTTTAACAATTGAACAAATAATTTTCTTAAATGTCACAATTACAAAATGACAGTGACATAAGCGAAACATAACTGGCGAACTAAGAGTCTTAAGAACCATGGCAACTAGACGATCCAAATAAATTGTAAATTGTACTTATACGAAATAAACATAGTTCAGCCTTAAATATTGGGTACCATGGTTGCAAAAAAGAATGAATTCCAAACGACATTCTAGTTCTATTCATGCGAAGTTTTATTGTTGAGACCAGCTTTAGCGTTTTTTGATTATTAAAGCCTGACAGAATTTAAAAAATACCTATTTATGCTTGTTTTTACAGTCACAAAAAAGACAAGATTTAGTTTAAATACCTACCGTTAAAATTCCCCTAAACATGTCGAGTTTAAAAATTTGAACTTACTTAATACAATAAAGGAGTATCCGAGTTTTTGGTATATAAGTTTTAGCTAGAGCTTTGGTAACTAATTATTTATAAGCACCACCATTAGCGGGAACTGAGCAAGATCAATATATACATTAAAACTCAGGAATACAAAACGGTAGAAATGAAAATATATCGTTAAATTGAACTTTATGTCCCTAAAAAAGCCAACAACCACAAATTGATTTTTTTAATCGGCAGAATTTCAAAGAATACGAAATTATATATATTTTTTAATAGAATGCCCAGTTCATATGTTTTTTTTAATTATTTACGTGCTTTTCAGCTTTTGAAATAAGAGCTTAGAGATTTTTCAAAATATGGGGAAAAATTCTATATGGTGAGTTAAAATGCATTTATTGTTTAGAGCAACAAGGCGGTTCTGGTAAAATATATATATCACTGTCATAAATGTGTATAATGAAGAAATCAAATTTGACAATATTACACATAAAAAGTCTTTCTTTACTATCTCGATGAAGGCGTTATAGCAATTGAAGTAAAGTTGTTTAAATGGTCTACAATATATTGCATATAGGTTTGTCTTTATTGTTTGTCATGCGTAGACCCTACTCGTTCTTGATTATATTTCACAATGTGTTTTTGCTACGTATTTAGAGAAAACGTTGTAAACTCGACGCTTTAAATATACAATGGTTTATTAATTATATCGAGAATATTGAGTTTTTTCTTCATTTGCAATGGAATTTCTTATATAATTTCCCTTAAACTGACTTTTTTGCTCAAACTAACATTACGATGATGGTCAAAAAATCTCCTGAAAATAGGCAATAGTCATGTGGTTTTAGACAATAAATAATTAAACATTAACATACCAATATTTAGTTATTAACTTAAAAAAATTAACTTCTATTATTCCAGGCTTTTTTAAAAATCGCTCATTCCTTTATTTTGTTTTGTAATGTAAATCTTTCCTTTTCTATCTACAATTTTTTAAAAATTATTTTAAAATATTTTAATAAGTTAATCAAGTTACATACCTCGAAGAATTCATGTCGTTTGTTTTATATATTTTATTGGTAGGCAGCAAGTTAGTGGTTTGCCAGGCAACTCATGTATCACAGTTGTACGTTTGAAAGTTTTAAACTATGCAGAAGTATTCTTATCACAGTTCGTTTTTGAGGAATTTAAAGACATTATTTTTCTTTTACTTTTATATTTTAAATCTTAGAATATATTCAGACATTCCCGAAGTTATAATACATTTTAAAAATAATGGCTTATGTTTTTTAAAAAATGAAATTGTAGTATATTTGACTTACATTTTTTATGTGTTGAGAGGTCATTTACTGTATGTTTATCTTTTTTTTATATAAATCATTTCTTTAATAATTAATTTCTGGTACAGGTTATCTTCATCTATAATTTTGGTTTCAAGTAAATTAAATTCATGTTGATGCATTCTTTGTATACTTATGCCCTTTTATTCTATTTTCTGAGAGTGAGTTTAAACAAGGAATTTCATACACGAGAATGTATTTTTTTTATTTTTAAGAATTTTAGTTTTTAGTTTTGTAAATAGGAAGCCTATCAGGTTTTGGGTTTTATGACAAACAATTATGTTACATTTTCGTAAGATATATTTAAATCTTGAGATAATTGAGATGTGTATGACATTGCAATGTATTTTTTTGAGTATTATCTTGTTTTACGTTTTTGTTTTGATTGCTATAATAGATATAAGTCCTTTGTTTGATAATTTTGTTTATCAGTTTTGTTATATAACTTTATTAAGAGCTTCAGGATGATATTTTGGTGATATTAAAAATATGGTACGGTCAGCTAGACCAATGATAACACTTCTTTTCTGTTTCAATATTTTTTTGTAAATAGTATAATATTTTAAATTAGTTTTTTAGATTGGTTGTAGATGTCTATTTATAATTTGACTACTTAATGTTTTTCACATTATTTAATTTATTTGTAGATAAAAAAACAAATATTTACATTACAAAAAAAATAAAGGAATATATATATGTATATATATGTATACATATATATATATATAGGGTAACTATTTCGTAAATAACAGGTAACTGTGACTTTGACTATTACGCAGATAGCCGAATAGTAATAATTCAGCCTATTAGTTACTTCCGTATTTCTAATAGTTTACTTGCAGTAAATAATTACTGTAATTCTTACTTCTAAGTTGCAACGGAAAAAAAAACTGGTAATAGCCAGTTTAAAAAGTCAGTTGCTTTGATGTTTGGTAGCGAACCTTCAAGAGTAAGCATACTGAATCAAATAAACGTGAAATTAACGGTAATAAAATTATCTTTCAAAATTCTGCAAAAAATCTGGGACTAATAATGCACACCTCAAAACTGAGAATTGCTTATGGGACTCTCAAGATACCCTTTTGCCACAGACATTTTTTAAGCTAAGAAACTAAAAAAATACTTTGCGACACTTTCTTTCTATGTTGAATTTTTGTGATAACGTATATGGCCCATATTTGGATGAATTGAAAAATTAAAAAACTACAAAATTCGTGCATGCGTTTCATTTTTCGAAGCCATCGTCGTAGTAGCATAACATACAAAGTAAAGGAAATACATTGGCTTAATATGCATAACCGCCGAGTATTACACTCTATTTGTTGTACTTACAAAATTATAAAATATAAATCCCCTCCATACTTATTGCGTAGGTTAATTTTTCGAACTGACGTCCACAATTTAAATAATTGGCGGAAAACGATACGATTCATCTTCGTCGCAAACAAATTTTTAAAAGGTCATTCTCCTATTGTTCTGCTTCGAGTATCAATAAATATAAAATTTATAATTATTCAGAAAGCGTGTTTACCTTTAAAGAGAAAATTTAAAAAATTCTTCTTAATTGAGCATCTCCAAGGGTTTTAACTGTTTTAACAATCAGCATCACATAATGCTTTTATAATCTAATTTAAGATAATTCGTTACTATCTCTCTCTCTCTCTCTCTCTCTCTCTCTCTCTCTCTCTCTCCCTCCCTCTCTCTACCTCCTCTTTTCTTTTTTTCTTCAATTCTTTGCAGTTTTTCCTTTTCATTCATGTATTTCAATAAATTTGACTCTTTTTATATAATTATAGTTTATTTAAAAATAATTTGTATAGTTAGGGTAGTTTATTTAGTTTTAAGTATACAAGGCCTCAACAGCCTCTAAACTCTGGTTTAGAAAGCTGACGCAATGATCTTTTAATCACAAAACGATTGTTCTTTCAATTATTTATGTATCGGTTTTTTTATTTTCAGATTAATAAACGTCTTATTACTTAAGATGTAGGATAATCTGAAGGATTATCTTAGCTCAAGATTAGGAGAATCTAAAGAGGACTTTATAACTTTAATTGCGTAATCAAACATTTTTAAAATAATATAAAATGTTACATAACCAAAGATTTAAATAAATTCGTAAATGTTAACAGAATAAGATGCGTGGCTTTCAAATACAGGCGAAAAAAAATAGCAAATCCAAATTATCTCTATATCACAACAAGGAGACTCACCATAGGTCAGATCGGGCGAGGGTCACCGCGAAAATGTCTCTGGTATTACGGCGAGCACATGTGTTTTTGTCACTTGGCCGGAGCTGTAGACTTATTAGACTTAGATTTATTTTTCTTTGACCTATTTCTTCAATAAATATTTTGTTGTATTTTTCATGGTTTAAGGTCAGTTGGTATATTAACTTAATAAAATTAATCCCAAACATGTATTTATTTTAAGTCTGATAACGTTTCAACGATAGTTTTGGTTTTCTTCAAATTTAAAATAATTTATAGAAATTTAGGCCCGACAGTATATAAAATAGTTTCAAATAGTCTTACCCTAGAACGTAAACTCAGTATCCCAGACGAAGGTATCAGGAACACAATATAAAAAACAGTTACGACCAACACGTTCAAACTGCCTCAACAGATTTTTAAAATCAAAATGTACATAACATATTTTTTGTTTTAAATATTTACAGCTATGTGTTATTGATTTGGACAAACACGACAAAATGTGAGAATTTATTATTACAATATAGATGTATATATCTTGCTGAGGTTGTTTAAATCTTTTTTATCATTTAAAGATTTTTTGTTTTTGTGGATTGCAGCCATTTGATAAATTTCTCTCTTTTTTAGCTGAGACTCGGTTTTTAGGATTTTGGTTCCACTATAATTAAAACTGTGATTTTGTGATTTTTCGTCGTTCGTTAACGCTGTTGAATTTTTTGTCATATTTATGGCTTTTTAGCCGATTTTTAAAGTATTGACTCGTTTGGCCAATGTAAACACTTTCACAATCATTACATGGAATCTCGTACACTATATTACTTTTTTTGTTCTTTGGAGTCCTTGCTTCTAGTTTGCTAAAATATTTCGAGGTTAAATTGAAACATTTATGGCAAGTTTGTTACATTTTTAAAGAATTTTTCTCCTATGTTGTGTAATGTTTTAACTAGGAAATTAATCTGATTTTTTGGTTCTATTTCAATAGTAAATTGTAGGCTTTGATGGTATTGGTTAAATTTTTTTAATTTAGACCACATTCTTTTATTTATATATGTTTTCATTATATATATATATATATATATATATATATATATATATATATATATATATACACGTGTTCTCCAGGTTTAAAGTACATAAAACTATTTTCAGGTCAATTTTGAAACATACAAAGTTCGGCTATTTTAGGCTTATTTTCGAAAAGCATGATTCTTGTCTTCATATCTTAAAAGGTTTTTGATGTCTTCGAAAAACTATCAACGTAGGAACATATTGGGCAGCTCATATCTTTACCAACATTGGTATTTGGATGTTCTTTCCTATAGGAACATTATTCATGAAAATATTTCATTTCTGTCCGTACAATTTACCTCTATAAGATATAGTAAACTCCGTGAAAACATGTACTTCTTAACTGCACAAAATAAAGCTAAAAACTTAATAGAAATAATCAAGATACATCAATTTCAAGTGAGACGCCCTACATATGCTGGCAAATGCACTTATTTACAAAGGGGAAGGACTTGGGCATAACTTCAAAATGAAATCGGTCATTGGACATTGGACAGGTATAAGATTATTCTACTTGTTATTTTACGTACAATAACGTGCCAAATACTTAAGAAAGAAACAAATTTATGTCATATTTATAATTTTTAATTTACATGAAAAGCTGAATTAAGAAATAAACGATAAAGAATCTTCCAGTTTTCTTTCAACCTAGGTGGATATAATTTATAACACAACCACTCTTTCATTTGTGTTAATAATTAGAATTATAGACTTTTATTTTAATGGAATTACGTGTTAAGAAGATTTATGTGGCGTCCGACTGCAGCCGCCGCCCGGTGAAATTTCTATAGATGGTTTTACTGAAATGAATTTAATTCAAGAGAATAAACGTATTTCCATTTTAGTTCACGAATAAAAGGAATTCCACGACAGTGAAATTGAAATAACGGCATATAAATACTTTGATCTAGCAAAAAACTATTAATTGTATTATTTAGTTACAGTGTTTAACAAGAATTCTTATAAACATTGATTTTAAATATTTTTTACATCTCGTTTTCATAAATCATAAATATTACATTGAAGCAACAATATTAATTATATTTTAAACTTTCAAGTAAAATAAAACAGTATTTAAAATTAAGCAAAATCTTAAATCATATTTTTAACCATACTCAATAGCAGACAATATATTAGAGTCCAAGCGATTGACGGTGACAGTATAACAGAACAAATAGGTATATAAAGTTGTATTTTATGTAGAGAAACAAATTGGGTATAATGAATATTGCCGTCACCTCTTACGAATCTAAATATTAGATGATTCTTATCTGACAGGTAGGACATCAACAAGGGTCATAAAATACACAAAAAATCACCTGTAGCGCCAATTTAAGAACATAAATTATATGCGGTAAGAAATAGAAGGCAATTAAGTAACTTTCTTTATTCAATAAAATGTCAGGGATTGACTCCAAGGTCGTGATTTCTTTTCCCTGTAACCTGTTTACTAAGTTACAACTTTTAAGTATCAGTACCTACTTGAACCTTGCAGAGACTACTTCAATAAGTTCAAATATACTACTATAACGTATTACTATAAAGTAAAACGAGTCGTTGCAGAGTAGAAAAAGTTATCGTCTAATGTTACTTTAAACTGGCTATTACCAGTCGTTATTTTTCAGTTGCAACTTAGAAGTAAGAATTACAGTAATTATTTACTGCAAGTAAACTATTAGAAATACGGAAGTGACAAATAGGCTGAATTATTACTATTCGGCTATCTACGTAATAGTCAAAGTCACAGTTACCTGTTATTTACGAAATAGTTACCCTAAAATTATTCCCCATTTTGGTAATAACTAGGTAGTCTCAGCTTAAACAGAACGTGGCGACACCAAGTTCCGGTTACTTCAATGAAAATATTTGTGTTAAAAATGACGTATTCATGACTAAAAGTGCTACTGGGTATATATATATATATATATATATATATATATATATATATATATATATATATATATATATATATATATATATATATATATATATATATATATATATATATATATATATATATATATATTATATATATATATATATATATATATATTCTTCTAAGTTGCAACGGAAAAATAACGACTGGTAATAGCCAGTTTAAAGTAACATTAGACGATAACTTTTTCTACTCCGCAACGACTCGTTTTAGTTTATAGTAATACGTTATAGTGGTATATTTGAACTTAATGAAGTAGTCTCTTCAAGGTTCAAGTAGGTACTGATACTTAAAAGTTGTAACTTAGTAAACAGGTTACAGGGAATAGAAATCACGACCTTGGAGTCAATCCCTGACATTTTATTTAATAAAGAAAGTTACTTAATTGCGTTCTATTTCTTACCGCATATAATTTATGTTCTTAAATTGGCGCTACAGGTGATTTTTTGTGTATTTTATGACCCTTGTTGATGTCCTACCTGTCCGATAAGAATCATATATCTAATATTTAGATTCGTAACAGGTGACAGCAATATTCATTATACCCAATTTGTTTCTCTACCTAAAATACAACTTTATATACCTATTTGTCCTGTTATACTGTCATCGTCAATCGCTTGGACTCTAATATATTGTCTGCTATTGAGTATATGATTTTAGTTAAAAATATGATTTTAGAAAATTTTTATAAGCTGTAATTTTAAATACTGTTAAAATGAAAATACGTTTATTCTCTTGAATTAAATTCATTTCAGTAAAACCATCTATAGAAATTTCACCGGCTGCAGTCGGACGCCACATAAATCTTCTTAACACGTAATTCCATTAAAATAAAAGGCTATAATTCTAATTATTAACACAAATGAAAGAGTGGTTGTGTTATAAATTATATCCACCTAGGTTGAAAGAAAACTGGAAGATTCTTTATCGTTTATTTCTTAATTCAGCATTTCATGTAAATTAAAAATTATAAATATGACATAAATTTGTTTCTTTCTTAAGTATTTGGCACGTTATTGTACGTAAAATAACAAGTAGAATAATCTTATACTTGTCCAATGTCCAATGACCGATTTCATTTTGAAGTTATGTCCAAGTCCTTCTCCTTTGTAAATAAGTGCATTTTCCAGCATATGTAGGGCGTCTCACTTGAAATTGATGTATCTTGATTATTTCTATTAAGTTTTTAGCTCTATTTTGTGCAGTTAAGAAGTGCATGTTTTCACGGAGTTTACTATATCTTATAGAGGTAAATTGTACGGACAGAAATAAAATATTTTCATGAATAATGTTCCTATAGGAAAGAACATCCAAATGCCAATGTTGGTAAAGATATGAGCTGCCCAATATGTTCCCACGTTGATAGTTTTTCGAAGACATCAAAAACCTTTTAAGATATGAAGACAACAATGATGCTTTTCGAAAATAAGCCTAAAATAGCCGAACTTTGTATGTTTCAAAATTGACCTGAAGATGGTTTTATGTACTTTAAACCTGGTGAGCACGTGTTTATATAATATATATATATATATATATATATATATATATATATATATATATATATATATATACGATTATATATATATACGTATATAATGAAAACATATATAAATAAAAAAAAGTGGTCTGAATTAAAAAAATTCAACCAATACCATCAAAGCCTACAATTTACTATTGAAATAGAACCAAAAAATCAGATTAATTTCCTAGTTAAAACATTACACAACATAGGAGATAAATTCCTTAAAAATGTAACAAACTTGCCATAAATGTTTCAATTTAACCTCGAGACATTTTAGCAAACTAGAAGCAAGGACTCCAAAGAACAAAAAAAGTAATATAGTGTACGAGATTCCATGTAATGATTGTGAAGGTGTTTACATTGGCCAAACGAGTCAATACTTGGAAAATCGGCTAAAAAGCCATAAATATGACAAAAAATACAACAGCGTTAACGAACGACGAAAAATCACAAAATCACAGTTTTAATTATAGTGGAACCAAAATCCTAAAAACCGAGTCTCAGCTAAAAAAGAGAGAAATTTATCAAATGGCTGCAATCCACAAAAGCAAAAAATCTTTAAATGATAAAAGAGATTTAAACAACCTCAGCAAGATATATACATCGATATTGTAATAATAAATTCTCACATTTTGTGGTGTTTGTCCAAATCAATAACACATAGCTGTAAATATTTAAAACAAAAAATATGTTATGTACATTTTGATTTTAAAAATCTGTTGAGGCAGTTTGCACGTGTTGGTCGTAACTGTTTTTTATATTGTGTTCCTGATGCCTTCGTCTGGGATACTGACTTTACGTTCTAGGGTAAGACTATTTGAAACTATTTTATATACTGTCGGGCTTAAATTTCTATAAATTATTTTAAATTTGAAGAAAACCAAAACTATCGTTGAAACGTCATCAGACTTAAAATAAATACATGTTTGGAAGTAATTTTATTAAGTTAATATACCAACTGACCTTAAACCAAGAAAAATACAACAAAATATTTATTGAAGAAATAGGTCAAAGAAAAATAAATCTAAGTCTAATAAGTCTACAGCTCCGGGCAAGTGACAAAAACACATGTGCTCGACGTAATACCAGAGACATTTTCGCAGTGACCCTCGCCCGATCTGACCTATGGTGAGTCTCCTTGTTGTGATATAGAGATAATTTGGATTT
Source organism: Kuschelorhynchus macadamiae (assembly GCA_030620095.1). NCBI lineage: Eukaryota > Metazoa > Arthropoda > Insecta > Coleoptera > Curculionidae > Kuschelorhynchus > Kuschelorhynchus macadamiae. The sequence goes on along the minus strand of JAUTXW010004596.1, from coordinate 684,873 downwards.
GCTATTTTTTTTTCGCTTGTATTTGAAAGCCACGCATCTTATTCTGTTAACATTTACGAATTTATTTAAATCTTTGGTTATGTAACATTTTATATTATTTTAAATTCAATGTTTGATTACGCAATTAAAGTTATAAAGTCCTCTTTAGATTCTCCTAATCTTGAGCTAAGATAATCCTTCAGATTATCCTACATCTTAAGTAATAAGACGTTTATTAATCTGGAAATAAAAAAACCGATACATAAATAATTGAAAGAACAATCGTTTTGTGATTAAAAGATCATTGCGTTAGCTTTCTAAACCAGAGTTTAGAGGCTGTTGAGGCTTTATATACTTAAAACTAAATAAACTACCCTAACTATACAAATTATTTTTAAATAAAATATTAATATATAAAAAATATTTAAATTTATTGAAATACATGAATGAAAAGGAAAAACTGCAAAGAATTGAAGAAAAAAAGAAGAGGGGAGGTAGAGAGAGAGAGAGAGAGAGAGAGAGAGAGAGAGAGAGAGAGAGAGAGAACGAATTATCTTCAATTAGATTATAAAAGCATTATGTGATGCTGATTGTTAAAACAGTTAAAACTCTTGGAAATGCTCAATTAAGAAGAATTTTTTAAATTTTCTCTTTAAAGGTAAACACGCTTTCTGAATAATTATGAATTTTATATTTATTGATACTCGAAGCAGAACAATAGGAGAATGACCTTTTAAAAATTTGTTTGCGATGAAGATGAATGGTAAGTATCGTTTTCCGCCAATTATTTAAATTGTGGACGTCAGTTCGAAAAATTAACCTACGCTATTAGTATGGAGGAGATTTATATTTTATAATTTTGTAAGTACAACAAATAGAGTGTAATACTCGGCGGTTATGCATATTAAGCCAATGTATTTCCTTTACTTTGTATGTTATGCTACTACGACGATGGCTTCGAAAAATGAAACGCAGGCACGAATTTTGTAGTTTTTTAATTTTTCAATTCATCCAAATATGGGCCATATACGTTATCACAAAAATTCAACATAGAAAGAGAGTGTCGCAAAGTATTTTTTTAGTTTCTTAGCTTAAAAAATGTCTGTGGCAAAAGGGTATCTTGAGAGTCCCATAAGCAATTCTCAGTTTTGAGGTAATATGTTCCTTAAATCTAAGTTTTGTGGTGTGCATTATTAGTCCCAGATTTTTTTGCAGAATTTTGAAAGATAATTTTATTACCGTTAATTTTATATTTATTTGATTCAGTATGCTTACTCTTGAAGGTTCGCTACCAAACATCAAAGCAACTGACTTTTTTGGATTGATCTGTAACGAATGTTAAAAGATGCAAAAAGATGATATTTGTAGTATCGCAGTTCTTTAAAAAAGTTAGATGTATAAACGGAGTCCAACAGTGGTCCCAGAATATGGTCCAAGAATACTGCTCTGTGGAACATCCGAAGTCACCCACAAAAATTCGGACTTATTACTATGATGCTCCACTTGCTGGAAACGATCTATTTCTGTTAACTAGAAAATCTATTTTACTTGCAGGATACAATACTGAAGCTATCGCCCAGGCAAAACAACATTCATCTTAGTTTTCCATAATGACAACGATTTCATTCGAAGCATTTTTAATTTCTTATGCTTGCTTAAATAATATTGTTTATATTATGTATCGAAAAATTCCGTAGACAGACTAGTCTACATGTTGAGATATGCAATTATATTAAATATTTGCTTCAATTAATTTAAAGTTAAATATTTTTATTCAGTTGCGAAAAAGCAAGATTTTTGTTTGTCAACTACTGATATCGGAAAACAATCTTATTTAAAAATTGACAAAACAATTTTTGAGTTGAAATTAAATAATGTTAAAAAAATAATATTAAAGATAAAAATAAAATTGGTATAGAATTCGATAAATTACCTTCAGTTAATGAATTTATGAATAATAATATTTTAATGGAAAATGGTTAGCCGTTGGTTTTCCCTACAAGTACACGTCATGGAAAGGCGTAATCAGGTATGTCGACGTAGGCAAAAAAAAGGCTCCCAGTATGGAGAAACAGACGATCAAAACAGTCTTCCACATCGGTGTTTAAAAAAATGTTATTTTTGTAAATCCAATGATTATTATTGTACTGCAAGAAACAATTCAAATTTTAATGGTTTTCGAAAATTTATCATTATATGACCCTAATCAACTCTAACAACAATAACAAAAATATTTCATCAAAAAGTATAGAAGTATTTTATCAGTGTGTTTTTAAACTGTGAAATATTTTTTTAGATATATTTATAATTAACAGCAAAAGTTATGGTACGACCCGGGATCGAACCCGCACCTTTGTCTCACTAGTCCATTGCCCTAACCAATTGCTCTATCGTACCACTGATAAGCAATTTGTTAGAACGTGTACAATTTCAAACCCACCAGTATCATAACCATTATTGATCCTGCCAAATATTCTAACCTTATGGGGCAGCGTTCCTGACTGGACGTCTAATCTGACATCGCTATTAGGTAAAACTTATGTTTATTATTTTTAATAGTCAATGTTAAGTCTAGGAAATTAACTTCTTTATTATTTTCTAATTTAACTGTAAAATGTATATTCTTATGAAGGCTATTTATATAATTTAAAAATGAGTTTAAAATATATATCTTTCCATAAGACATTACAATACACGATACTTCTAATCATCCTTTTGCACATAAAGGTAAAAAAAACAAGTAGGTCAGTTAGTTTCAGCAGAATATGGTGTATTAATAATACCTTGTGTTGCTGTTACAGCTACAGGAAACACTATTCCTACAGCTTTCGAGTCTCCAAGGGTTTATTATAAAGATTTTTATATTCATGATGCTCAAGAAAGTGGCCTAGGACTAGCAGCTAAGTCAGGTTCGATGAAGAGTTCTTTGTGGCTAAATGTCCTAATGCACGTCCAAAAACACATTTTAAGTTCTTAGACGAATTTCATTTTGCTCATCTGTGACAATCACCAGGGCCATCGACGGCGTCCTTTTAAGGGAAAGTTAAAGATTGCGTACAATGATTGGGATATTCGTAATCTTGAGAAAACCATTACAATTTATGACATACCCCGGCTTTTCCCTTGTGATGTATCATTCTGTCCTTCAATGAGGTACAATGATACAAATGTCATTAATTTGAATAAAATATTTATATAATTTTTGTGGTTATTCTAATGACAAGACACATTAACTTCAAAACATCTATAGAAAAATCTTCTAGAAGGAGACTGGAAAAAATGTATCAATCGCCACTGCTTTCCCCTAATTAGCTTGACCAAGCTATTGACTAACTTGTCGTTAGTTAACTATTACAGACAGACAGACAGACAAACCGACCGGCGGAATCAAGAAAACATCTTTTTCGACATCTAGTTAGGGACCCTGAAACGTAAAGTTCTGAAAAAATCTCGGAGTGTGATTTTTTCACTATTACAATACTTCCCCTTTATTAGGGAAGTAAAAGCACAGGTAAAATTAAATAACAATTAGTTGTATTTTCAGATTTAGATCTCTGTTAAGACAAGAGGTGCTGAGTAAATGTATATTATTTGCCATCCCTTTAAAAACTGCGTTTAAATACAAAAATTAGACTTTAAAAATATTTTTTCAAAAAATAAGTGGTTATAAATGGAAAATGGGGGTGTTTCCAGGGACATTTTTAAATGAAGACAAAATAAGGCATTGCCTCCTCCCTCAATACGGGATAACGAATGATTACTTTTTATAAGTATAATATATAAGCGGAGAAGGCATTATTGAGGTCTAATTATTATTGATTTTTTTATGGGAAGTATTATATTTTTTAATAATTTTGAGAACACATAAACCAATCTAAATTAAACCTACTTATACATATTATAAAACATATTCATCGACCTCTACATCTGTGAGAGTGCCAAAGATAAAACGAAAATTTGGCATGTCATTTTGTGACGTAAGTGCAAGAGAAGACAATGTTTTTTGAACCGTCTAAGTGGATGAAAATTGGCGAGATGTGTTCTTACAATATCTTTTCAACTAAATGAGATTTTAAGACCATTCTTTCCTCAAAGGCTTTCAAAAATAATTATCTTAAAATCGATTTATCAATCGTTCAAAATGTTACCGTGAATTTGCCGAAAAAGTATAAAATTTGTTTATACTTATTTACCAAATGAGGTTTTAAAACACTTTTTTCATCCATACTTTTCAAAAATAATAATCTAATAATACATTTTTAAATTTAAACGTTTAAATTTGGCATGTGAAGCTTCTTTTAAACTCGCGCCTAAGAATTTGAAAAGAGCTAAAATGTATTTTAGTTTTTTACAAACAGTCTTCGATTGAATGAGATTTTAAGACAATTCATTTGTTAACCATTTTCTCTTAATTATTTACGAATCGGTATCTGAGCTTTCCAAATTTCCACCCTTAAGGGAGTACAAAAGAGTGAAATGTGTACCATTAAAGATAAATTGTTCAAATTTGGCATGGACCTTCTTTTTTCTGTGTAGGTGCTCGACAGAAAATGTTTTATTTTAAAACCCGCCCTCTAAGAAGCTAAAAAGGGTTGAAATTTGATTTTACTATTTTACAATGTACCTGCAGCCAAAAGAGAAGTTAGAACGATTTTTTCGTTCTTGGCTTTTAAAAATAATTTTCTACAAATAGATTTTTAGAATTTTTAAAGTTCCACCCTTAAGGGGTAAATGGGGAAGAAATTGTTTTTTACTTTATTTCAAATATCTCTTTAGCTAAACGAGATTTTATGACGATACTTTCGTCGTTCTTAATTTAATGTTCACGCAAGTTCAACTTCAATCTCAGGTAAAACCGCAGTTGACAGGAAACCACCCGTTATCTGTACAAGTGAAAGAAATAAACCATTCTCTGGTTTATACGTTAAGCGTCGTAGAATTATATTAAATATTTAGTTTAGTGGATTTATTTATTTTTTGAGAAAAGTTATTCCTAATTTTTTTACCACTGACCCATGTTTATATCGATACATCTGTACGCTCAGCATGGTTTCAAACAAAAAAAAAACATTCCACAGATATTTCTATGTTAATTTATGAGGGTGTAATAGAAAGTAATATATTATTTTCATTAAAAAAACATACTGAAGTATTTAAATCCAGATAGACAATTATTACTAAATAAAATCATCCAAAATTTATACAATTTTAACATTTGATCTTCATTAAAAATCAACCTAATATATAAAGATTCTTTGCGCAGTATAATAAATGTAATTTAAGCCATACAAAACTCCACTATAAACTTTACTAAATGTCTCTGAATTTGTATTTCCTTTTCACAATATATATATAGACGGCAAGAACAACAGGTCGCGCCAAGCTGATATTGTTTCCCTTGTTTGCTTTAATAAAACGGTGCAAACTACAAAATATAATAAAACTGTTATATTTAAAGAACAATTGAAAAGTTACATGAAAAGAAGGGAGAGCTCTTTTACTTCAGTTGTTTTGCAGGGCCTTTTCAAATTATATTCGCATTCTAATTAACCGTAGTCGGGTCCGGTCTTTTGCATATTTTTGTTGAGTTTTTATTGCCAAACCTTATGCTAATACTGATTGTAAGAAACACACTATCAGAGAACCTCTCAAATAACCCAGTTTTGTCGATAGAATAATGGACAAATATAAGAGGCAAGAGGTGCAAGTATGCAATCCGGAATATAAGCGACATAAAAATGTACCTAGAAATTAAATGAATTGCCAAGTGTCTAATTATTACAAACTTTTATACGCATATATATATATATATATATATATATATATATATATATATATATATATATATATATATATATATATATATATATATATATATATATATATATATATATATATATATATATATATATATATATATAGATACATGATTTTTATACAAAAGGACTCAAATTCTGTCAATTCAAGACCTAAGTAAAATTAACAACAATATACTGTAAAAAAAAGTGAGGACTCCGGGAATGGAACCTTGGACCTCTCGAGCTTGGTCTGAGGCGCTATCCGTTAAACCACGAGGGTGCTGCAAAATTTTGTATATAACAACTAATAAGTTTCAATTTCTTCACCCAACTCTTTGCCCTTCCTAATATTAATGTTTCTGTCAAGGTATATATATATAATATCTATCAGATGGGTTCATTCACTGACAACTTTTTAAAGCTCGAATTTGGCAAGCCGTCACTGAAAGCGTAATATCAAGAGACATGGATAGCCAGCTGGTATTTCTTAAGTAAAAAATAAGTTCAAATTTTCGAAAAATTGCTACATAAATTATTGCTATAACGAAAAATTTTTGTTACTTTGTCATAATAATAATCTTCAATCTAATAATCTCTTTCTAGAATATTTATGTTTATTATGCAAATAAGTTTTTCTTTTAGTAATTTAAGTATTAAAAATATTTAGGGGCTGGTTCAAATCCCGGCAAGCAGATCTTTTTTGCTGGCTTCAAATCTCAGTAACTCCAATGGCCCTAACCATCCACACTCCCCGATACACTAGGGCGGTAATATTTAATTTTCGAGGGGGGAGAGATTTTTTAATAGATGGTTGTTGTAATCGTAGGTCGCTATACTTCCTGACAACAGGATGCCTAGAATGGCAAGAGCGTTAATATCCTAATTTTAAAGTACCATCGTATCTCTCACTAAATATATATGTGTTTATATATACATTATATATATTTAAAATGGTAACATCTAATGAGGAAGACGGATGTCTTATCAGTGAGAAATTCTTTCTTTTAATTAATTTCAATGTTAATATAACTTTATGTACATATAAAAATCGACATATAGATTTAGCAGAGTAAGTACAGTTAAAATTGAATTTGTATCAAAGAAAATAATTTATATATAGATATAATTATGTCAGAACTAGAATCTGTTTAATTTTATAAGAACAAGTTTTATAGATAAACACGTATGTATACTTAATTGGCTATTAGAACAATCATCGAGCTTTTGTAATTGTTGTACATTATTTTATGGTATTGTAGGTATAGGCTGTAAGAACCTATGTTATTTTGTTAAAGGTTTATTTCATTTTATTTCTCTATTTCTGTATCTATTTTTGATTGTTTTAAAGTCATTAAAGGTTGTGAATAAATAATACTTAGATTGTGTATATCTTTTTTCTTATTTGGGCGTTCGTTGTCAAGGAAAATCTTCACCATTTCAATGAATTTTCTTTTGCTGGATTTTTTTTGGGTGTCAAAAACCTTGCAAATTTGAATATCTATGACATGATATATGTTGTTTACATGTTCAAGACATACAAATGTGCATGTATTTTTTTGTGCCCTGCAGCCACTTTTATGTCTAGTTATTCTTTGTTGTAATAAAGTAGAGGTTTGCCCTATATACTTTTTGTTACAATTAATGCACTTAAGAGAGTAAACTACATTTGACTTTTTATTTTGTTCATCAAGATCTTTTAGCCTGGAGAAAGTGTTGCCTATTTTTAATATTTGTTTACCACGTATTTTGACGTTCACATGTTCAGAAAGATTTTTTCTATTATATGACTCAATTCCTGACAATAAGATAGAAATCAATAATATATTTGCTGGTTCTTAGGTAAAATGGCACTGATATTAGGCGAAAGAGTCTGATTTTGTTTAATATTTATTAAAGAAACATTAATTTCCGGAGACAGCATTACCGCTCCATTATTGTTATTATTAAGTGATGTATTGATATAATTATGTAGAAATTTGTTAAAAAACCATTTAGAATAGAAATTATTCTATAACGCAAGGATAATACTAAATTAATATTAATTTTCTGTGTATAGTATCAATTAAAATTAATATAGCTACCTGCCTAGGTAGGTTTGTTTTGTTTTCAGTTTTTATTAATTTTTTGTCTAAAAAGGAGACACAATGATTTGTTTCTGTTCTATTGTGAACTGCATGTTGCTATTGTAGTTAATGAAGGCCCTTAGTATCCCGTCCACGACATTGGACGGTACAGAAGTGATAATATCGTCAACAATTTTTTTTTAATTTTTTTTGGTGGCTTAGTTTTGGTATGCATTCATTGAGTAAGGAATACACTATATATTAAGAAGCTATAGCTGATGTTGTGGTTCCCATTGGGGTACCTAAGATTTGTTTATATTACATACCATTAAATTTGCAATAAGTTGTTTCAAAAATAAATTTTACTATCTCCAGAAATTTTGTTTGCGTTAGTGTGTGACCAGTGGTTAATTAAACTGTTCTTAATTAGAAAGTTAGATATATTACTGAACAATGACACTACCTCTAGTCAAATAATTTCAAAAGTTAATGATAACTGTTTGTTATTTATAAATGCTGAAAACGTAGAACTATCCAGAGTATAGTAATTACTGTAACTATTAAAAGCTTTGGTTATTATTTCTGTGACAAACTCTGTCAACTTACTACTTGGAGTATACATTAAAGAAATTATATGTCTTAATGGTGTATTGGGTTTGTGTATTTTTGAAATCACATAAAACTTTGGTGAAGTTTCATTATAAATGAGTTGCCTGGCCTGTTTTGGAGTAACTAACGAGGAAACAATTTTATTTGCTTTTTGTTGATATGTTGATGTCGGGTTTCTATTAAGAGGTGTATAATATTTTCTATTATATAACATTTCGAGAAATTTAGACACATATTCATATTTTTTCATAATTACATTTAAGTTACCTTTGTCTGCTTACTATCAGCTCACGCCTGTGCCTTGAAATATTTTTTACTTTTAAAAAACAAAAATTTTAAGTAGTAGTTTTGACTTGGTTTTTGAAAAAACTTAGTTAAAACATTGGTTACTTTAGCCCCAAATAAATTTCTTTATATTCAGGATAAATAGATATGATGTATTTTATATCTGCTAATAATTTTTAATATCTACGTCTTCTGAGTTAGATTTTAAACCCAAAGTCAGAAATCGTTTAATGTTTGTATGAATATCGCATCCAGAAACCAGATTTTTTAATTTGGAAATAAAAATGGAAAATTAAATGATAAAAATCAAAAACTATCCAAAATAAAAAATGTAGAATCTTCTGAGTATAAAATAGAATTGGATTATGGCTCTTTCTGAAAGCGATATATTAAAAAGATATTAAATAATTTTTGGCTTTAGGTTTTAAATTAAGTATAAACTGAACGTAAAATAAATTTACTTCCGGTAAAATAACCAATGTTTTAACTAATTTTATTCAAAAACCAAAACAGAACCATCATTTAAGATTTTTATTTTTTAAAACTAAAAAAATGTTTCAAAGGACACAAGTAGATATATCATGGGGTTTTAATGCGTATGCGCAATAATAAGCGATTAGCTCACATGTGCGATGCTTTTTTTTTGACCTAAATAAAGTCTGCCTGACCAAACTATATGAGTCAAATAAATCTTCTTTATCTGAACTATGTGGCATTTTTAAATCTAAAAAATATTTATGTAACCTACCCAATTAGTTCTCTTGAAATTCCACATAACCTAAAAATAGTCAAATCGGGTCTGATCCAACCCCCGTGACGTCGTTTCTACGTACAAGTTGATAATGTGATATTTTTAAACTATAAATTTCCTTTAACTCGGCTAGATCCTCCATTGTTATAAAAGCAAATATTCACTCTCTGCCACCGATTTACTCCCATCTGAATAATACCTATTTTAAAAATTTCTAAAGACATGAACTTAAATATATACTACGTAAATGCATACAACACAATAACTTCAAACTACCGACACCTTATAATAGCTGTGATCATTAACCAATCATTAAGTGCACAAAAGAAGACCAGACCAGACCATCCACCGCGCCGTGGCGCTCCCATTACCGAAAAGGTCGGCTACCCGTCGAGGCGCGCAAAACCTTTCTTCGAAGATTTGGCAGGTTGAGTAATTACAGAATACAGGTGTCAGTTTATATATGTGTCTTGAGATTCCGTATGTTTTAAAAAACAGTACAAAAATGGACCATTGATACTTATATTAAAGAAAATGTAAAAATAAATGTTTTTTTTTTAATGTAAACCTTTATACTTCAACACAGATTTTCTGTGTGTTTCATTGATATTTATATTCAACGATTTCCTACTTTAAACATATTTTGCCGTAATTCCCTACCCATATTAATGAAGATATCTGTTGTTTACTATAATCTTATTTACTTTATATATCATATAATGTCAAGTTATGTCTACATCAGAAATAAAATAATTTTTTGAGAACAATCTTATTACGTGTACTTTTTACAATGCGCTAGTGAAACATACTCATTGTTTACATTTCTATTTTAAGTATGTCTTTTACGTAATTTTTTACCCATATTATTAAATTAATGTGTGTCTCATTATTTTAAAACAACTTGATGAATTACCGATATAGCATGATTTTATGTGAAATAAATGAATATATGATAAATACTACTGATTGCAAGGTAAATAATAAACTTTAAAGTCACGGATCTCTGATACTTTCGAACATCAGACTTCTGTAAAAATAAAGCTCGTAAAAAGATTAATTAAGATTAAAGAGTAATTTTTAAGATAAAGCAGCTGAATATAATCACTACTGTCGATTGCAACTAAACTCTCAAAAGATACAATTATTTATATACTTACATATTTCCTAAACCAGACCTCTCTCTCTGCGTTCACCTGTTATGTTTCTTATTTTGATCTTTTTTTTTACCTTTTAACAGCTTTCTTATGTTTCTGAGAAGCAACTTCCTTCTACTTTCAACTATCAGTTTTTATTTTCTAGCAGTTGTCTAATATTTCTTAAACCTGACTTCTCTCTACGTTCAATTGCTTATGCTGCTCACAACTAAGCGTCTTATATATCTCGTAAATTTTGGACTCTCTAGGCTCTTCATAACTAAGTTACCATAGTTAGGAAGACATACAGTTGTCTGCTAGCCAGACAGGCAGATAGATGGATGGATAGATAGATAGAGAGACAAAATCTTTTGCTATTATTGTAAAATAAAGAAGTAGCTACAACTCTCGATAATAAAGTAGAAAAACCAAATCTGCATGAAGGGAGTGTTATGCCCTGCAGCGATAGTTGAAAATATAAGTAGTTGCTGAGGGCGAAAGATGTTCAAGTTCATCAAGAATAGCTGAATGGCTTTCTGAGCGTTTCAAAATATCAACAGATGACTTCCTCCAGTTAACCAGCTTTGAGAAAAACTACTTATTGTCTACAGAGGTACGAAGAAGGCAGCTGCTGATCGAGAAATAAACGAAATAGACTTTGGGTTTGCATCTACAGATTAATGTCTAATAAAACGATGTATACTATTATATTTTTTAAATAAAATATATTTGCATGTAACTAACTAGAAAGGGTATCTTTTTATACAGTAAACCACGTTCATGTGTTTTAAACAAGCAAGCAAATATTGTGTTCTTTGGATCATGCGTTATCTTTTTCGGTAAATCTATAAAATTCCACATATATTTTATAAACAATAAAATTTCCGATTACCAAGTGTTAATAACATCATTTAACTTGACAAAAACTTTGAATGGATATAAAAAAACATCCAAACATTTGCCTAGTATATATTCGAGAACATCGCTTGTATTACATTAAATATGAGCTAAACCGTTAAACATAGAAAGACGACTCACTGAAGTCTGAATGTTTAAATATTCAACATAGAGAGTTCATCGAAGTGTAACTATTTTTGAATTAAATATTTATACTACTTAGACGTCAACATAGCAATCAAGCGTACATTCTTGAGATAACCTAGCGAGCCATGTATCATTACATATTCTGGAATTTTGCCTGGAAAATAATATAAGATTCATATTGGTGCCACCCAACAGCATACATCTATGCCAGCCCCTCGGCCTGACTGTCCACTTAAAGCGGCCTGGAGGAAATTGCCTCAAGAATATAAGGACAAACACACGACTCAATTCTCAAGGACGTGTCCCTTTGCAAATTAAAACAAGTTTTAGATATCATAATTCTTCAAATAATCTAAAGTCTGGTTCTGCAGCCAGTGGAACCTTTCCGACTAGACCTAGGTTTTAAAATGCCTTATAAATGATGGCGATAACAACGTGAGAGTTTAAAGAAACAGTTTTAAAGAGTTTCTTAAATCATCAGATGAAACTCCAGCCTTAAAAAAATGAAAGAAAGCACCTAAAGTTCCAGGAAAAAGTTTGGCTGGGACTGATGCTGTTTTAGAGGCATTAAAACAGAAAAAAGTCAAAAAAAGTTTAAATCTAGCAGTAGAAGCAGAAGTGGTTCCAAGACTCTGGTTTATCTAAAAAGGAAATATCTAAATCTAAGCATAAAAAAATTTCGTATGACTTCTCGGAGTCTAGCGAAGATGAACATATGTCTCTCCATGATACTAATTCTCACATGGGCATGGAATATTTTTGTAATTTGTTTACTGATAGAAGAGAACAGGAAAGTGAATGTCTTGAAGCAGAAAAAGTTGATATGGTAGTCCAAAATAACCACATTTTTATAGAGAAATAGAACGAAGACTAAAAGTAATGATGGTTGTGAATAAAGGTTGTCAACAGGAAGCTTTGTTAGAGTAAATCTTAAATATAATGAGGTAACAAAGAAACAATTTACTAAAAAATTTGTAGCCAAAGTTGTTAAGATTAGCAATAATGACCAAATATTATTACATTTTATAAGAAACTCTAAAGGCCGTAAATTGAAAGAAAATGAATACCAACATCTAACACATAGAAATATTTAAACGGTTGAATTTTAAATTTATTTTAGACTTTTCCTAATATCCAATTTTTAGCTGAATATTTTAATGTTTACTTTTAAACAAAAGATTTCCTTGGTTTATCGTTCACTTTAGTTGTGTTTATTTATATACCTGTGAAATATAGATATATATATATATATATATATATATATATATATATATATATATATATATATATATATATATATATATATATATATATATATATATATATAAAAATGTTTTTTCTTTGTTTATTGATAAGTCAAAAATATTTCCATATTTCCAGTAAATCAATGTTTCTTAGTTCGTTCCAAGTATGGGCGTTTGACTTAAAATACTATTGATTTTTGTATATGTATGTATATAATTTTTATTATTCTACTATGTCTAACTTTTTTCACTGTAAAATAATAAAAAAAAATTATATTAAAACTTGTTCTATTTTTTCATACAAAATTTAAGTAGGAAATCACTGCAAAGTAGTTTAATATAAGTATAAAATGGCTAGTGTTAACAACACGATTGATAAATTTCGACGAAGGAGAAATAATTTTCTGTAATAGTATTACAGTGTTATGGGGGTCCACCCGGGATTTAGGCTTACACCTGCTGATATGTTATGGTAGATAGGTATATAAAAACGCTTATAACTTTACCATACTTACACTTAAAAGTTGGGGCATTACTAAGAAAGAAAGATCTCTCAATGATAATCAAAATGCTGATTAAGACGATAAAGAACGGTATTTTTAATCAATAAGTCCGCCTAATCTAAACAATTGTATTCATATTCAAATAAATTCTCGCTATTTCTTTAACTTCAAATTCGAATGTAAGTAACTTCTAACATCGAGAATAACGAGCTTCATTTTTGTGCTAGCCACAGATTGTAACTCGATAGTTTAGAGTTAAGATTTTCGTAAAATAAATAATTGACGAACAACTTGACATGAAAATGTATGCATATATGTGCATAAGTGTATATGTATATATTTGTATATTTTAATAAGAGAGGGAGGTGAGAAGAAAGATAACATATTAAACAAAAATTTCTAAGATGGTCATTAGTTCTTAGAAGTTCAACCGGTAGATGAAAATTAAGGACATCTAAGGAATATTTAAAGGAGTGGTAAATACTGGTTATTTTGCAGGCATGGAGAATTTATCAGAGTCTGAATATTTAACCGATTATAAAAATGAATATTTACTACCTAGAGTTACATTAAATGGTGACGTCAACAAACGCAAGTTAAGCTAGAAATATGAATAATAAGAAAGTTAAGCAAAAATTCGAATATCCAATTTGTCCAACTGCAGTGGAGATGAAAAACGTTTGTTCTCCGAACTTTTGTAACCATAAGTGTTCCACACCTTTAAAGCGATGGACGAGAAAAAAAGAAAATCGTCCTATTTGCAGACATTTTTATTATTCGTCAAAGAAAAACTCCCCGTTAAGAAAAAAGAAGAGCAAGCTACCGTGTTATATTTTTATCTAATAGATTCCTGAGATGAATGTTAAGCGTATTTGTACTAATATTTAAGAGTATGTGAAAAAAAGATATTTTGTTTCAATTTTACATTATTCCCAGTAGATAATTATATAGCTTTAAGTTTTGAATATGATATATAAAATATTGTTCTCTCTATTGGAAGATCATATCTAAACTAAAATAAAACTTTGATGGTTGGTCTATTAAAAGATGTTTTTATGAAACAGTGTTACAGTTTATTTGAGATATATCTTAGTTTATGAGATCTTTAATACACACACATACAACACAACATAACATAACATATATTAGCATGAAACCTAATCAAGTAACTCAAAGATTATCTTTAGAGCTTTTAACTTTCCTTATCCGATTTACTTAACATTTTGGTCAAAAATTAAGGTGATGGCTTAATTTGATAGCACCCAAAATGGTGGAATAAAATGGCGGCTTAGTGAAGTCTTTTTATTCAATTGACAAAATCTTCATAAAAATAAAATGTGATATAGGGATAAATTGGTACGAATTCATCATGACGGAACAAAATAGCGGTCTTAAAAAATTAGTGTAAAAACTACGTATTCAATTTATTAACTACCTAACCCGGCAGACCTTGTTCTACCTTTTTCGTTAGATAGCGTAATGGGTTTCCAATGAATTATAAAAATATGGGGCGAATTCACTACATAGTCCAGAAATGTAATTGAAGAAAAATATATTGGTTTTATAGAACAAATACGCAATAAAACAATACAAAAAATAGTGTTGAAAGGTCTAGGTAATCAGACGATAATTTCAAAAAAAAAACCAAGTAAAAATATTAAATATATAGATTATGGGCAAAAATCAAGTGTGGTGTAGCAACTGGACAAATTATGGCGCAAATCTAATATGGTGAAACAAATTGGGGCTCAGTAAAAATATTTGTAAAGAAAATATATATGTGTTACTAAATGACTACATGCGTAACTAAATTGGACCACATTTCACTACTCCAAATAAAAAGAAAAGTTTTTAACGATGGAAGTTCCGGGTAAAGGAAAATTACCAATACAGCAGTTGAACAATCTTTTTTTTATTATTATAAATTTTTTTCTTGATTTGCATCCGCCCACCAATAAGTTAAAACCATAATTAAAATAAGTTTTGCCTTACCTTACTGAATTCTTTGTTACGCCTATGTTTGCATTGACGTTTATTTTATTAACTCTCACCTGTGCTTAATTTAGTTTTTCAGGTCGTTTTACAATTAGATAAGAGTACTTTGTTTTAATAAAATCTCGCCTATTTCTATTATTAAATAAAGAAGATGATTAATTAGTATTATTAATAAGACATAATAGAAGATATTACAGAATTCCTACGAGCTGAATTAAATATATATTTTTTTATGAGAGCATAGCATAAAACGTTTGTAATGGTTATTTAAGATCTTAAATTTAGTTGATTTTGGATAAGAAACAACACTGGTGAAACATTTTTTTATAAAATTCTCGAGAGTAAACTATCCCCTAAGGGGGTTAAATATATCTTTTTATGGCAGCATAAGCAACTATTGATACGTATTACAGGTATACATTTTTTGTCGAATAGTTTATAAATATTCGTGTCAACAGCATTTCAGTTCTGATTAGCAAATTATTTCCTTCTCTTAAGAGGATATCGCAGCGAATCCCATAAAAACATTAATATAAATTTCTGCAGTGTAACAGATTTATGTAAGCCACTGACGGAAGCTTCGTAAGCAAAGCGAATAAGCGGGATCTCCAGATAAACCAGGTAAATACATCACATGACGGTTATCTTTGAGAAACGTGTCTTCTGCGGACGAAGAAAAAAACTGGCCTTAGCAAAACTATATTGTTTTTGCTAAGGCCGGAAAGTCTCAAAAACATGAACATTCTTGAAAGAGAAAAAAAAAAATTAAAAAATACTGACTTTCCGATAAACTTGACGAAAAATCTTATTTACTTATTTTACACGGGACATTTATTCCTCGTCGATAAGTAGGATGTTGAAAAGTCTATGCGTTTTAGAGTTACTTCGATATTCTCTTAATATTAATTCTCAGAGCCGAAACTCTTTACACGTATTCCGTCCAGAAAAAGGCGAGCCGGATCAACCGCAATACTTTGAAATAAAGGTCTACAAATAACCGACGCTGCTAAACAAAACGATTCTAGAGCGCACCAAGATTTAGCAGTTCAATTGATAAAAGGAATAAATCTCTTTCTCGTTATTGGCAATCTAAGAAAATAATACATCTGCCTGGAATAGTGATGACTACACTTTGTTACATTTGCGTAAGCAAATGATGACCGTCGCGCCGACTGTTTGTTGGTTTTCATTTTATTGTTTCTGATATATCTATCAAGGCTGTTGTTAGTCCTAGAAGCAACAGCTGCGCCTTTATTTTTAAAAAAACTGAGCAACATTAGATGTTATTTTTCCTATGAACAAAACTATTATATGCTGATATTTTATGTGCAAAAGGACGATTAGGAAATATCGTGTGTTATGATGATATATTTCTAAAAAATTAAATTTTTTTGAGTTTCGGATAATTTTGAAAAAATCAATTTTGATCGGATAAAAATTTTTCAAAACCTAGTAAGAAATGTAGGTAAAGAATATTTACCGAACAATAGAAATATCAAATATCAATTATCATTTTTACTCTTTCATTAAGTTACATGAAAATGATATGCCATTTAGACCAGTTAAATCCTATATTTCAGCCCAAGTAGTAGTTCTTTTTAATAAGTTAATTAACATTTTAATAAAATATTGTAATTTTAAACCTAAATACAGTATAAAAATACCTTTCAATTAATAAGTAAAATCAGTAACTGATATCATTTGATGTTCAAAATTTATTCTCGTGTATAGCGTCATCTGATGTTATATTATTAGTTTTAGAATTAGAACTTCTTACAAAAAATAATTTTAATCTAATTTATAAACAAGATATCTTAGAAGCCTTGCCGACCTGTTTGCATCAAACGAATCAATTAATTTAACGATACTATGTATATAAGTAAGGAAGGTTTAATAATGGGAAACCTCTTAAGTCAAATCTTAACCAAGATATTTATGGACCATTTAGGAACTAAAATTCGTGAATATTCCTATGACTGACTATTAAACTAATTTTTAGATTATATAAATAGCCTACAGAAAAATATAAATTTTACAGTTGAATTAGAAAATAATAAAGAAATTAATTTCTTAGACCTGATAAAAATAATGAACACAAGTTTTAAATTTCCCATAAGCCATCTCAAAAAGACTATTTAATACACAATACTAAGCATCCTTTTGTACATCAAATATCAGCATATAATAGTTTTGTTCATGGATTGATCAAAATACCTCTAAGGAATGAAGATTATACTAAATAGCCAAATATAATAAAACAGGTAGTGGTAATAACGGTTATCATGAAAATCTTGCAGACAAAATAATAAAAAAGAAACAATATAGTTAGTTTATCCTACTAATAAATTCAAAGAAAATACTCAATTTCATAATTTCGCTTAAACAGGAAAAATAACATCAAGTTCTTAAGTTTTTTAAAAATAAAGGTCCAACTGTTGCTTTAAGGACTAACGACTGCCTTGATAGATATACCAAAAACAGTAAAACCAAAACCAAAGAACAGAATCCGGTGTTTACAAGCTAAATTGTCTTTATTATATATAAAATTCATTTAATAATTTAAATACGTACACCCGTATTCAATAAAGAGGTTTAAATTTTGACCAGGTCCAAGTTGTGAGTTGTAAGTTTAAGATGACGTTTTCAACAATTGAACAAATAATTTTTCTAAATGTCACAATTGCAAAATGACAGTGACATCCGAAACATATCTGACGAACTAAGAGTTTTAAGTACCATGGCAACTAGACCTGGTCTATCTCTTAAACCTTTTTGGTCAATATGGGGGAATAATTTTAAGTGATCATGTCTAAATCTACAACAAGCCATTAGGTTAGGCCCCTAAACTTTAGACACCCTGCATGTAGAAGACATGCCACGTATGACGCGGGTATGCCAGTATTAATTTTTGATCAAAATGTCAAAATCAGCCAATTATAAGCAGATCCATTTTTCAGAAGAATCGTACAGGATCGGTAAAAAACTTCTGAAGTACCTATGCGACTCAATACTATTTAGTTTTACAAATTGTAATAATGGGATAATAAAAATAATGGGAAAATAAATCCTCTAAAGAAATATTTTTAGAACATTGGTTATTTAAAACACAAATTATCCAAAGTATACACCACCAAAAGTGTTTCGTAATAGTTGAAAATTGGCGCTGAACTTGCTTGCAGCACAAAAAAAACATGAGAAAATGGTCAGACACCAAATTGGTAGAATGCGGCGAGATAATAATGTCAGTACAAGAATTTTGTAATTGCTGAAAATTTCTTTACTACTTACTTTTTACATATAATTAAAGAAAAAGCAGTCAGACCTCAATTTTATAAAAAAAAACGCAGTGGGTGCTGATACATGTACGCCCTTAATACTAAATCATATTAAAATAAGACCCATTATAAAACTCTTGCAGTTTTTTGTCACGAGCTCTGCAGCAATAATGCTTTTTTTATATAGTGCACAAAATAGAAAATAAAGTATAACATATTCGTTTCATAAAACATTTAATCTCACTAGATCTAGGGCTCGCGCCTTGTGCTATAAATTCCTCTCTAAAGCAACTAGTATTTTAATATGCTATTACAACAAAAGTTTCGATACGCGTGTGGTATAGGCACCTTCTAGACAAGTTAAAGCTACGTTTGCACTTGACAAGTTTACTGGCGGAAAGTACTTCCCACCACTAAACTTGTTTGTAATTTTGTGTTTACATATTTTCAAGTTTATTGGCTAAGTAGTAAAATAGAAAAAGGCTCCAAGTACCGTAGTGCGTGCTGCTGAAAAGTTGTTGCACGTGAAATTGCCAATAATTTAATTGTTATGTTAGGACGCAAAAAAATATACAAAATCGAGTTTGGATTAGAGATTGCCTATGACGCAGAAGTGTCTGGGTGGGTCAGAATGACTCTTAGATAAGATATCAATTGAAGGTACTGATTTTTATATGGATTTTATTAGGTAGTCTTACCAAAGGTTTAAACTGTTAAAACTAGTTCAACCTAAGCTTACTAGGTCAGAAACGTGGATGAGAAGTCCCATTTCTCGTTAAATAAAATTGGAAGCAACATTACGATATCATGCCACTGGTAATGGTTTTACTTCCTTGCAGTATTTGTACATATTACCGAAATGTACTAAACTGATGGCCACCTCAAGTGCATAAAGCAAAATCTTTGTATACATTTAAAGTAAAATATCTCTGAAACGAACCAAAAAATCTTAATGCGGTTTTCGTATTATCGTGTTTTCTTTTCAGATCAACCATAAGATCTAATGGCTTCTGTAGCTTTAGCAGTTTTGATATACCGGGTGGTGAAAGAAAATAGTGATTTATTTACAAAATTTCATCTTAGCAACAGCCATTGAAAAAATTAATAAAAATCTAATTAATTTTACTCGATTGTTTAAAAGAATAAATGCAAGAAAACAATTTGGTTGATTTCCGATCTCTCCCCTTAATTTGTAGATATCAATTTTTTTTGTAAAATTTTGATTAATTTTATGTTTTACTCTGTAACTTTATTATTTAAAAACAAATAAGGTTTCATTTTTACACAAATGTGTTAAAATAATGCGTCTATAGTATATGTTGCACAAAATTAATGCACGGTGTCTAAAAGCTTCAAAATATTGACAAAAAAATTTTTAAGGAAAAATATCCCATCAACAAATTATCTATTTCGAGTTTCATATCAGGAAACTAAAGCAGGCTATTAAGAAGTTAAGTGACTTTTAATATCTTTGAGGTATTATCTCAAAACGGTTTGCGAATTTTTTTGACAATTGTGAATAACCATGGTAATAAAATTCGTAATAAGTACAGGTATTGCATATAAAATCCTAAATTGAATGGGAACAGTTAAATTCAAAAGCTCCCTATAAAAATCTAATACGAAAATATGTGAGTCCGATATAGAGTAAGTCATTTAGTTTTTTGATGTACCTACCGAACATTTCTACATATTTTTAAATCAAATTTGTCGTTTATATATTAAGACTAATGACAGTAAACAAGTTTTATAGAAATCTACGGGGTGTCTTTCTTTTCTGTGTTGCGAAATCTTTAAAATTCTATAACTTTTTACTACAACGTCAAATTTCTTATTTTGCTATGTATTTTTTTTATTTATGTTTTTTTATCATTACACTTTACATTTACATTATCATTACACATTACATTACACAAAGAAAAATAAGAAATGTCAATTGTCAAAGATACAAGTATAACTTGCTTTTTTAAACGAAACATCCTATAAATTTTATTGTCAGTATAAAGATCTTTTTTCTCTTATTTGAAATATACCAAATTTGAAACATTTTTCTTAAAAACTAAACGCGAAAATGTAGAAAATTTGTCATAGGGGATATGTTGCAAAGCGAAACAGTTATGATGCAGGTTTGCTTCATTATTTCGCTTAATTTTTTAGAATAACGGATAACGCCGTATATTAAAAATAAAAAGGGAGTCTGTTTTATAGCAGATTAAAATGTTTAAATGACCACTTTGTATATTTTACATTTTGCTAATAACTTTGGATATTAAAAAATATTATGGAATCAAAAAGTAACATAACATAATAAGAAATGAAATGTAAATATCCCTCGAAATTAACGAGGTGTAAAAAAAATGAAAAACATCTTGTATCTAAAAAATTAAGCGTGGTGGATTTTTCAAAGTTTTAAACGCAAATAAATGTTGTGTAACTAAATGTATTAAAAATCGAGTTTAATCTTACTAAGAATGTAAGTTAGAACGTTAATATTTATTTGCAAGGCTTAAAAGGTTCTATCAGGAAAATTTTTAAGTATAGTCTACAGATCTAAATATATTAAAAAAAAATGTACAAAAAGAAAACAAAAATTTGATTGTTCTTTTTAAATAATTACTTATAAGTAAATTAAATAACACTATCAAACGAAAAAGTAATATTGCAGCTCTTTAGCAACGACCATATCCTATTACGGTTTAGAGACCTCGAACTTTAATATTTTGTTGGACCTCTCCTAACATTAATAAACTCCTGACATTGTCGGGGCATAGCGTTCGTAATATTTCTTATAAGATTTTGAGAGATATTTTCCCACTCCTCGGTGATCGCAACAGCAAGCTCTTCTAAAGTGTCAGGAGTATTATCTCTGGACCGAACTAGCATCTTCAATCGTGACCATACGTGTTCAATTATATTGAGACCTGCAGATTTTGGTGCCCAATCGATCCGACGGATATTATTAGCCTCCAAAACCTCCGAGACAATCCGTGCTCGATGTGGTGGCACATTGTCATCGATGAGAATGAAGTCCTCACCGAATTACCTGGCAAAAGGAGCATTTATAGATACGACTATTTCATCCCTGTAAACTGTGGCGTTAATTGTTTGTCGACTAATAAATAGCTCAGTATTTCTATTGAACCATAACCCCTGACCAAACAGTCAATCTACCTCCCCCAAATTACTCTTGTGCCGCCATGTTTTCTTCTGCGTATCTCTCGTTTGGTTGTCTCTACACTAAGATCCTTCCTCGGTGAAAAGGCATTTGGACCATTTGTGGATATGCCAGTTTCTGTGTACCCTTGCCCAAGCATTTCTGGAAACCCTATGGTGGGGCAGCAATCTGGTACACTTTGCTCTCCTCCGAGCCCTAAAAGATTTTAAATTTTTGACAGTACAGAGTACACGACTTTAGTTCATGAGGTATGATATTGCATATTTTATATACTCTAAATTACTTCTTTTCTAACAAAGTTTAATTTAAATAAATAAAAACATCTATTAAAGTGTAATACTGATAATTTAAAAAATACAACTCTACTAATTTAATGTGTATTAAAAAAAATGTTTTTATTTTCACCTTAAATTATTTCTGTTAAAAGTACGTCGGACAGTCCGGACAGAAACTCGTTCTCCTGTTGTACGCCTTAAGGTATCATTAAAGCTCGTTCTGCTCTAGGCGAAAGTATTCTTCTATTGCCAGGCCTATGTCAGTAGTATAGCAGGGGCGGTCCTGGGACACCTCGATGGCATCTTGACCACCGATCGGTCCCAGGAGCTCTTCGGCTCACCTGCCTGCAAGAAGTGTTTACCTGTCACTTTTGTGCACCTGTCTTTTGCGTGACACCTGGTTTGCACAGGTAGGTGTGATTTTTGAAAAAAACTTCCAAGAAGCGAGCTTCGCGTCATCACAAGAGCCGAGCCTCGCCTCGCCGAATTCCCAGAATTGTTTTTCTGTTAATTAAAATGAATATGTTCGACGTAAGACTAGAGGTCAGGTTCGCAGATAAGAAAAGGTCGAGTACCGAGAATTGTTTTTCTGTTAATGTTCGACGTAAGACTAGAGGTCAGGTTCGCAGATAAGAAAAGGTCGAGGATGTAGATAAGGAGATGTTTGTGTAGTATTGAGATGAGCAATGTTTGAATAAATACGTAAAATATTAGTTTTTGGAAAAATACCGAGAATAGCTTGTTTTAATTTTCGACGACGTAAGACTAGAGGTCAGGTTCGCAGATAAGAAAAGGTCGAGGATGTAGATAAGGAGATCTTTGTGTAGTATTGAGATGATCAATAATAATGTTGTTATAATAAATAATATTTGTTTCGAATAATAGCTTATACCAGGGGATAAAAAACGTATAGCACTTAAAGTAATTAATATATATGTAAAATACAGAGGATTTAATAGCAGTCGATCACGAACCAGACTGGTGGTAATATATGCCTGTTCCAGTCAACAGAACGTGTCAAGAGTGTAAAGGGAACTCAATATCTCCAAACATCTGTGCATTTTGCCGCTGTGAAAAAATTCACAAAGAGGTTAACGGACAAAAGAGTATTAATAGATATACCGTTTTGTATTATTTAAAAGAAGAGTACGAAAGAAGGAGAAGGCTGCAAAATAATGAGTAAATTTGTTTTACTTTTCTATGGTATTCTTTTCAATTATTGTGTCCTAACTAATAGTCAACCAACGACGGCGACGACGACGACAAAGAAATATTATCCAGAAGAGCGCAGTTATAATTTTGTTTTAATTAATAATAGACGATATTATATTTTGAGAAATGTTGGTTTAAGAACATTTCAAGACACTGGTTATAATGTATGGTTTCACATACATTATGATTTAATAAAACCTGATGAAAATGTAAAGCCAAACGATAAAATATTTAATTTGGCTAATCAGCAAATAGGTCTAGTGCCTCACTTAAAAGACAGTGTATCAAACTTAACATATGTTCCTGTGAATATTAATGAACCTGCAGATATATATTGTAACTGGTATACTGCCAGATATTTTCGAAATAAAAATATTTATCTTGATTGTAAGCCTGTAGAACTAAAAGACATTTTTAGTGCACATTCCACTGTTTACAGCACTGGTCAGACAGAATTAGGAGAAATTTTTAGTGTAAATTCTACTGTTTACAGTACATGTCAAATTATATATTTATTATAATAAGACCCTGTACGTTACACAAAATGGATTTTGAAAGAATACAATTTTTATGTCAAATATGTAATTGTTTAGTTGAAAAAAATATTAATAAACACTTAAAACATAGAGTAAAGTTATTAAAATTTTGTGATACTTGTTTAGTGAATTATGTATTTGGTGTAAATAGTATTAGGTCTATGATTTTAATGTCAAAATAGAACAGTACAAAAATATTGAAATTAAAATGTAAAAAAACTACTATGGTTTATTTTATTTGTTTTTAGTTTTATTTAGTGGGTGTGATGTAAATTCACGTGATTTTTACTCACCAATAGAATAATAATTAAAAAAAAGTGGTAGAGTTTTATTTATAAAAGAAAGTAGATTGAACTAGGCGTCAATAGTGTCTCGTAACTCGAACTATGGCAGGAGAAAATTCAATTTTGTGTCTTGATATCCAGGGATTTAATTGTACCTCTGGATTTATTCCAAAAGAACTAGCTGTGTATGATGGAACACGTTGTTCAAATTTTCTTTTCAAACCACCATATAACAAAAGCATGTTAAAAGGCCAGGATTTAAAAACGATATCTTATCTCGAAAACTCATATCATGGTCTAATATGGGAGTCTGGTTTAGTAGACTTGAACGAAATAGCAAATGTCTTAGAACATGTGATGAAAAGATATCATGCCCCAAAAATATACGTCAAAGGAGATGAAAAGGTGAATTTTCTAAGAAAATTTATAAGTGCAGAAAAAATTTTTAAAATACCTCTGGAGAGTGAACCGAAGCTAAGCAAGTTTAAGAAAGTTCCCGAATGTCACTTTCACAAGGATCCATATGGCACTACTTGGCATTGTGCATTATCAAACGCCAAGTTGTTATATAATTATAAATATTGTTTTTCTGTTTGAAGATAAATAAATTATTTGTAGAAAACATGTAAATAATATATAATAAATAAAACGTACATGAAACAAAATTATTTTATTAAGTCACTCTACATTATTTTTATCTATCCAACTATTATGCTTATTACTGAAACCTAACCATTTTACAAATACTTTATTATTTTTACGTTTTAACACTTTTTCCACTAAATAAATGTCTGGATATTTAACTTTTTGCAATTGAAGTTCATAGAATCCTCCTTTAATGTCTTGTTTTTCTGCATCTTGAAGTAGGTATGTCACTGGATTTGTAAGTTGAACTTTTTTTACGCTAAAAATTTCTGTTGACCAATTTGGTTGGTATTGTTTATCAAAAACTCCTCTAAATTTGGAAATTCTTACATGGTCACCTATCTCGAATTTTGGTTTCGATGTCATTTTAATTTGATTATAAACTGTGTTTAATAGCAGTTTTTCATGCTTTTTTGAAATTTCAGCCGGTTTTAAACCTATGGTAGTGTGTACTCGATTATTATAGGAATAAACGATTTGTTTTAATATATCAAACCACTTGTATGATCCTTGAAGACTAAATTCTTTCCACATCATTCCTTTAAGGGTTCGATTTACACGTTCAACAATAGATGCTTTTTTCTCACTGTAAACTAAATAATGTTTGACATTGTATTTTTTCATTAAAATCATCATTTCTTTTCCAGTAAATTCACCACCGGCGTCTGTACAGAGATGTATAGGTGTCTGTTCTTTGAATACATTTTCCATCGCTTTAGATACCTCTTTGGCAGTTTTTGTTTTTAACGGATAAGCCCAAACGTATTTAGAAAAACAGTTAATTACGACGAGTATATATTTGTATCCTTTGTTTTCTTGTACGTATTCTTTCATATCAACCAAATCAGCTTGCATTAAGTCCAATAGAGATTTGATAATAACCTTCCTCCTTTTAAAATTTACTCTTGATGGTTTATGGAGTTCTTCAACAATATCTTTTTTTACTTTGGTTACAAATTTAGACATATTTTTATTCTATTATATTGGCTTCTCGTAATTCTTCAATAATGGCATTAATCTCGTTAACGTGATTTGTATTACCAGCAGCCTGAGACGCAACTAGTAGCTCCAATCTCTCAACCAATTCATTAGGATCATCCCAAAAAACGTAATCAATAGGATTGTTTGAAAGTTTCATAGACATTCCCTCCCCCTGTTTCAAAACATCATCATCAGTTGGACTGGTATAATTACTCTCAGTTTTATTTATTATTGGTTCAATAAATTTTCTAAATTTCTTATTTTTACTTGATTTTACATTTTTGATAGCATTTGTTTTAAATAATATGTGAGTATAGTTTTTTGCGTCATCATTTGTATAGATGGTGGGAACATTCTGATTAAATAACAAGCCATATAATCCATTAGTGCCTTTATATTTTTTTCCTGCAATTATCAAATCAGCTCCATCGAAATCTATCGTTTTGTTACCGATAGAAAACCGTTCGATATCCTTATCAAACTTTACTTGGAATTTTCCATCAGAATTACTACTATTTGGATCCTTTACAAACTTTTTGATGTACTTTAAAGGTAAACTATGATATTGATCAGAATAATCGGAAAATGATTTTTCTCTTATAGTTTGATTTAGTGCTTTTTCATATTCCCTTTGTTTCCTAATTTCCTCTTCTTCGATTTCATCCTGCACGTTTTTTATTATTAATTTTCTAAGATTATATGGTTTCCGTGACGACGACGACGATGATTTTGTTGTGGAAGAAAATAATTTTCTTTTCATTTTTGGTGCAGTTTGATATGCATGTGTGATTTTGTTTCCTGTAGGAGTATCCTTAAACTCTAATGGGATAGAAGTGGACGGTATAGGTTCCGATTTCACTGACTCATTTTCCCCTTCACTATTATGGTCCCCAAAAAGTTTCTCCTCGTCATCTTTATCATCATCATCATCATCATCATAGTTATCGTCATCAGAAAATTGTTCCCTTCTTTTAAGTTCCGATATCAAACTTTCAGGAGTGTGCTTCTTTCGATCCAATTTGTTCTCAATCACCTCCAAATGTTTTGTTATAGGCTGAAATACATTCTCGTGGGCTATTTGTCCATGTTTTAAGATATCTAGTTTATTCTTTATATCTTTTCTCTTTGAAATTATTTTTTTCTTAACTGATTGATCTTTAGTTTTTTCCTTTTTATTTTTCGCGGTACGAGCAGGAGCCATGATGATAATGATGATGAACTTTCAACGTTCAACTATGTAATAATTTATAAAAGCGATACTACAGATATATATATTTATCAAAACATAACCGATATCGACCTTCATCAATTTTATTATCCTTAAATATAGATAGAAAACCAAATGGTTCTTTCCAACAGAATGAACATATAGTTTTAAAGCTGTCAAATGACATATCAGTACCAATATGATCAGAGTATACATGATGTAAATTTAAGTCATCCTGTTTAAATAATATTAAGACGTTAGCATTGTCTCTTATCAAATGTTTGGGTATTTTTGCATATGTTTGACACAAGTAAAAACAGTCTATATTATTGTGACGTCCCATACTAAAATATTCTCTGATAACATCCTGTTTATCACACGCGACGTCATCAAATATGAAAATTGAATTTGCTTTAGCGTCAGATGGAGATAATATTTGTTCACTATTATCGAATGCATAGTAACCGATTCCTTTTATTGGTTTTAATAATTTCTCTAAATACATATATTTAGGTTGATACAGAGACTTTGAATAGACGTAGACATTTTCAAATTTCAATCCATTGGGATGTTCAAGAAGGCTTAGCATGATATTGGTTTTTCCACAGTTTGAAGGTCCCGATATGATGCATCGTACAGTAGATGGTAATAATATACTGTGTTTAATATTTTTGTTTTTTTTCACATCATGATTATTTACTGTTAAAGATGTTCTTTGTTTCACAATTTTGATATGTTTCTTCTTTTTCTCCTCCATGTTAAATATCCGATGTAAAACTAATTATAAAGCCATAAGACGCTGTTATTTATATTCAGTCTTTATTTACTTCTTTTAAAATGAGGTATTATTCGATTGATCGACAACAACAACAACAACAACGAACGATTAATGGGGAAGGTTTGTTAAACTCAATGATAAACAAACTTCCATTTGAATTACATCTTCCAGGGTATAACTATTGTGGTCCAGGAACTAAATTAGAGAAACGTTTACGACGTGGTGATAAAGGAATTAACCCGTTAGATGAAGCATGTAAAAATCATGATATTGCTTATTCACAATATAAAAACATATCAGATCGTAATGCGGCAGATAAAATTTTACTTAAACACGCTTTAAGCAGAATAAATTCATCGAATGCATCCTGGAAAGAAAAATTAGCCGCTGCAGGTATTTCAGCTGCAATGCAAACTAAAATAAAGCTAGGTATGGGTACTACCAGTGGGGATATAAGTTTGAGTAATAACCCCAATTTAAATCAGTCATACAATAGAGTCCATGATAAGAAGTATCTTAAAACAATAATGGAACACAGTGTGAAGGCTATGCGTGATTATGTGAAAAAGATGGAGATTTTGCTAAACAAACTCGAAAAAGTAAAAGGTCAAACTGGAAAGGTGTATCGAAAACAAGTCAAAAAGGGAACAAAAATTAAACAACAAAAATATGATAATTATCATGAGAAGAAAATAAAGGAAAAAATGAAATACCCTTCTAATTTTATTGAGAATGATGATGATGATAGGAAGCGAAAGAACTTAGAGAACGAGATTGAACAAGATTTGCAACAACAACAACATCAAAATAGGGCACTCAAACGAAAGATAGATAACTCTGATGATAATATAATGGATAGGAAAAAATTAAAATTTGAAATAAATTCGGCAAACTTATCCAATAAGCGGAAATTAAACGATGATGACGACGACGATAATTTTCATGAGGAATTTGCTAGTGGTCCATTGAAAAAAAAAGTTAAAAAATAGTATATATTTTCATTTATCTGGCTTCAACGTTTAGTGTATTAAAAACTTTTCCAACAGAAAGTAGTAAACATGGCAGCAATTAAAAAAAGTAAACCTCGGAAGCAGAAAAGCAAAAAGGCAAAAAGACCAAAAGTTAGCGGGAAAAAAAGAAGCAGTACAAAATTAAAAAGTTTTCAATCAGTTATGAAAAAGATTAAAGGTACTATTTTAAATCAAAAACCATCCAATATTTACGATGCTGTTAAGATAGCTATGAAAGCAGTTAATAATACCAAAATCAGACGGCCAAGAATAATTAAAATTCCAAAAACTGGAGGTTTTCTTCCTTTGATCCCTATTTTTGCGGGACTGAGTGCATTAGGTGCGTTAAGTGGAGGAGCTGCCGGCATCGCAAAGGCCGTATCTGATGCTCGTGCTGCCAAACAACAATTGCAAGAAAGCGAACGCCACAACAAGACGATGGAATCCATTGCATTGGGAAAAGGTCTCTTTTTAAAACCATACAAAACAGGTTTAGGCCTTTTTTTAGGAAATCATCTCAGGAAAAAAAAATACCGATAATCTTACCTAACCGTGCCTTAAGTAACTTTGATATTGAAAAGTATACTAAACTACTCAAAATACCCTATTTTCGAGGAGTGTTTATGAAGGATCGATTACCGAAGAAAATTTACCAAAACGAATCTGGTATTATCAATTTAGACAATTTTTCTGGACCGGGAACTCATTGGACTGCTTATTGGAAACATAGAAATAATGTTTATTATTTTGATAGTTTTGGAAATTTAAAACCTCCTCTGGAAGTGTGTAAATATTTTAACTCTAATGGTATTTGTAACATATTTTATAATCATCGTTGTTACCAACCTTATGACTCGTTTATATGTGGTCACTTATGTCTGAAATTTTTGTATCATTCTGTAGATTTAGAATAAATACCAATATAACTATAGTTTTTGTTTTATTTAATGTAAATACTTTGATCCGAAAAGTAGTTAAACATGTCTTATACGTTTACCTTATCGGGAACGGAGTCTGTACTTTCAACCAAAATTTATCCACCCATTGTTTTGAATGAAAACGAAAATTATGTTTTGGGTTTAATAAATTTTGAAAGTTACATCTCAATTCCTAACATTGATAGTAGCAATAACAATTTTCATTGTGGAGATGAGCACGTTGTTATACCTGAAGGATCCTACGAAATTAGCGATATTCAAAAATATTTGACGACGTATCTGAGATTTCATTCAAAAGAAAAGGATCCAATCACACTCCGTTTGGAAGCGAACCATAACACTTTACAGTGTGAAATCAAATGTAACCGTAAAATTGATTTCAGCAAAGAAAATTCAATTGGCAGTTTACTGGGATTCGGTAGCAAGCAACTCGAGCCCAATAAAAGACACATTTCCGATAATCCTGTAAATATATTTAAAGTGAATTCAATATGTATAGAATGTAATCTAGTGACAAATTCCTATAATAACGGAGATTTAGTTCATATTATCCATTTGTTTTATCCAACAGTGCCACCAGGTTTCAAAATAGTCGAGAAGCCATCGAATGTTATTTATCTACCAATCAGCACACGATATATCGATGAGATAATCCTTAAAATAACTGATCAGGATAAGAAATTAGTCAATTTCAGAAACGAGCTAGTAACGATAAGGTTACATTTGAAGCGAATTCTTTAAAATGGTTTTTCTGTATAATCATAATTCTTTAAATATACCAAAGGACTCGTTTGAAAATTGTCATAAAACCCAATTAGATGAACAGACAACTATTAGTTCCACCAGAACGTTTAAGGAGTTAACATCTAAAAACAAACGTGTACTACTCTCACTGGGATTCAGTTTACAGGAGGACGAGAAGAAGAAAAATCAAAATTAAAAATTGGAAAATTACAAAGATTTTGGTGTAGTTTTAAATTACGGATTACTACAAGTTTGGAAAGAATTTTTATTATATTAGTTTGCAAGTGTAGATATAGGCACAAAGACAATGAGTTATAACATGTTAAAAGTGGGAGAAAATGTGCTAAATGATGACTCAATCATAAATTATCAATACCATACACATCAACCTTATTCCTCAACAACTCTAAACAATAACGATGAAATTAGAATACCAATACAAACACAAGATTTATACACGTTACCGAGTCAAAGCTTTTTATACATTGAAGGAAAGTTGCTTAAAAACGATAATACCTATAGTGATAATGTAACTTTTATCAATAACGGAATTGTTCATTTGTTTGATGAAATTCGCTATGAACTAGGAGGAGTGGTTATCGATCGGGTTCGAAATACCGGCATAGCCACAACAATGAAAGGTTACGTATCATTTTCGAAAGCTGAATATTTTGCACTTCAGAATGCTGGATGGGATTGTGAAGACAATCCAAAAATTTTGGATGGTAACGGTAGTTTTAATGTTTGTATTCCGCTAAAAATGTTGATGGGTTTTACGGAGGATTTTCATAAGATAATCATGAATATTCGTCAAGAATTAATATTAATTAGAAGCAATTCTGATACAGAGGGAATCATGCAAAAAAATGACAAAAAGGAAACCTATAAAGTTACACTGAGTAAGATATTGTGGAAAATGCCTCATGTTACCGTTAGTGATACTCATAAATTACGTTTACTTAAACAATTTGAAAGTAACAGGGAATTAACGATTGCTTTCAGAAGTTGGGAACTACATGAATACCCACAACTGCAGCAAAGCAAAAACCACACATGGGCAGTGAAATCATCAAATCAATTGGAGAAGCCTCGTTTTATCATCATTGGTTTTCAAACTGGTGTGAAAAATAATATTGCGAAAAATGCGAGTCATTTTCAGCATTGCAGTTTATTAAATTTGAAGGTGTATTTGAACTCTGATATGTTTCCATACGATAATCTAAATTTGGACTTTGATAACAATAAATATGCGCTTGCGTATGAAATGTATCAACAATTTCAAAAATCCTATTATTATAAAAATCAGAGTGATCCGTGTTATGACCCAACAACATACAAGACTAAAGCAGCATTAATTGTTGTTGACTGTTCACGTCAAGGTGAAGACATCCTAAAAGGTGGAGCTGTTGATATTCGCATTGAATTCGAAACAACTAAAACAATAACAAACAATACCTCAGCATTCTGTTTGATTCTACACGATCGTTTAGTCAAATACAATCCTTTAACCAGTACAGTTAAAGTATATTAAATTTCAAAGTGTGAAAAGTAAAACGTCAGTCATCGATTGTTCGCGGTAAAAGGTGGAGTAGTCTCAGCAGCAGCAGCAGCAGCAGTATAGTGAACGTTTTGTAAAGAGTCATGTTTGTAATAGATATACAAGGATTTCAATATGGCAGCTCAACTTTTTTGTGCAAGGAAATTGCAAATCTTAATACCTCAAATAAAAATTATAAACATGCTTCAGTTAAACTTCCTTTTGAATTGGACTTTTGCAAAGACCAAATTAGAAATCACATGAAATGGTTAACCAACAACGTACATGGCTTGGAATGGTCAAACGATGCTTTTGAAAATTTGGAATATGAAAATCTGACTGAGTTTATAAAAGATTTTATTAATGAAGAAAATGGATATGACACTGTGGACTCTTGGAATAACGACTACACCGACAATATCATTGCAGTAAAGGGAAATCAGAAATTGGAGTGGTTGACCCGATTATTGTTCAAAACAAATTACACCGTTATTGATTTGGAAACAAGAGGATGTCCACCCTTGGCCGAATTACAAAATATATTCAAGTCATATCGTTGTCAGCAACATGATAGTAACACATTAAATTGTACCTTGGAAAACGTATTTAATTTATATCATTGGAATACATTTAAATGTAGAAATTGTAATGAAGATTGAAATAAAAAACTAAAATATTATGTAAATTGTATTTATTCAAATCGTTATCCTACTTTTAGACATGTTATTTTTTTCAGACATATCATTGCTAAGGTGTCTACATTCAATCCATTTTCAAGGCGTCTTTCTATATATTTATCACGACGATTAAGATTTCTTGGAATACAATTTTCAATTTTCTTCATTTGATTAATTTGAATTGTATGTAACGAATTATTTTGCCTAAATAAAGCAGTTTTACATATATCTAAATCAAAATTAGTTATCGTATGTATAATTAGTTCTTCAAAAGTTAAATGGTTAGAGTTTTCTTTCAAAAATATCAATTGTAATAAAAAACCTTTTTTGACGACAACATTTCGTAAGAAAAATTTTGTTGAGTAATTATTTACAGTTGTTATACTTTGTACACTTCTATAACCATTTTCCTTAAGTTTCTCTATCAGTATATTTAAAATCAATAAACATACCGCTTCACATACAGGACTAAGTTCAATAAACATGTCAATATCTGCGTAAGTTTTGGTTCGACCTACTAAATAACTAGGATAACCACCGGCTACAAAGGATCTGCACGGACAAGATTTTAGTAATAGGTTAATGATTTTTACCTCATCCAGAACCTCAGCAACAATCACATCATGTAATGATTTTGAAGTCCAACACTTTTTTAAGCTTAGGTAATTATAACCTTCTATCAAAGTTAGTTGATTTTTCT
Source organism: Kuschelorhynchus macadamiae (assembly GCA_030620095.1). Lineage (NCBI taxonomy): Eukaryota > Metazoa > Arthropoda > Insecta > Coleoptera > Curculionidae > Kuschelorhynchus > Kuschelorhynchus macadamiae. The sequence continues at coordinate 651,495 of JAUTXW010004596.1, read as the reverse complement.
GTAATAAAAGAATAAATATACTATTCTAACTATATTTAAATCTGAAAAAAGAACACTAAAATTACTAAAATGAATTTACATTTGTTTGTTCTAGTTGTTGTTGTTGTTGTTGTTGCTCTTCATCCTCGCTGGAGGAATAGACCTCCTCCACAGTCAACTTTTGCCGTTTCGACGACGACGACGACGGCAACGACGACGACGACGATGATGTTGATGGTAGTGTTCGTCGTTGTTGCTCACTAACAGTCATTTCCACATCCTCGTCCACAAGATTAAATCTGAACCGTTTTACCACTCTTTCGAGTATCCTAAATTCCTCATCATTATTGATTTTTGTCCGTAGATAGCGTACGGGGAGATTTCCAAATTTTCTTTTCAAGGTTTCTCTCCGGGGACTATAAGTAAGGTGTATATACACCTTATCATCCCTTTCGATAATCCTATCAACACCATATCTGAAAGGAAACAAAAAACTTCTCTAAATACAGGTTTTATAACACCTCATAGGAATCATTTTTATATATTCAGTATTTTTGTAAAAATAAAAAATATTGCTTCACTGAAAAGCTTTCAAAATTAAAAAAACATGTGCTATATAAATTTATGGAATATATAAAATAAGCTACAGCACCTAGCTAAATAAATTCTTGCACAAAATGTAATAAAAGGAGCTGTTATTATAATAAATGGTACGTTCACTAACACTTTAACAAATACTTACTGAAAAAGCTGTTTCATAACAACCAAGACGTGACGCACAGGAAAGTTTATTTTATCTTCAGAAAATACAACAAGTGTACTGGGTACTGTTGCCATCTTGAATATTTTCGTTTGGCTGTTTCCAAAAAACGGATAGACATAGAACTGATACCAAACGCAAACTCTGGATGAGTATAAATACAAATTTATCATTGAAAAAATTAGCAATTTTGACGTAGACGACGATAAAAGTATTCATTAATTTCAAAGGAAATTTTCAACAAAATTTGGTCCGTTACATATTATAACACCACGTCCACAGTAAATGTTTCTTTATCTTTTATCATAATTACTAGCAAAAACAGAAATTTTCCTAATATTTTGCAACGTGAATTGTATTCGATAACGAAAAAGCAAAATGCAATGTACGTCGTGCAACGTGACTTGTATTTGATAACGGAAAATAAAAATGCAAAGGTCATGCAACGTGACCTATATTTGATAAAACATGTTTTTGGTGCAACGTGACTTATCTTCTGGAAAATTTTACATATACATGATATGATACCATGCTACTTTGCGTGTGTATGTGTGTTGTCAATAGAAATGACGCGAATGATTGATAAGAGTTTTGTATATAAATTATCATACACACACCGAACTTATTCACACTGCAGTCTTTGTAGTCCTTCTTGCCACTACACTAAAAGAAAACAAAAACCAAAATGTCGTCCAGCAGCAACAAAGTCCTAGATTCATTTTCAAGTGAAGCGGTCCAGAAAACTGAAATGGTAAGTAGATTACTTAAAACAAAAGAAGATTACCAAACACATATTCGTTATCTAAAAAAATCAATTGCCATTATTAAAAAATGTTTAAAAAATAGTTCATGTGTTTCTAGTTATAGTAGAGTGGAAAGTAATTTGTCAATTTTAAAACACTTTTTATTGCGTTTTAAATTGCATTTAAAAAATAACAAGGGTCTATTAAAAAGAAAATTAGTTTGGGAAGATGTTGATTCTTGTTTTAAAGGGAGAATAAAAACGGGAATTATTAACAATTTAAAGATGAAAGAACCAAGAGAGTTTTTAAATAGTGCTTTTCGTATTTTTTCAAACAGGATTAAAACTGAACTTAAAAATTCTATGATTAAAGTAAATGTTGTGTTTTCAGGTTTATTTATAAAACCTCAAAATTTAGAAAAATCCGCTAAACATTTTACAACGAAAAATTCACTAATTGAACCATCTACGAATCTGACTGAATGGTATAAGATACACGTTACTGATAAGATTTTGGTTCAACTTGAAGAATTTCAAGAAAGAGACAGTGGTTGGGCCTTGTGTGAAATTTGGTACTTGAAAGTAAATATTAATTCTTTTAATCCAATAAGCGTGGGGTCTTCCACTTATGTGCAATTGCCTGAATTCATAAAAAAAACTAAAAGTGTTATCAATATTAAAAATAAAGACGTTTATTGTTTTTTGTGGGCTATCATGTGTGCTGTACGTGGACCCAGAAAAGGCAAAAACGTTTCACGCACGTCATCTTATGATCATTTCAGTCACTATTTGAAATATGATGGAATTCAATTTCCAATTGCTCTAAAAGATATTTCCAAGTTTGAAAGAATGAACAACTTAGCTATTAATGTTTTTTGTTTAAGAAAGAGAGAAATTTTACCTTTATTATTAAGCAAAATAGAATATTTTACAGATACAGTTAATTTACTTATACTACCTTGTAATAACGTTGAATTAGAAAACACACAATATTTTCTCGAACCTGCAAACACAACATTTCATTTTGCATGCATAAAAAAATTAAGTGGTTTATTGAATACCCAAATGGGTAATAGAAAACATAAAAAATGGTTTTGCGAGCGTTGTCTCAATCATTTTAAAACTGAACCCATTTTGAAAAAACATTCCAAAGATTGCCAATTATTGAATAAATGTAAAATTACATTGCCAAAGGAAAATGAAAAAATTTTAACTTTTAAAAATTTCTCAAATAAATTATTGGTTCCTTTTGCAATTTACGCAGATTTAGAGAGCATGCTTGTCAAGTATGAAGACAAGCAATGCACTAAGAAATCAAAAAAATATCAAAAACATGAACCATTTAGTATTTCATATTTTCTAAAATGTTCTTATGATGATTCGCTATCGGAATTTCATTCATATACTGGAGAAAAGTGTCAAGAATGGTTTGTCAGGGAACTTGGCAAAATTGCTTATAAAGTTAATTCAATATATTCAAACCCACAATCTATGACACCTCTAAGTAAACAAGAAAATGAGGCTTATTGTCAAGCAAAAACATGTCATTTTTGTAATGAACCTTTTTTAGGGGATAACTATAAAGTAAGAGACCATTGTCATTTAACGGGGTTATTCCGAGGAGCTGCACATAAATCATGTAATTTAAAATTTTCAGATAAAAAAAAAAACTGTGCCTGTAATATTTCATAATCTATCAGGATACGATAGTCACTTCTTAATCAAGGCCCTTTCTACAGAAGTGAAAGGTATAATTAGTTTGCTTCCACTTAATAAAGAAAAATACATATCTTTCACCAAGTACATTGAAAATTCAGATATCAGCTTTAGATTTATCGATTCATTTCGTTTTATGGCCAGTTCCTTGGAAAAACTAGCATCCTATTTAGAGGATCACCAAAAAACTGTTACAAGATACTACTATTCGGATGATGTTAAATTTAAACTAATGACCAGGAAGGGGGTATTTCCTTACGAATATCTAGACTCTTGGGAAAAACTGCAAGATAACAGTTTACCTCCAATACAGCTATTTTATAGTTCTATTTCTAATTCAAACATATCAACCGAAGAGTATCAACATGCTTCTACGGTGTGGGATACGTTTAAAATTAAAAGGCTTCAAGAATATGCTGAATTGTATCTTAAAACCGATGTCCTACTTTTAGTTGATGTCTTTGAAAACTTTCGCAAAGTCTGTTTGGAAACATATCAATTGGACCCTCTACATTATTATACAGCACCAGGATTAGCATTTGATAGCATGTTAAAAATTAGTGAAGTAAAATTGGACCTCTTAACAGATATTGATATGGTCATGTTTATTGAAAAGGGTATAAGAGGGGGAATTTCACAATGCTCAAATAGATACGCTAAGGCTAATAATGAATATATGGGGGTAGAATATAACCCTGACAAACCATCTAGCTATCTCATGTATTTCGATGTTGTAAATTTATATGGTGCTGCTATGAGTTATCCTCTGCCTACTGGAGACTTTCAGTGGGTTGAAGATATCTATCAGGAAACAAATATTTTAGATGTAGCCGATAATAGTGAATATGGGTATATTTTTGAAGTGGACCTTTATTATCCAAAAGAGTTATTTGAAACACATAAGGATTTACCACTCTGTCCTGAACATTTAGTACCACCAACTTCAGCTACTTCACTTCCCAAACTATTAACCACTCTTTATGATAAGAAACGTTACGTTATTCATCACAAAAATTTGCAGCTAGTCACCAAATTGGGTCTAAAAATTGGAAAAATTCATAGGTGTTTAAAATTTAAACAATCTCCATGGCTAAAAAAATATATAGACCTAAATACTACTCTCAGAATAAACAGTAAAAACGAGTTTGAAAAAAATTTCTTTAAATTGATGAATAACGCACCATATGGAAAAACAATTGAAAATGTACGCAAATATCGTGATATAAAATTAGTTTCGAAATGGTCAGGCAGATATGGTGCAAATTATTACATTTCACAACCTAATTTTCACAGTTGTGAAATTTTTACAGAAAATCTAGTCTTAATCGAAATGAACCGATTAAACATAAAATTTAATAAACCAATTTACATCGGTATGTCTATTTTAGATATTTCAAAAACGATAATATACGATTTTCATTACAATTTTATTATACCGAAATTCCAGTCTAATGCTAAATTAATGTACACTGACACTGACAGTCTTATTTATCTATTTTCAAATTATAATATTTATGACTGCATTAGGGAAAATATACATATGTTTGATACGTCAGATTACCCTAAAGACAACGTATACAATAATCAACAAAAAAATAAAAAAGTTTATGGGCTAATGAAGGATGAATGTTGTGGTCAGGTTATGACTGAATTTATCGGCTTGCGTTCTAAAATGTATTGTTTTAAAACTTTTAGTGATAAAGACAGCGCTGCAAACAAAGAAAAAATTGTTAAAAAAGCTAAGGGTATTCAATCTTCAGCATTGAAACAAATTTCTTTTCATGATTATTATCAGTGTCTTTTTAACAATACTACCATCGATGTTGCGCAAAATTTTATTAGATCCAAAAAGCATAACGTATTTACTATTAATCAAATTAAAACCGCTTTGAGTCCTTTTGACGACAAGCGAATAGTTAACTACACGAACTATTATCAACAGTTAAACACAGACACTCTACCGTGGGGATATAACAATGTTTAGTTTCATTTATTCTTCTTTTGTTACGGGTAATCTACTATATTCAAAAATTCCGTCTCATCCAGTTAAGAGGTAAATAGTTATATTTTAAATATAAATGCAATATTTAAATTGAAAATATTATTTCAGACCACGACTGATATCAAATATTTGGAGGCAAATGATCGCAAAAGATTTCACAACTTGACCCCTGTCAAATATACGCCCGCTGCTACTACAAGACAGAATAAACAGATTAAATTAGATGTCGGATCACAACGAAAACACGAACCATTAGCTACAATTTACTGTCACCTCTGTAAGCTACATTTCTGCTTTTGTCAGGAATCAATTCGCATTCACAGAGCACAGTCATTTGTTGGAACGACGTCGGAACTTGACTTGTACTGCAAGGAATCAATACCCCAGTCATAGAATTGTTTTTTTGTTATAGCCACATCATAGCTGTTCCATTCCCACCAAACAACAGTTTTTGGATACCAAAAGTAACCTCGTGACAAACAAAATGGACAAATGTTTTCATCTGTATCAAGCACAGCCACAAGATGATTGGGGATGGCGACAGATGGATGAAGATTATTTCTATGCTAACATCAGTGACAACTCGACTCAAAATTACTGGACCCGAATTAAAATGGAAACTTCGTACAATATTGCACAATTTGCTTTTTACGAAAGAAAGAAAAGAAAATTTCAAGAATAGTGTATTTATTAATATTGTTTTAATAAACATTATTTGAAAGGATTGACTTTTTTTTATATTTCTATCTGAAAATTTAAATAAATCCAAATTATTTCAAAGTTGAGTTTTATTCCATTATCTTAATAGAAAATTAGACCAGACTCGAACTCTTGTGGCTCGAACACATTAATTTTAAATAGTTGAAAACAAATCTCGTTATATTAATTATTTTAAGCGCTATACGTTTTTTATCGTTTATTATTCGAAATAAATATTATTTATTATAACAACATTATTATTGCTCATCTCAATACTACACAAACATCTCCTTATCTACATCCTCGACCTTTTCTTATCTGCGAACCTGACCTCTAGTCTTACGTCGAACATTAACAGAAAAACAATTCTCGGTACTCGACCTTTTCTTATCTGCGAACCTGACCTCTAGTCTTACGTCGAACATATTCATTTTAATTAACAGAAAAACAATTCTGGGAATTCGGCGAGGCGAGGCTCGGCTCTTGTGATGACGCGAAGCTCGCTTCTTGGAAGTTTTTTTCAAAAATCACACCTACCTGTGCAAACCAGGTGTCACGCAAAAGACAAAGTGACAGGTAAACACTTCTTGCAGGCAGGTGAGCCGAAGAGCTCCTGGGACCGATCGGTGGTCAAGATGCCATCGAGGTGTCCCAGGACCGCCCCTGCTATACTACTTATGTCTATAAATATGACTCCCTGTATTCTCATAACGAGATATTAACCTTCATATAAGGCTTTGACTAACATTTTATACATCGGCAATAGCTTGCTGGCTCCAACCGTCATTTAACAGCCGCATACAATTTTCTCTTTCTTCACAATTAAGCCGTCGCCTTATGGAAAAATGTCACTCTTTTTAAAAAATAAAACACAAATTAAAACTTAATTTTGATGGATTAAAATCAATAAACAAAAAAGCTGGTTGTCATGAATACCATACAAAGCCTACTCATACTTTAATAGTGCACAGCCTTGTTTCTTTATAATGTAGAGGTAAGCATGTTAATTCGTAGAGAAATTTTAAGACAACCAAATTTATAAAGTATGCTTTGTAAAACCCGTAAGAATGAAGTATTCTTAAATATTATCAACAAACCGTAAAAAGAATAAAATAATTACATTACTAGAAAATGTATTACCCTTTTTTTAATTTACTCCAAGGCTTAGGGCAACATTAAGATTTTCATAATTATTTTGAATATCCAGTGCACTGATATTCATTTTTATGGATAAATTAAAACAAGTTTTATTTCGACTCCAACGACACTAATTAAAAAACATTAGAGCGGTAACAATAATTGTCTCATAAAATATATTTTGATAAACTTAACTCGAGCTTGTTTTTTAGGTAGATTAGGTCCAATTTTTCGATACTCTTGTTAGAGCTTGGACTAAAATATGTTATCTTGAACCGCTGTTTCAATTCTTGGAAATTTGACAGTTACTTATTTTTATTTCATTTTTGGTAACTTAGAACCTACGTTTTGTAATACTCGTATAGAAGTAAGATGTTAACAAAATCATAAGACTCTTTATGGACTCCTTATTATCATTCTAAAACTGTCTCTAAAAATGTAAATTTTGCCAAATCGGTTGCTATATTTAATGCAGTGATGCTAACAAATTTCTTTAAAATGGTAATTCATAATGTATAGAGATAAAAGTATTGTTGAATTCCTTTCCAGCCAATGTCTCAAATATTCGTCCGCTTAAATTTTAAAGAATCTGCTGTAGTTGTTTTGTAATAATCACCACGATAATTTGGTTTCGTTATCTTAAGAAAAGATGAAAAATAAAGAAAACCTGTATTATATGACCAATGCATGTGAAAAACATTGTTGTCTTTCTTCCCTCGCCACATTTCTCTTATGACTGAGTTCTCCATTTCTAAAAATGTATCTATTGGAATTAATTGTGTCATGAGGAAAAAAAAAGTTAAACTTTATATCTGTGACAGTTTTTTATATTCTTTTAATAGCTAATTATTACAATTGTCGGATCATTTAAATGTCAAAAAATAATTAAAGTTATAGCAGCTGAAATAACCACCCTGTACATTTTGCTAAATATTCTCTCTCTCTATATATATATATATATATATATATATATATATATATATATATATATATATATATATATATATATATATATATATATATATATATATATATATATATATATATATATATATATATATATATATATATATATATATATATATATATATATGTTGATTTTTACTCCTTCACGGATGGAAAAATACAATGTGTTTTCATTCCGGGTGTACATCCGTTCACCACTGTCGTTCTGAAAAGAACAGTTTTGCTGACGTTTCGCCAAAATCACATTTGGCATTTTCGAAGCTAATAGCGACTTCTATCTATTCGGACTATTATATATATATATATATATATATATATATATATATATATATACTGTTGAAAACATCTAAATAAAATAACAGAAGAAATTGAAAAATATAATGAGCAATTTAATTACAAAAAATGACCAGTGACGATGTAGTAAAAAGCTCTGAATGTTTTGTGATATGATATATACCAAATTTTATTTAAAATTATTAAGAAATGTTTACACCATGCACACTCATTTCAAATGAGTTGCAGCTCGATATTCGGACCCACCCTGTAGTTCTAGAATGTTTACATGATACACTGATTTATAACGTATTATATACCAAACTCACATATTTTCGTATTCGATTTTTATACGGAACTTTTGGATTTAACAATCATTTGAGAAGTACCTGTAGTATAAATTTCATTACCATGGTAATACATAACTAAAAGGGTTATCGAAAGATTTCGCTAACTGTTTCGAGATAATGCCTCAAAGATATTAAGTCACTTAACTTCTTAATAGCCAGTTTTAGTTTTCTGATATGAACCTTGCAACAGATAATTTGATGTTGAGATATTTTCCATTAAATTTTTTTTCCAAAGAATTGACATTTTTAGACATCTTGCATTAATTTTGTGTAACATATACCACAGACGCATTATTTTAACACCTTTGTGTAAAAACAAAACCTGATTTGTTTTTAAGTAATTTTTGAGTAATAAAATTAATCAAAATTTTACTAAAAAATTGATATTTCAGAATTTAGGAGGGAGATCGGAAAATCTACCAAACCGTTTTTTGTATTTAATCTCCTTAACAATCGATTAAAACGAATTAGGATTTTATTAATTTTTTCAATGGGTGTTGCTAACATGAAATTTTGTAAATAAATCCCTATTTTTTATAACCACCCGGTATATCCGAACTGCTAAAGTTACAAAAGCCATTTGGGACTAATCTGAAAAGTATATACGATAATATCCTGAAAACCGCATTATGATATCTTGGTTCGTTTCAGAGATATTTTACTATAAATTTATATAAAGATTTTGCTTTATACACTTGAGGTGGCCAGCAATTTATTTAATTTTTTTTAGCAGAGGTGCTTTTGGCAACACACGAAGTCCTTGCGGTAAGAAAAAGCAAATATGTGTATATTGTTTATAAGTCAATGAAACACACCTAAATTTAAGACATTTTATGTTGGCAAACGACTAGGAAACGAGCTCCGTTGGCCACACCGTGAAGACGTGATGAGGTATCTCCCCAGAATATCTTCAATGGACCGATTTTATTGAGTGGAAATAGCCATTTTGAAACCGTAATGAATATGCATACTATGACACACACTATCATGGAAATAATTCAAGGGATTTCAAAAAAATAATTAAGTTTAGAGGGAGTTTTGAAATTATTCATAAGATTGGTTTGTGTTTTATCTGTGGATATCTAAATTCTGTATCACATATTTCTTTTATTTTTTAGGATAAATTTAAATTTTCAAAAATTATAGTTTTGAATTTGATACACAATGTTCCTCATTGCCCCATAACTATTAATGCTGCGCGTATAACAATTTTATGCACACGTTCGTGTTTACATCTTATCTGGGGTAAACTGAAACACATTTTATTATTTATCAAAAAAATGTAATTTTAAAATAATAAACCTTTAAATAAACTTCTTCGTAGATATGGGTCGATTATAGAACATTTCAGACAAGTTAATAATTCTCTAGTAAATTTCTCTAATTAAATTCCACGAAAATATCGCGAAATAAAATTTATATGGAAAAATCCGTTCCGAATAACTCCAACATACCCTAGAACCAGAATTTAACTCTGTTGTGCACTTGTATAAAATGTTTTTTTTTTGGCTAATCAAACTTATATTTTTGAATAGCTTTTAGGCAATAACATTATTAATTATTGTATTCAATTTAGTTGGCTGAAAAAATAAAAGATGTTTATATTCAAAAATCACACGCTAAAGGTGAAAGGAGATAGCCTGTGTTAGATCTGAAGGTAAGATGGTGAAAAATATTCATTTTTAAAATAAATAAGATAGAAAGAAAGATAAAAATATCTTTTCAAATAATATCTGCTCGTATGAGCTAAAGCTACACAGTATATTTGAAAAGACCTCTTCCTGCAAAACAATTTTTCTACGACTACGATCACTGACACACTCGCATTAGTGGCATATAGATGTTATAAGAGTGTTATAAAAGTAACAAAAAATTAATAACATACATGGGAAATTTGTTAAAATTTAACCAGCTAACAACCTCAAACCACGTTATAAATTATACGGATTAAAGCTAATACTATAGGTACCATATAACCGATTATCTAGTTTGACAACAAGATGTCTAACCTCAGGGCAATAAGGTATAATTTATCATGATAATTTTCATTTTTTTATTCCCATCGTAGGTAACAACGTCGCACTTTATATAAAAAGTGAAAATTTTCCAACCCTGCAGAACATTTACATTCTTGTTTTTGTGTCACCAATCCCCTGGAAAGTGCTTGATTGATGCCAAGCGCCTGCAAAACATCCCTATCACTGGCATAGGATAAGAGCAATAATTGAACGCAGTGGCGTCAAATACTTTTAAATAATAATTTTAACGACGAAAAAATTTTTTATCTATTTCTGCGGATGGCGAGAAGCGCATTACATTAAATAAGCCGTGTTGTTTAATTGGAATGCTAATGATCTGAAGCTCTAAAGATCTTATGTAAAAGGTATTAGAATAAATTGCAATGATTAACAAGTCATCTTAGCTGACAAGTGTGGAAAAAGAAACTTAATTTCAGGCCACCAAATTGTGATACCTTATCTTTATTCAGCTAAAAAAATACTAATTTAGGCTTTAAAGCCTTTGCAGCATTATTTTAGGATTCTAATTCTGAGTCAACCAGAGTTATTAGAACCATGTATTTAGATGATTAATACATATGTAGGAGTTTCATAAAGCTCTAGTAGATATCTGCCAAATAAATATAAGCATGCTATTAGACAGAGTGAAAGGGAAATGACTGCAAATCTTTTAACAATTATAATTTTGTTAAAATATATCACTTATCAACTTATGTATTATCAGAGTTTAAATAGTGAGCTTATTTTTATATATTTTAAGCATATTTTATTCATGTTGTTTTCCATACCAATTGATTTCAACATTATTATTATTATCGAGATTGACAATCAATTTTTCGAAGCCCATCCCGGATACATGCATCAAAACGAGTGGGCTGGTTTCTATTAGTTCTATGTGTTATCCTGTAAGAATTTTCTTACTATGTGGCAAGTACTGAGCGGGACTGCTGATGATATTCAGGTTCTGTTCTTGTGTTTTTGTAGCTAGTTCAGTTGATGATACGATAATCGGTATCACGCGAACCTTATTCAGTCTCCACATCTGCTGAATCTCGATGGCCAGCTCTGCATAGTTGACCATTTTCTCTTGATATTTATTCAACACGTTGTTATTGTTGGGTACAGCGATATCTACCAAATAAGCTCTCTTTGTTTCCTTATTTAACAGTACCACATTTAGCCAATTATTCGGTTTATTGCCCGGTTGAAGTACAGTTTCAAGGCATTATTTTCAACACTGAACCTGGTTGGTATTTACAATAGGGCACAAAGGTGTTCTGTAGCCCGTATTTTTTTGGCAAGCTTCTGGTGTATGATGTTACACACCTGGTTATGTCGCTGGAGGTAGTCCGTGTTTGCCCTGTAAGTGCAGCCAGATGTTATATGCTGTATAGTATCTGATCTCTCGCTACATTTTCGACACTTATCGGGTTCAACGGACCGGTTTTTGATGATGAATTTCGTGTGTTAATAACTTTGCCCTGTATTGCCATCACAAATCCTTCGGTCTCTGGGAATAATTGTCCAACCTTCAACCATCTGTTGGATGCTTCCTTATTTATGGTGGCTGATTCAAGTCATTGTGATGTCGACCGTTCAGTGCCATTTGAGACCCTTGTTCTTGTTTGTCGAGGTGTGTAAGTGACCACAAGATGATGTTCAGAGTACAAGTTGTTACTTTAGGTCACTATGGGGTGAAGGCTTGATATTTGTGCCCTAATAGTGAAGAAATCTCTCAATTTTTGCAGCTGTCGGGAGTGCAAATTGGTCAAGTCAACAAGAGATCTTCCATTTTCTCTTCGTGGTAAGGTCATTCGCAGAGATGATAACCTTGGGTGGTGTGACTTGTACTGGCTCATCATTAGGCGATTAGTTCGTTGTAGTCCCTCTAGATCCGTGTTAGTCAATTTCTCAATTCCGAAAGTGTAGGTCAGCACGGGCACAGAATAGATGTTAATAGCTGTAATGAGATTTCTGGCGTTCAGTTCTGTCTTCAGAAAAGCTCGCACTCTTTGAACGTACTAATCTTTCAGTTTGGTCTTTCCCTGCTTATCCTGGAACAGTCTAGCTTGTTGGAATCCTAGGTACTTGTAGGTCTCTCCTTGTTTCATCGCTAGAACTATCTCTCCATTGAGTAGGGCTATATCACCATTAATGACTTTGCGTTTTTCGATGTTTAAGGCTTTACATTTTTCCATTCCAAATTCCATACAGATCTTTCGAGAAAATGTATGTTACGTCAATGAGCTTTTTTGGTTGGTTATGGTTTCCACCATAGAGCTTAATATCATCCATATACAGAAGGTAGGATATGGTTCGGCACTTGTCTCTATTGGCGTTGATGTTGAAGCCATGTCCGGTATTGTTGAGCAACGTAGATAGGTGGTTCATCGCTAAGCAGAACAAAAGTGGGCTTAAAGAACCTCCTTGGTAAATGCCTCTCTTGATGTGTATCTGATCGGTGGTAAAAGATTAATCGCAATTATTAGCATTATAAGCAATTATCCTCAGGTTCGTTCTCCACTGGTGCTTGGAAATTAATGATCATAGAGTGAATTTTGTATATTCCTAGTACGTCTATGAGCCATGAATGTGATACATGCCTTTTTATAGTCTATAAAAGCAGAGTGTATGTTGCGTTGTTTCTGTGCCTGCTTAAGTACCACAGAGTCGATGATAAGTTAATCTTTGTATCCTTGATGATCTCCAATGCATCCCTTCTGTTCTTCGGCTAATAGGTTATGACTGTCAATATGGTGATAGATACGATTTGCAATGCATCCTGTTAGGATATTTTACATGGTGGGCAATTAGGTAATGGGTCTGTACTGGGATGGGTCTTCTGTCCTATTGGTTTTGGGCAGCATAGTTTTAGTACCTAGCATTAGAAATGCGGGGGTTGTCTCCGAATGATGCACTATTTTAGTAAAATGACGGGCCATAGCTTCATCACCTTATACCAGAAATTGTGGTTCCCTTAATAAAGTTGCTAACTGTCTCCTTGGTGATAGAGTCAAGTTGCATTTGCGGTGTTTAAATTTGGTCACGTTGAGATTGTACTCATATAGCATTTTGGTTATGCTCTTTTCGTTTTTCCTAGATGTTCGACCAATACTCGGTCAAATGTTCTTTGCTCGCCAACATCTTCTCAGTATTAGTTTTATCTTTGATGTTATTGATAACCCGATAGAACTGTCTTCGACTGGTGTTGAAAAGTCAATTCTGTCGTTTTCTTCTTGACCATTTGTTGTAGCTCTACAGACGTTTCGTTTTAGTTTTTGCTTGACACTCATCTAGTTTTTGTCGATGGTTGATATCGGTAGATTTTGTACCTATTTTCTTTTAAATACCTTCTTAATACGGGTCTTAAGCCTGCTAGAGGGGTGTTTATTCTTTCGAAATTCTGTGAGTCTTCCTAGTTCCTGTCTCAAATCGTGAATTGTCTTCTCAAGTCTTTTCTGCCGTACGGGTTGGTGCGTAGCTTTGACTGTTTTCTTCTGAGAATGCACTTGTTGTTTATGGCATCTAAGGACGGCGATGGCAGAGCAGTAAATAAGTGTGTTGAGCTTCTCAAGGGTGCCATACTCTAAACTAAACTCTGCTAGTATGGTGTTGACAATCTTGAGGATGCTATGAGTTTTCCCGCGGGTTGTTGGTTCTGTCAATAATCCTTGTCCTGTAGATTCGTCTTAGCCTATGTTTTCTTCATTTCTTACTTTCTCGCTGTGTTGTAGGCGAAGCTATGTACTCAACGCGTACATTCTCAAGTTTAAGCTGCACCTCTCCTTTAAGTTGTTCCAAGATTGGTTCAGCCAAAAGTTTATACCAGACAATTACTCGCCGTTGCTCAGCAATGCGTTACTCGTTGATGTTCTGAAGATCCGGGTATTTCTGAAGGAAATAAGTATGAAGGCTGGTCCGGTAGATGGTTAGGTCGGTTTCAGATCTGGTGAACTTATAATAGGAACGCATTATAAAACAATTCATTTTTGGTGTCCGTTTCATGCGTTTCCTTGGCTTTCCAGCCTTCTGAGGATTGGTGACATGCGTCTCCTCAGAAGCTGTAACCCACTTAACATACTGGATCCTCTACCTAAATCCTGAGCGCGACAAGAGGTTATGGTGGTACAATGTCGATGCACCCGTTTACTCCGTAAATTGTACATTTTCATAAAAGGGTTTCATTTTACCTATTGCCAGGGATTTTTATACTCTGCGAACTAGGTAAGCTCCTCGGGGAATTATAGGAAATATGAGGTAAGTGAGAAAATGGGTTTTTGGGGACGGTGAGGAAATAAGAAGGTAAACGACAGCGGAGAGCTGGCTAGGGTACCTCGGGAGCGCATGCCCGTGCATAGAGGGATACAAAAGCACAGAGATTTAGAGATTTATTATTATTATTATTATTTTTAATTATTATTATTATTTTTAATTACTATTATTATTATTATTATTATTCCTAGGCATTTTGGTTCGGTTCGATCAGACTACAAAGATACAATATTTATAATAACGATCCGTATATCCAAAGCGTTTTCATGCCCTTCAGTGCGAAGAAAAAAAGCTGTTCACGATAAGTTGAAAAACTAGTGCCTAGCGACTTTTTAACAGTTTTTTCTAAACTGTATGTTGTTATCAAAAATAAAAGTTATAAAAAAATATTTTATCCTACCATTTTCCAATATGCTATACCTTTTTTTGTAACTGAAATTTCAATGAAATAAGTTTTCTTGCTAGACTAAGACTGGGATACGTCAAAAAAATAATAATCAGAAAATTGATTAATAGCAAAGATTTTGAATATATTAATTATACTTAGCAAATATAATCCATAAGTTGCCTCACATTCAACACGATCTGAATTATTTACTGAGTTCAGCAGCTAGAAACGAAATTAGTTAAATAATTTTAACTAACAGGTAACAGGTCAGCGAGGAGGTTAGTTTCAAATGACTATTAGAATACTAGAAATATCTTGTTTTATATTCAATTTAAATATCGGGACGCCCCTAAAAAGTGTGAATGGTTATTTATTTCGATTAAGTCGGTCATTACGAAATATTTATACAATGATATGTAGGTTTAAACCATAGAAAATTCGAATTTCTTTCCAATTTTGCACATTTGAATGTCGGTTATACTTATTGCAAATGATTAAAGGTTTAATAATTTTTTTATTTTAAATTAAATTAATAATCAATTAAAATGACTTTCAATGAGAAATAGGTTTGTGTTTTTTTTATATACCTTTTTTCTTATAAGAAATATAACATTTCTGTCGCGAAAGGAGTAAGACGCCTTATTATAACTTTCTCTGTATTTATTGTATGACTCAATGCATGCTACTAATATAATAAAATATTTTGAAACAAATTTTAAACAATTACAGAGTAAAAACTAAATAATAAGTGTTTACAGAGATGAATTATTTCGAACCAATAAGAACGCCAGAATTTGTCTGTGAAGCCTGTATAATGGAAACTCTCTGGTAATTTCATTAAGTAGAACTAAAAGTTTTGCTTAACAAAACACATAACACTTTATTAAATTGAAATGAACCATATTGCACAGAACCCTCAACACGAGAATGTTAAATAGTTTTCTGTAAATCTACATGTCGGAAAATACACGCCCTATTCAAGGGTGATCTTCCAGATAAGTAGTAATAACTGAATGCATAAATTTATACAAAGGACGAGGTAGCTAAGTTGGTTTCGGCATAAGTTTTGCCTATTAAACATTTATACAGAAGTAAAACGTAAGCACGGTATTTGCGTAATCGAGAGAAAAGCGAATTTATTAACATCTTGTGTTTTCCATGCATTTGAGACGTTATTATAGATATTTAGCATTTGTACAGTATATCTTGATTATACTTTAACGGGTTGGATCTGCTCTAAGCATACATTCGCCGATTTATTTTAGAAGTTTTTAATATCAGTCATGACCGTGCACTGAGGTTTTAAAAACTGAGGTGGATTATAACTATTACAGCACATTTGAATAAAATGAAATTGGATATTAGGAGTGACATTCCTTAAAGAGGATGATCTCAGCTATTATTGTCTTCGAAACAACCAGAGTTCGCTAATCTAAAAAAAAACTCTCTAAAGGTGTTCTTAGTTTATACAAATTTCTGTGCAAAACTGGGAGGAATAGCGAATTAATGATTAAGAAAACTTGGGACAAAAAAATGAAATGTTATCTTTATTGACAAAATATAGTTTTAACGTCCTCTTACTAGGGTTTTGGAAGATATTTAACGTAACCTTAATTAAGCTATGCTAATTTCTACTTAGATCTTTATATTTTATTTCATTATGTGTCATACCAAGAGGGATGTCCAGTGTAAATGAAATTACAACGGGGCAACTAGAAAATGTGTTGTAGGTAGACCAGTATCTAGTATGAAAAAAGTGTTTAATTCAACTTTTAGCATTAAAGATGCTTTCAGACCTTCGAGTATCAGCATGAAAAAAACTACTTTTTAAATTGATTTAAATTTTGAAGAAAGTGTAATATTGAAATGAGTTGGTAAAAACGGTACGAATTTATGATGGCGGTACAAAATGACGGCCAAATAAAATGTTCGTAATCGTGAAAAAATCACCCTCCAAGGATTTACATTTCTTCAAGTTTTCTCAATTTCGTCGGTCTGAGTGTCTGTGTGTCGGTTCACGGCATAGCTAAAATACTACTTACCCCGATTAACTTTAAATTTTGACAAAAAAATAATGGTCTTATGGGGAAGACCTGGTAATATTTTGGTAAATATCTAATATGACGGCATAAAATGGCGGCCTCATTAAAATACCAATTATTCATTTTATCTCAAATTTTGCACAAAAATCACATAACATTTTGGTATGAATCCAAGATGTCTAATGAAATGTTTAAAAAATCAGCCTGGAAAAATTATTTATTAAATAAGTTTCATGTTTTGTGCAAAAATTCAGTGGGATATAGAGTAGTGATGCCGCGAGAGACGAGAGATTCTCGCCTCTGGTCTCGTCTTGGCTCGAAGGACGAGAGAGTAATTTCCTTGTAGCATGAGGCAAGACGAGAGGGTGGTCTTCTCTCGCCGAGAATTTCTCGTGTCTTTCGAGCTCTCCCGTGTCCCTCGAACATAAAAAATCTGTATTTTATATATTTTTAATGTTAAATAAGACAAACTGTTCAAAAACAAAAAATCCGGATTGCTTTTGTAAAATGATATTAAAAAATTAGGTATATATATTTTTAACGTACCCGAGACTTCAGTTTCTTGTATGTTTCTTAAAACACTTCATTTAATCTATTTAATATGACAATGACGTTTCTTTGTCTTTCATGGTAATCGATTACAATGGGTTTAGATTGAGCAAGTGATAATATACAGCGTATCTGAAAATATCTTTACACATATTTACAACAAAATTGACTTATATTTTTGCAAAACTTAGAAAACCTTATTTGGTATACCTGGGTATAACCTTTGCGTACCTAGTTAAGAGGAAATTTTCTCTGTTTTGCTCTTTAACTTTTTTGCAAATTTCGTTTTTATTATGTGAGATCTATTTAAATATATTTTCGAGATAAAGTTCAATTTTAGATTTGATATTTAACAGGTTAAATAAAATACAAAATTCAAAAAAAAAGTTAAAAAGTTTAATTTTTGTTAAAGATTGTCTTCCTTTTAGCTACGTAAAAGTGCTATCTAGTTCTACCAAACAATAAAAGAAAATTTTATTGTTTTCCAATTTTTCTCAAAAACACGAGATTTATTTTGTTATATGTGCAGAGACATTTTCGCACACCCTGTATATTAATATTTGGTCAATCTAAAATCTGTATAGATGAATATTATAAAAAACAAAGCAACGCCATTTTTATTCCCGTATTGCAGATTAAAGTATATTTTATTTTAAGAAAGCTACAACATGAAGTTTCGGGTTCGTTATCCATATTGGGATTAGTTTATTTCAGACCCCCTGTAGGTATAGTATATATACATTAAGCCAGCTTTTTGATCTATTGTCATGATGTTGGTTACAAATTGCGAATTTTTGTTCCTTCACATATGGGATTTTTTTAAATAACTGATGCAAAAAAGGTAATCACGTGATTTATCTTAACTGCTGCTTTTCTGACTTGAAATATTTTTTTTGGATTTTTCAGGGACGTATTTCATTGTCCTAGGCATGCTAAATGCTTTTGAATTTTTGTTTTATTTTCAGGTGGCGGTTTCATCCTGCTAGGGCTACTCCGTATAGTTGAACACTTTTTATATACAACAAATAAAATAAATTTGTCGTGTATCACTGTTTTTTCTAAGAAAAATAAAAGATTTTGAAATATATGTTTTTTTATTTTCAGGTGGCTGTTCTACCGTTTTCTAAATACGTTTTTTTCGTGTCCGGGGGGCTGCCTCATTCCTATAGGGCTACCCAGCATACTGGACAAAAGAGTAAAATAAATTTAGCGTATTTCCCTGTTTTTTGGAAATATCATGTTTTTTAAAATATATTATCGAACCAAACATCAAGTATCTATATCTGTTTTCAATTTGACTGCTATCGGCTTCCGGATTATCAAAATATGATTCTTTTGCGTTTTTTCACCCCTTAAAGAAATCGAATATGTATGCTCATGGCACCCAAAATCTGATCCCGCTAGACACTGATCAAGTCTATTTTTGGTGCAAAATTAAAGAGCATCGGTTAGATCGTTTTCAAATTATCTTTCGGGCGAATTTTGTTCACATACACACGCATCTCTAAAGACATTTTTTTTTTCTAAAAATGTGTATTTTTGTAAATTTTTGAGATTCCAATACCACTTTTCAATCAAAACAAAACTGAAAATCTTTTTGTTAGTTTTATATCGCTATATCGCCCTCTCTAAGAAAAATAAAAGGATTCAAATAACCAAATAAACCTTAAATTATAAAATAGTTTATGTAAACAATAGATGATAGATTAATTTATGTTTACTTGCGTTTGGTTATATTTAGGTTAAAAACCATAAATTAAAAAAATTAGATAAATTTAAGTTAACAGTTGCAGTTGAATTTTGATATAAAGGTATAAAATTAAAAAAGAAACAGCATTTTCCTCTACCATCTTTCAAAATTAAAAACATTTTTTAAAAAGATCAAAGTTTAAGAGGTAAGGTAACTCACGTGAGTAACTTTTTTATTGTCATTTTGCATAATTTTTCAAGCAAAACTTTCTGTAAACTCACTTTTTAGTTTGGTCAAATTTTAAAAAATCTCGAGAAAAATCCCTTCTGACCATGGCTTTGCTGGTCGCACTCTGTATTGAGATGAAAGTGCTCTCCCCAACTGAAAACTTATCCTGATTTTTATAAAATATGATGACTGGGAAGAACTCTGATAATATAAAATTTAGGGTTCAAAATAAAAAAACCTTCACATACATCGCAGATTATTACGGGCGATCCGTCTGGGCGAGAATTCACGAGTTGCCCCTATATAAGCACAACTTTAAGTTTTTTTATCTAATATATTTTTATGGTTTTCATTTGTGTGTAAGTATTGTGATAATTGCATATAATATTTTAACTGCATTAGGGTTTTTATTTTAAGTTTTAAGAAAACATTTTTTTAAGAATCGTTGTATAGTTAAAATTATAGCTTAGATTTTTTTATGTACGTCTGATGTATATGTCGTTCCGAACGAAGACTGTCTCCATTCTAACACGAAACAGAGAAATTTCAAAATGCCAAATGCCTTTCTTTTCAGAGCAAGAGTAGTGAATAGAGTTATAGTCGGAATGAAAATACATCGCATTTTTCTATACCTAGAAGATTGAAAGTGAAAACAACATGAAAAGCGACACTACATAAGAATCTGTTTTGACTTATTTTCATTAGGTGTGGTTCTGGCAAGGTAAACCTATACACAATTTATGTTGATCCGCTGATTATAAACACAAAATAGATATTTGTTACTATTTCACTAGAGTACTTTATACAAAAATTCCTTGACGGCGAGCTGTTTTCTACTCGCAAAACCACACTCGACCAAAACTCGAGAAAGAAGATTTTTTCTCAAATATAGAGATAAACTAGAAAGACTGTAGTAGAATTCAAAAGGGAGGAGCAAAATGGAAGCCAAATAACATGTTTAAAAAATCAACACAAAAAAATTTCTTATTTAATTGAATTTAATTTTGCACTAAAATCAAATGTGGTGTATGCCCGAACAAAATAGCGATCTTCAAAAATCAGTGTAAAAACTACTTCTCCAATTGTATTTAAATTATGCCCAAAAATCTTAAGTGTGGCATAGGTAAAAACTGGTAAAATATTGGTGCGAATTCAATATGATGTAACAGAATGACACCCAATAAAAATGTTTGAAAATGTGTTACTTAATAACTATGTGCGGAACTAAAGTATTTTTCTGCCGTTTATGTCTCTTTAGGCTTCTTTACCAGGAAATTAAATTTTGATTTTAATTTACACTCATAATTGACATTATTTGACTACACTTTCAACTCTAGATTCGGTTAGTTGCCATAAGTAAGCTAAACATTAACCCCCTTATTCACTAAAAAGGGTTAACAGTTAGACCAGGTCTAGTTGCCATGGTACTTAAAACTCTTAGTTCGCCAGTTATGTTTCGGTTGTGTCACTGTCATTTTGTAAATGTGATATTTAGAAAAATTATTTTTTCAATTCTTAAAAATGTCATCTTAAACCTATAACTGTCAAGTTAGACCTGGTCTAAATTTAAACCTCTTTAGTGTAAAAATGTTCAACCTCCTCACGTGACCTTCCGAAGCGACGACAATAGACAATAAACAATGGATTTATTCATATTTAATACATAGTATTTACTTACGTCAATATCACAATAAGTAAAAAGTACGTTAAAAATTGAACACTTAAAGGGCTGTGTACACGTGCGGTTGTAATAAAACAAAATGATAATATATTTTGTCTGCCTTCCCATAATGACTTTGCTTTGGGTTTCCTGCCATTGTAATTTGCCTAATTTAGTGCACTGAGATTTATATTAAGCATTATAGAAATAAAATTGTCGTCACTGATGAACTGCTTGTAAGTTTGTAATGTATAGATTTTCTTTCTCTCCACTCACTTACAATGTTGCTAGTTGGATCTGGTCTACATCAACCCCTTACCATTATTGCCATATTTGGCCAAATTTTAGAAGACATCTAATAGCGTTTTTCTTTAATATGTCTAAGTTTATTATTGCTGCTTTTAAGAATTGGTGTAATTTGTTGTTACTACACTTGTGACTTTTCACCTTTTCATTAATTTATTTACAATTTATTTACTTAATGCTAGTTAACAGGCCCCCCTTTACCAATGTTGCCAAACTGAGTTTTTACTATTGGTCTTAGAGCCGTCGGCTGTGTGACGGATTTCGTCATGTCGTTACACCGGAATTTCCCATTTGATTTGTTTTCATTGTTATAATTAACTTTCAACTTAATCATAATAACATCTTATCTTTAAATAAAGGGTTCATTATTCCATGATTTTATTTGCAGGTAGCACTGATAATGACTTGTTAGTTGAAAGATATTATACACGTTATACAGACATTCATTTTTAATTTTAACCGGGTATCATATTAAATTCAATTAAAATGACTTTCACGGAGAAATAGGTGTGTGTATCTTTTTATGAACCCTCTGATTTCTTATAAGAAATATAGCATTTCTGTAGTGAAACGAGTAAAACGCCTTATTATAACTTTCCCTATATTTTATTGTGAGATAATAAAATAAAACATTTTGAAACAAATTTTAATTACATGGTAAAAACTAAACAACGACCCCCCGTATTCAGTAAAAAGGCTTAAGAGATAAACCAGGCCTAGTTGCCATTGTGATGTTTAGAAAAATTATTCGTTCAATTGTTAAAAATGTCATTTTAAACCTACAACTGTTAAAACCTGGTCTAAATTTAAACCTCTTTAGTGGATATGGGTATGAGTGTTTAACGACATGTCATAGTTATTTCGAACCAATTAGGACGCCAGGCTAATTTAAAATGCGAGAATCTATCTGGAAATCCTGTGAAATGGATTCTCTTGTAACTTCAATAAGCAGAACTAAAAGTTTTGCTCAACAAAACACATATCATTTTATTAAATTGAATTAAACCATATTGTACAGAACCCTCAACACGAGAATGTTAAATAGTTTTCTGTAAATCTGCATGTCGGGAAATATACGCCATATTTAATGGTAATCTTCCAGATAAGTACTAATAATACTGTAATTTTTAATTTATAGGGTAATAACCGAATAAATAAATTTATACACAGGACGAGGTAGATAAGTTGGTTTTGGCATAAGTTTTGCCTATTAAACATTTACACAGAACTAAAACATAAGCACGGTATTTGCGTAATCGAGAGAAAAGCGAATTTATTAACATATCTTGTGATTTCCATTCATTTGGGACGTTATTCTAGATATTTAGCATTTGTCCAATATATCTTGATTATACTTTAACGGGTTGGATTTTCTCTAAGCAGACATTCGTCAATTTATTAGTGGCCCTTTCAAGAAGTTTTTAATATCAGTCATGGCCGTGCACTAAGGGTTTAAAAAATAAGATGGATTATAACTTCTCTTGCAGCTCATTTGAATATAAATTGAAGTAAAATTTGATGCACTGCTAATTTAATAAAGATAATATATTAAAGGGCTGTAGGGAACTTATGAGCCCAAGAATTCCTATTTCGTTATTAGGAGTAAAATTCCTTATAGAGGATGATCTCAGTTATTGTCTTCGAAACGACCGAGTCCGCTATTTTAAGAAACAATTCTGTGAAGGTTCTGGGCAAGCCGGGATGTGTTCATGCGTCGATCACCTCGTTTTCGAATAGCGAATAAAATTAATAAGAAGTTAAAAAACGTTGTGGCAAAAAAAATTAAACGCAACCTATTGTCCTCTTTATTGGAAAAATAGTGTTCAACGTCCCGTTACTAGGCTTTTGGAAGATATTCGACTTAACCATAATTAATCTATGATAATTTCTACTTAGATCTTTTTATTTTATTTCCTTTCATTATGTTTCATACCAAGAGTGATATCCAATGTAACTGAAATTACAAGGGAGCAACCAGAAAAGATTTTGTAGGTAGACCAGTTTCTCCAGGTTATGCAAGAAGTATTCTATCAAACCGATAGGGACTACTTTTAGATCTAGTCATCTTCGAGTAGTTGCTGCTGATATAGGTGTGGGGTAACCAACAGTTCACCAAATTATTTTAAAAGAGTTCATTTCATCCACCTTGCACTCGGACCTAATAAATATAACTTGATTGCAGTGAGGCCTAAAGTGCACCAAAACATGAAAAGGAAAAATGAAATAACACTTATTATTGTTATAACCGCATTTTTAACATATTATAGAGTAAAATTAAATTTGCAGATTTAACTGTATTTATTATTCACTACTTCAGAATTCGGAAAAACTCGATGTACATAGCTCTAGTTGAAGCAGAAATTTTTGTTACTTCTCCCAGGTTTTTACAGCTGTTCACTTTTTATGGTCCCTAGATGCCAAAAAAAACATGTTTTCTTAATTCTGTCGGTTTGTCTGTAGCACTGTTCGTGGCATAGCTAAAAAATTACTTAACCGATTGACTTCAACTTTTGGTCAAAAATTAAGGGTCATATGGGGATAACCTGGTAACATTTTCATAAAAATCCAATATGGTGATACAAAATGTCGGCTTAATAAAATATTAAAAAAAAAATAGCCTGAAAATGCTACTTTCTACATTGATTTCAGTTTTTAGTTTTAGCATTTCTGCATGCCAAAAAATACGTTTTCTCAATTTAGTCCGTCTGTCTGTCAGTTCGAGGCGAACAAGATGTCCAGAAATCAAGAATCGCGTAAGTAGAAACTGGTAAAATATTGGTATGAATCCAATATGGCGGAACAGAACGACGCCCAATAAAAATGTTTGAAAATGTATGACTAAATGACTGTATGCGGAATTAAATTGGATCACACTTCACTACTTCTCATTAAAGGAAAGATTCATAACGATGGAAGTCCCGGGTAAACCGTAAATTTACCGATTTTTTTAAAGGATTTTTTTAAATTTTCAACCTCCTCACGTGATCTTTCGAAGCGATGACAATAGACAATAAATAATAAATTTATTCACATTTAATACATGATATTTACTTACGTCAATATTGCAATAAGTAAAAAGTACGTTAAAAATTGAACACTTAAAGAACTGTGTACACGTGCGGTTATAATGAAACACAGAAGTCTGTTTGCATAACGTATAAAATATTTTATAAAAATAATATATTTTGTCTGCCTTCTTATAATGACTTTGCTTTGTGTTTCTTGTCATTTTAATGCCTAATTTAGTACACTGAGATTTATATTAAGCAT
This sequence comes from Kuschelorhynchus macadamiae, assembly GCA_030620095.1. Classification (NCBI taxonomy): domain Eukaryota; kingdom Metazoa; phylum Arthropoda; class Insecta; order Coleoptera; family Curculionidae; genus Kuschelorhynchus; species Kuschelorhynchus macadamiae. The sequence goes on along the minus strand of JAUTXW010004596.1, from coordinate 626,448 downwards.
TATAGAAATAAAATTATCGTCAAGAATTGCAAGAATTGCTTGTAAGTTTGCAATGTATAGATTTTCTTTCTCTCCACTCAGTTACAATGTTGTTAGTTGTATCTGGTCGACATCAACCCCTTATCAATATTCCCATATTTGGTCAAATTTTAGAAGACATCTAATAGCGTTTTTCATTAACTAAGTTTATTATTGCTACTTTTAAGAATTGGTGTAATTTGTTGTTAGTACATTTGTGACTGTTCAACTTTTCATTATTTATTTATAATATATTTACTTAACGCTACTTAACAGGCCCCCCTTTACCAATGTTGACAAATCGAGTTTTTACTAGTCGTCTTAGAGCCGTCGGCTGTGTGACGGATTTCGTCATGTCGTTACACCGGGATTTCCAATTTGATTTGTTTTTTTTTGCTATCACTGACTTTTAACCTAACAATTTATTTTGTATTTAAATTCCGTTTTTGTTCATCTGGTCAGCTGAATTTACTAAATTTTGCTTCCGTTTACAATTGCAGATAAGCGATTTAAAAAGCAATGCCTTTTAGTAGTTCTAATCATTTTTAATCCCCTTTCATATTCATTTTTGCAACCTTGCTTATTGTCATTCTACTTTTTGTTAAACTTCAACCAGTACTCTGTCTTTTCTAGCATGCCCTTGTAAAAAAACAGCTGCTGTGATTTTGTTGTTCATCAGAGGTTGAATTTGTCCTTTGTCATATGCAAAGTTTTAATTTTACTGATTGACTTTTCGTCTTTTTCTACCATCTTACCTTTAAATAAAGGGTTCATTATTCCATGAACTTATTTGCAGGTAGCACTGATAATGACTTGTTAGTTGAAAGATATTATACATGTTATACAGACAGACTTATTCTTTGATTTATTAAACTTAAAATGTTAAAATATTTAACTGTTTAACCAGAAGCTTATATATGCAAAGTTTCAAAAAAGCACAATGTTAGATATTTGAAGTTAAACAATATTAAAATGGAAAACCTAAGATTAAAAAACATGTAGAAGTGAAAAAATCTAAGTACCCAAAAAAGTTGATTTGTTAGTAGACTTGTCACTTGTACACTGTCACATTTTAAATTTTTTAGCTACTGAACTTACTCAAGTTATCAGTCCATACTATGTTTTTCAGACCATCGGTATAAAATTGCTTTTGCTCTGCATTGCTAAATTTCTTAAACATCACGACAGAGATGTAGCTATAAGTTTTGTTTATTACTGATAATAATAAAAAGCAACGTAACATATTAAACGAAGTAAACACAGAGACATTAAATTGTACCAGTTATTCTAAATCTTATTCGTTAAAGATAGCTCGTTATAATATATTAATTTGTTTGAAGTACTAGTGCGCCCAAATTTTGTTTACACACAAAAATTGGTAGGGACATCATAGTCTTTTTGTTTTCTAGAAAGATTTTTTTCGTGTTCTAGGGTCTCGAAAAATCCCGTTTCTCGACGTTTGCGATTACAATACTTTATAGCCCATATTACTACTAATACTTACTTACTCATTATATGGGTTCTTATGCGGAGAAGTAAAAATTATAAAAAATACTGTTTTTGTGAAAAACTTATTTTTTAAACTTTTAATTGGGATATAATATAATAGTTTTCAATATGTGTTTGGAAAGATAGTATCTTTTAGTGTCAATCTTCCTGAAATTGTTCTGAAAAAGGAACTGCTTTTTTTTCGGATTTTTTTGTATAAATCACTGAAAAAAGGAATCGTGTTTTTGTATTTCACTACTACCGCAACCCATATTTTTTTCTTTTATTTTATTACATAGAATTTCTGTTTTTAATAAATACCCGTTAGGATATTTATTAAAAACAGGGTTTAAGGAAAATGAAAAACCTACATTTAAAAAAAAAGCCGGTTTGCACAAAATCTACAGATTTTTAAATTAAAATACAGCTTATAGCCGTCCGATTAAGCTTTTAAAATTTGGTATTCCCATTACAGCGCGCAAAATTACGCAATTATGGTTTAATGTAATGTTCAATTATTCTTTTTGAAAGCCAAACATTAATCAGAGACTTTGAACAAGCCGCAGCAACCCAAAACTCAAATCTAAATAGATTTATCGAGTATAATAGAATAATAAACCCTTTTAAAACTTAAAATAATAACCCCAAACTAAATTAAATCCAAAATCAAGGAACTTTCAACTAAAAAAATAAGTGAAACTTTGTTAGGGAATAAAATCGACCAATGTCGGTTTTTCGAAAGTTAGTTTATTGCGGCGTAGTGGAGCGTCCTTATTAATTTTCTATATTATTTAGGGGCAAATAATTGTGCTAAATTGTCTTACAATAGCTATATTTCTGAAATAAAGTTTTTTTAGTTTAAATCGCATGTTAGATTTCTGTAAGTCCGAATTGAAATAATATATAGCAACGTCAGAAACGTCAGAAAATTTGCCATGTTTAACCTCTTATGCCGGTTTTATTCCTGATGGTGACACTGTGTGTTTCTGGGGGTTAAGTTTTGCTACTTGTCTCTCTTAACTAGTTCACTGTACTGATAAAGAGCTTTAGTAAGAAACACGTGTCTGCGTTTGGCCAAATTGCATTGTGCTTTAGCTTTCATACAAAAAAAATCTTGCCGCGTTAATCTTTTCTTTCTACTACTACTTTTTGGGACCAAAGTATATTAGAGAATCCATATCCCTTAGAATGATACAAAATAAATACATTTATATTATATAGTCGAAAGAAATGTAAACGCAACTTCAATTAAGCTTTAAAAATTGTTCTACATCAATTATGATAGTATTAAAATAATCTGGGTTAAAAATCGTAATGTGCATTTTTTTTGTGTAGATAAAGGATTATTTTGGAAGTAACTGTATAACTCTAAAATTTTCCTTCAAGTTTATACGGCATTCGCAAAGACTAAACATTTTCACATAAAAATTTTCTCTTATTCGAAACAGATAAGATAAACAGTTTTCGAGATAATCTAGTTTAAAAGTTTTGACAGATTCACTTAAAGGCAATCAATCAAAAGTGTTTTTAATTAATTGTGCTCCGAAAACGAAATTCTGTTAAAGCTTCCTGGATATTTTTATTTTTCACAAAAAAAATCCACTGGCCTTAAAATAATGCATAATGAAAGACAAAAGGGTTAGTTTTGATAATTGTGGGAGTTTATTTTGTTGCCTTAGGCCGTAGTTGCTTTGCTCTAGAACTTTGTTAATTGAACCTCCGAACAGCATATTAAAAATTTTTATATTCAATTTATTTAACAAATATCCGTTTCGATACCACGACGTTTGGTTTTCGAAAACAAAACATTAAAGGGGCGAAAGGAATATCAAAAGACACGTCGTTGATTATTCGGACAATGTATTTTTTATAACAAACTTATATCCAACAATCGTTTTTTTGAACATTTTTTAAAATAACTATGGCCGACATTTCTTTAATCTTGATTTTCAGTGTACAGGGTGTCCGGATTTGGTTGCAAAAGCAGGGTATCTCGCTTATTTTTAAAGATAGAACCTTGCGGTTTTCACGAACCTGAGCTAATTTTTTGTGAAACTCATGAAGCCGTAAACAAAATTTTCATAACCTTCTTCGTTTATGAGATACAGGGCGAAATAGAAAATTTTGCATTTTGGGACCTCCTCGTATCTCGGTTATCCTTTAACTTAACGCAAAGGGAAAAATTGCTGCTTATGCAGTTTTTTACGCTGGATCCAGTGGTGTAGTCATATTTTTCATTTGAGTTGGTATTTTTTTAGATATGACCCAAAGTTTTGTTTTTTTAAATGGGACACCCTGTATATTTGTCCACAAATTAATTTGTCCTTTTAAAAGCTTCTCAAAAATATATAATAGTATGGGTCTGTTTTAATAAACAACAACAAAAATCCTAATTTTTATAATTATCATCCCAAATTTTGCAGTAGGCCATGCAAAACGATGCCGTTTTCTTTTGTTTTCTTGGAAGCAAATGACATTTCCCAATTTTGTATGCGTATATAAAATATAGCGCTAGTTTTTTGTATTTATTTATTGTGTAAAAATATATTTGTATTATTATGGAAGAAAACCAAACTTTCGAACATTATGAAAAATACGATATGTTAGCTTGTTTTATATTAAGTAATGAAAATGTTGAAGCGGCTTCTGAGATGTATTTTAACAGGTAAATAGTTAATTTTTAGGTATGTTGAAATGCTATTGCTTAATTTTTACTTAGATATCCAGAAAGGAGGCAGCCTAATATATCCACTTTTTATCGGATAAAAAAGAATTTACTTAATCACGGATCATTTATCAAACCTCGTACGAAAACATATAATAAAGAAAATCGGGAGGCTGAGGAAATTACGGTTTTGGCTAATGCAGAAGCTTATCCTACAAACTCTTGTAGGGCCAGTGAAAAGAGCATAGTCATTACAAAAACTAGAGTTCAAGAAATTCTAAAAAAGCACAAATATCACCCATACAAATTTAGGCTCGTGCAGCACTTACAGCCAGGGGATGCAGAGCGGTAGTCTTCTGCAATTGGTTTCGAGAAAGATGCGATATGGTTAGAGATTTTGAAAGGAAGGGTATATGGTCAGACGAAGCACATTTCAGTAATTCTGGTATACTCAATAGGCACAATAGTAAATTCTGGTCCCAGGAAAATCAACACCAAATATTTCCCAGAAGACAGCAGGGCAGATTTGGTTTAAATGTGTCCTGCTTCATATTAGGAACACATATAAAATTTTATATATTTGAGGGAAATCTAACAGCCAATCGCTATATAGAAATTTTAGAGGCAGCTATACCTGAATTACTTGATGATGTTCCTCTAGCGCAAATTAACGAAAATTATTTTCAACAGGACGGTGCTCCTGCAGACAATTCTGGAATGACGAGATTATTTCTGGACAATAATTTTACCAATCAATGGATCGGAACAAATGGACCTATAAGATGGCCCCCTAGGTCTCTAGATTTGTCGATGTTAGATTTTTTTCTATGGGGATATCTGGAAAATAGAATTTACAAAGACCGCTATGATAATGTCCAAGATTTAGGAAATGCAATAGGAGAAAAATTTCGCTATTTACAAAATCATCCCGTTATTTTGCTTAATTCCCTAAAACGAATACGAAAATTGTGCGAAGCATGCATAGAACAAAATGGAAATCAGTTTGAACAGTTCTTTTGATTTCCTTGGTTACTGTAGTTGTTATACGACAGTTGATTTTTGCTGAAAGGCTTGTTACATAATAATTTATTACTGTTTTGTTCTTGTGTTACATAAATCTAGGTAGGTGGTACTTTTTTGGTGCAAAATTATCAATATATATTTTGATAAATAGATTTAATTACATATTTATTTTGATTTGTTGTTAGGATGTAGATATTGTTAACGACTTTAAATAAAAAGCAGAATTGTTTTGCATGGCCTACTGCAAAATTTGGGATGATAATTATAAAAATTAGGATTTTTGTTGTTTTTTATTAAAATAGACCCATACTATTATATATTTTTGAAAAGCTTTTAAAAGGACAAATCAATTTCTGGACAAATATACAGGGTGTCCCATTTAAAAAAACACAACTTTGGGTCATATCTAAAAAATAACAACTCAAATGAAAAATATGACTACGCCACTGGATCCAGCGTAAAAAACTGCATAAGCAGCAATTTTTCCCTTTGCTTTAAGTTAAAGGATAACCGAGATACGAGGGGGTCCCAAAATGCAAAATTTTCTATTTCGCACTGAATCTCATAAACGAAGAAGGCTATCAAAATTTTGTTTAGGGCTTCATGAGTTTCACAAAAAATTAGCTCAGGTTCGTGAAAACCGCAAGGTTCTATCTTTAAAATAAGCGAGATACCTTGCTTTTGCAACCAAATCCGGACACCCTGTACAGCGTATTAAATGAATAATAGTCCAATAATTAGATTTAGATAGCCAAAAATAATTAATAATGTTCTTTTTGACAATTTGCAAAACTTTTGATTTTTATCAAATTTGCTGTTATTTACATTAGACACTAGGGGCATTTTTAAGTTAAATGCCCTATATTTCATAACTTTTGATTGTGTATTGGCGTTACTTTTAGTGAAAACGGTAGATGTAAAAATAAAAATTTTTTCAGCTGTTTTGACGAAATAAAAAAAATATATATTTTTATTAGCAAACTCGGCTGCTTAAATTTTCAGACATTTTTTAGAATCAACTTATAACGAAAGTGCAAAATCGTAGGGAGAATACTCCAAGAATTTATTTTAAACGCACAAAACAATTAAAACTTCTGTTTAGACAATTTCCAGATTTTTTGATATTTTTAAATTTGCTTATTCATTTTGTTAGTTTGTTTAAATTTGCTGTCTATTGCCATCAGTTATATTATGAATACTTTGTATAGTCAATAGCTTTTTCTTGTGTTTAATGCCATTGTTTTGTTTTAATGAACTAAAATATAAAATTTTGGCAGCAATTCTGATTGAAAAGGTATTTTTATTGCCAAATTCGCGAATAATGCTTTAATTTTAAGAAATCCTTTATACATCTTTTAGTAATCATGTTATAAAGAAAGTTACAAAAATGTCTCAAGATAACGATCCAAGAATTAGAGTTAAATAGCAAAAACAATCGCACCTTTTATTCTGGTAATTTCGGGACTAGGTAATTAATAACCCTGTGTAAGCCAGTCATCGTAACTTTAAAAAATCAAGCGCCTGACTGATCAAAATCAAAAAAAGTTTGGATTCGGAAACAGTTTTCCAAAATCGTATAAAAAATAAAAAAGTAGGTTTTGGAATTTCCATTGAAAACATGGTATCTAAGTTCAATTAGTTTATAGTATATCTTCTACACTTTTTGACAGCAGATTTATCATTTGTGTTAGTAGAGAAAAATTAATAGGTGATATATTTATTTAATTTAGATGGATTTTACGAAAAGAGTTTAAATAATGTTAAATTAATAAATGGGTTTAACGAAATTTGCCAAAGAGAAACTTTGATTTACGACATGATATTTAAAATGTTTTAACGTCATGAAAATATATATATTTCAACTCGATTAGATCAGCCTCATATACATTTTGCTAACATTCTTGTGAATAAAAGGTTTGATGTTTATCTTGATTATATATACGTTTATTCATCTGCACTCCCATTGAGACAAATCCCACTTCCACAATCTGAGTCTTACGATCAGAACACCCCATTTATTTCAAAATTAATAAAAATATTGTCTAAACAATTCACTTTTCACGAGTTGGGCTGAGTATGAGCTAAGTGAAACCAACAGAAAAAAATAGTTGAGTTAACATCTCAGTTTTACTATAACTATCATCTATTTCATTAAAATCTACATTGAAATCTCCCGGAACCAAAATTCCCACTTTGGCATTGAAACTTTCTGCCAAATTCAATACATGGTACATGAACAAAATTTTCGATTTTTCAGATTCCGATAGCAAGAATAGAATCAATCTAAATTTTTGTAACATTGTACATTTTATATAATTATTATTCTTCTATTTTGATAAAATCTTATTAGCTTTTTAGTATTATATTAGCCCCGTTTCCTAGTTGAAGTTGTACATATGTATGTATGTATATATTTGAGTATCTATTAATTAGTCTGTGAAGAAAAGTGTTAAAAATGTAGATATTGTTTCATTTTGTTAAGATTAAGAAAATCCTTCCTCTCTTAGGAAAGAAAAAATGTTTAAAAAAACTAAAAAATTCATTAAGAAAATTGGTTGTTTCTCTTTTCAACTAATTTTACAAATTGGAATTGAAGTAAATTTGTTAGACCAAATTTTTTGTCATGCAGCTAGAACATGCTTTATATCACACGCTTGTTGAAAAGTAAATATAGTCCTACTGAAGACTCTTTGTTGTAGGTTGCAAGAAAAATAGTTATTATTTTTACTAGGACCTACCTCGTTTGAAAACTTTCACTTTCAACACTTATTTAATTTAGTATTGGACTTCTATAGAGCCGTATTCTGTATAACTTTATATAAATTAGTGGGAAGGGCTTGAATTTACTACCTCTGAGCATAGCCTATATTATATTTAAATAACTGACTAAAAGTACTTTTTTATAATTAAAGACAAGATAAAGGCTTATTTAAATATTGTATTATACATAATTTGTTGTAGGGACTATGACCAAAAAAAAAATATTTTACGGCTTTTTATTTCCACTTAAAAATAATATATATCTACTTAAATAAAAAAAAATTAATATAAGTATAATCTTCTTGCTTAGGTCATCAGTACTCCCCTCCAATAAATACACGCTTATCAAACCACAATGCTCTGGGAGTAGCGGTGGCTTTTCGGTTTTTTTTTCAAATATTCCCATGTTTTGTGTTCTTGCCCCCATATGGTCTTCGTGCCATCTAAGATATTTCTTATTAAAAAGGATAAAAAAAGCTGATTAGTCTGCAAATATCAGATCGGAAATAGCCAGTGACAATATTGTCATAGGCAGTAATTAATAATTGTCCTATATTTGTCAGTAAAATATTTTTAAATTTTTATACCATAAAACCAATTTAAATTTTTATAAACACTTGAATACATCCTTTTAATATTTTTCAGTTAATAAAGCATACAATTCTCAGTTCGTCTGCTGAAATGGTTAATTCCGATCCAGCTTTTACTAGTGAGTTTACAAAAATATTCTATATGACCTACATCAACAATCAGACACCAGAGTATAGTGTGCCTTTAAATGAATTTTCTATTCAGCGATTAGAGAACATTTTCCAAAATACAGGGAGGGGAGGCAGCCCCTTTAAGGACGCCCTTGGTAACTGCATGCAATAGAATAGCAGTGAAATTACTGATAAGTAATTTATTTAAATGACCTGCATAATCGATGATTACCACAACCACCCAAAAAACATTATATCCAACTCACCATAAACTAAAAATCATTGCGCTGAGATGTTCAGTGGTTAAAAAAAATTATTTCCATTTGAGAAGGATGGCAAAATATATAAAATGAATCCGTTTAAGGATGTTTGTGTTAAATAACTTTTTAACATATAATTTAGATATATACATACAGTGACTAACCAGGTTTCATTTTGCAATTGGCCTGTTTTCTGGCATATTACAGAATTTTTTTTTCCGTGTACCCTGTTCTGCCGAACAATCATCTATGGTTTTTACCCCATTTGTTACGGATATATTGTGGTATGCAAATATTAGCAATGTAGCCATATGATCATACAACAATTAACCTCTAGAGCATTTGCACATAGATTCCTCAATGTCATTCATCAAGTTTAATCTGCAAGTAACAAACTCAAAAATATATTATCGACAAATACTGTTTTAATACATTAAATGTTTTTTTACAATATGAATATGTGTCTAAAATGTATAAAGAGCGCTTACCTCAACCTTCTAAATACGATCTCTCTTATACTTCCAAGAGCATTCCCTTTGATTATAGGAAGTTCCCCATCAAAGCCGTGTTTTTCAAAACTAAAAAAAGAATCATAACCAAAATACACATATATCTTTATGATTATTTAAGTAAAAATCAAGCTTTATTTATTACAAATCGATAATACACACTTGAAGTTATTCGTAAGTATACTTACATGTAACAAAAATTCAAACCCTTTCGTTCATTTATATGAATTGACGAATCGAATTTACCATCGAACGGAGTACTGAGTAGCTTACTTATTTACGAATCGACATTTTAATTTCCCTAAATTCCACACTTAAGGGAGTTCAAAACTGTTAAATGTGTACTATTTAAGATAGAATGTTCAAATTTGGCATGGACCTTTTTTTGTGAAGTAGATGAAATTTTTATTTCTATACAAATACTAGAGATTGGCCGCTAACAATAAGTAGTAGTTGTTGTAGATACTATAACGTGGCAGTACTACCGCGTTCTCTATAAAGGTACCGTGAAGTGCAAATTCGCTATTTGGAGAACGCCGACGAAAACTCCGACTTCGCGCCGTGTAATGCAGGGCATGACCCTCGGGCCTTTGTGGTATGTTTAAACATAAAAAAATACTTGCAGCTAAATAAGGATTAAAATGCGTTTTTGCTTTATTTGCAATATCTCTTCAACTGAACGAGATTTCTATAAAGATTCTTTCGTCGGTATTTAATAATTAATATTTAAAAATCTATTATTTTTTCGAAATTTCTCTTGTTCACCCTGTAACCGAGTTTTTCACTTTTTTACTATATCCCCTCAACTTAAAGAGATTTTAAACCAATTCTTATTTCAATAACCTTTAAAAGTAATTATCTAAAAACAGATTTATTGTTCGAAATTCCGCTCTGGTGCGAAATGTGTTTTTACCTTGAATATCTCTCAACTAAATGTGATTAATTGTTAATGGCTTTCAAGACTATAATTTAAAAATTGTTTCTTGCCTTTTCGAATCATATATTTTTAGTTATTTGTAAAGTCTTGAACCAAATAGGACTTCAAAAAGTTCATTACTGTCTCATGAAAATAATCGTCTAAAAATTATTTCTGGGTTTTTGAAATTCTACTAATAAGAAGCAAAATATGTTTTGATGTTTTATATATTTTCTTTGACACAAATAACATTTTATTTTGATTTGTGTTTTAAAAAATTTTCATTAATTACTGAAAAGAAATTTTTCAAAATTTTATCTATTAATTTTGAATTTCTCCGAAAAAAAAAACCGTGAAAACCTCAACGGCAGATGGTATTGTGTGCCGAGACCACTTGGGCAAGAGAATAGACTAGAAATCTCTTTCATGGAAATAGACAAAGGTTATATAGTTAAATTTAAGTTAATTATATTGATTACTTTTACTGATTTTTGCGAAATAATTTATATTAAGGTATAATGTATATAAAAGGATCCCCTCTGCGATAATTCAGCCTTAATGTAATATCTAATGTACTTTAAAATGCACTTCTACTCACTAAAACTCAACTTAAAATTTACTTTAATTAAAGTGCCATTATCACAAGCTTGAACTAAAGGCAAAAACACAACTTATTTATGCATAAAATTAAATCTCCATGTTTATTTTACCTGTAAAAACTGATTAGCTCCGTATACCTATGTTTCAAATCAAAACATTAAAATAAGTTACCATCTTGGTTATTATAAAACAAGTATTTGGCAGGTTAATTTCCGATTAAAAACACAATGTTATTTTTTTGAAGTCTTGAAGAAATCATTATTAAAACTATAACCAAATATAAAAGAAAAGTAGGTTGATGTTCTCTTTTTGAATACCTTTTTTTAATCAAGTTTTATATACCGTATTAATCTAAACATTTTAATTGTCTTTTAGTATTTCCAATATTAATTCGTAATTTTGAATATCTGTTAAATATATTAAATAAAATTTCATATTTTTGATTAACTTTAAATGTTTTCAATTGTCTTTGAATGCTCTTAAATACCTTTTAATACTTTTAGTTATCTTTACTTTTTCAATTATTTTAAAATCCAATTTAATACCTTTAAAACCTAAATAATTAACTATAGTGTATATAATTTTGGGATCTGCGCACCCCTCGGTTGTAGACAATCAAAGACGTTTGTACACAATCTGTGTGACTAGAGTATGTTGACGTTCTATTATATATGAAATATTAAAAGACCAATACATAACATCAAAGCTTTTGCAATATCTTTGAACTTAAGAGTGCAAATCCACGCTATAAAATTTCTCGTGTTCATTTTTCGAACTCAAACCTCAAGCGCCACTCTGTAGATGACGCATCAATGTCGGAATCCGATTATTTTTTAATTTTTTCCAAAATAGGCCATATAAATAAATTAACACGTTCAATATTTAATGTTATAACATATTTATGTACAAACATTACATAAAATCTATCAAATATTATGCAAATAAGTAGTTTCACTTTTAACGGAAAAATTCAAATATTTCAGAAAACGCTTAACAGTGACGCAATATGGTGGTATCCCCTCCATCCCAAGCAAATAACTTTAGGAGTTTTACATTCCTTTGATAGAAAATTCAAAATATTGCACATGGCATGTATTTTTTGCCTCGTTGATATATCTATCTTTGTTGCGAAATGAAATAAAACGAGAATACCTCTTTTACAGACTATAATATTTATGATCTCCCCTATTGAGCTAGCCAAAGTAATAATTGCAAGGCCTTTCAACTTTCGGCACCTTTCGATGTTTGCCGATAAAAACAAGTTTTTTTAATATCTAAATACCCGGAATATTGGTTTCCTTATATTTTTATGAACATGATTTTATGATAGCTTGAGTCTTGGGTTGAGCATTTCTTGTTTGTTTGTTATAGGTGTGTCTTAAAATGACTAGTACTTGCATTTTTAAAACGTCGACGTTTAGTTTAGAACTTCTCACTCTTGTGACTGTGTCTAAGCTTTCTAGATATTTGTTTATGAATTCCTGTAATACCTGTGAAACTTAGGATATGTGTAATGAGTGCAAAGGGCGTAAAAATACGAGAGCAGCAAGACCTCGGCACCGAACTGCAAAAAATTTTGCATTGAGAATCCTGGGAAAATGCAGAATAAGGTAAGTTCAAATAATATAACTATAGGTGCTCGATTTTGAGACCCTTCATGAATTTGAAGAATTAGAAATGGACAATTACTGATTACAGTACATACATATTAAAAATATCAACATATTTTTTACGTTTGGGACTACTTATATAAACTTTTATCTGTATGTCCATGCTATCGTAATTTTTTAGAAGGCACATGGTGGATGTATTTCTGAAGTACATATCTTTTGTTTGAAACTTAAAATAGCCCAACTTTAAAGGAGGAAGACTATTTTGTTTTCAAACAATGATGAAAATAAATAAAACTAATAATTGTGTTTTTTATAGGTACCTAGGCAGCACGATTCTTCTAGAATTTTCTGGTTCATTTTTATTTCATATTCATATTTTTATACATGAGGTGAATTCTTTCTGAAATTCACATAAATACCTATGGTTTTTATATTTGTAAAATTTAAATATGTTTTGTAGGATTAAGTTTATATTTTAACTTTTAACAAAGATAGTGTACCTTCAGGGGTATAGTAATTCGGTAGGTATAAAAACTTATTTCCTGTTGGTCATATAATTGTAGTAGAAATTAAAAGCTCATAAAATTAGACACTTTTTATGCAACACTAATACTTTCATAGTGGTAGTCTCATAATGCTGGCTGAAGCAATTTAACTCACCGGATCCATGACAATCTGTGCAAGAATAAAGCTTTTAGTTATCAGTATTATATTGATCCTTTTTATGTGACTTCCACTTAGAAATTTTTACTGTTGCAGACAGTAGCAGACTTTAACACCGTATATCCCCACAGTTATCATATCACAAAGAGAAAATTATTGGGAAGCAACTTTTTATCGGTACCTAATTGACTAAGGCGTTGCTTTCTAGTGAGAAAATAATTCTTGCGCATGGCTATGCATATGTAACATATTAAATATCTTAGTCTTGTATCTACAAACAAATAAAAATTGACCTTTTATATATTCTCAATCTTGACCAAAAATGTACATACAGATTCCTGGAAAAGTAAGAAAAAATTGGGGATATTAGTTTTCAGTTCTCAAGTAATTTAGTGTACTAATGTATGTTACTGTATTTATGTATGTACAGTGTGATCAGTGTATCTTGATAGCATTTTAAATGTTAATAACTCTTTTACTTTTTAACTTATCGGAGTGAACAAAAAACCAATTGTAGGGTTACTTAAAACTTTTTTTCTGTTTATTAGAAAAACAAAAGACTATTAATTTTACAAGATATCACCATAAGTTGTATTGTTTAAATCGCACACACCTCGGCACACACTCTATACTATATTTCCCTCAAATGGAACTCTTGCAGATTATAAATATAATATTTGGTTTGATACCTTTATCAAAGACACCCGATCAATTTCAGAAAAACCATATGAGGCAGTGTGTTAGAGAGAGACGGACAACACTATTACATAGTGGAGTGGATAGGTATCAAACCAGATATAATTATAATCTGCAGGAACAGACCCATTTAAGGGACATATAATAGTCAGGATGTCCCAATTGAAAAATATAGTTTATAATAATATCTTGTAAAATTGACAGTCTTTTTTTTTCGTTTTTTACAAGCTTGGTAATTTATGTAATTTTCTTTAACAAGCATTTGACCCTTCCACTCTAATAATATAACAGACTTAATATTTGGACAGCACATATTTAAGATTTTCCCATAAGAGACAATGTTTTAGAGAGAGCGGGATAACCTTGATTTCCTCAAATTTTAAATACTTTTAATGTATGAGTGCGTTACATCATTCGATTTTGGAATGCAAAGGTTTGTTACAAAACAAATTAAATAATCCAGGTGTGTATTTAAAAGTTGATGATGTCCGCTCATTTACGAAACATCAGATTCGAAATATGACAGCACCATAAAAAAAATGCTTTGGCAATATGTTTACAACTTTAAAAACATTTTAGGATTAAAATAGTTACTGCATAATTTTAAAAATGCAATATTTTATTTGTTTCTAAATATCTCAAGAACATAATGGCTAGAATTCGCCTGCAGGTGCTATTAGGCTTGTAACGAAATTGTCTAAAACTTATATATATTTAACCATTTTTCTATCTCTTGCAATAAGCGAAGTCTGTTTTGTGATGTTACATCTTCTCCAAATATGAAAATACAAATTTTCAGAAGTCAAAATCTCAAAAACAAGTAAAGATACTATATACAAATAGCTAGAATCTGGGACAAAATTCAAAACCCAGAAAAAAATGGTGTTTTATTTAAAAAATAAAAGTTGTTACCACTATTACGTTTTATACCAATATGTATATTTAAAAATATTTCTAAAATGTAACAAAAATAAGTAAAGTAAATAAGCATCCAAATGTGTATTCCTCTTTTTTTTAACTGGCATGTTTTTTAGTACAGAATTGTTTCTAGTTCAAAATTCCAGGTATTACTAGTATTACTCTGTATTGTCATATTTCTTATCAACTTGAACGAAATTGTGCCATCCAGAACTGGCATTTTATTTGTTAAGGCATGTGGTATGTGTAGCATTCTGGAGTGTACATTTCATAAGGACCATTTATCTGATGCTTGCCTCAGCCATGTCTTTATATTAATAATTTGTTTGTTCACCTATACTGGTATGATTTTCAAGTTTATTTGTTACATTATAGTATATTTATAAAAGACTTACATCAGAAAACTTGCATTACCTGTCAAAATTGACATTTCTTTAAAAAAATTACAGAAAAATGGCTTAATTGCTAAACTATGAAAAAGTTGTAATAAGAAAAGTTGTTTATTTTTTAATTTTACATATGTATACCAAATTTTGGTCAAAAATTCCAATAATTTTTTTTTAACTTTTCCCTGATTTTTGAAAATTCTAAAAAAATAATAATTGTCTAACTTAAAAAAAAGAGTTTTCTGTTAGTAACCTTAACATAATATTAATTTCTTATACCTAAATATTCCATTAGAATTGCTGTCCAAAATTTGACATATGTAAAACTATAAAAGAAACACCTTTTTTTATAGCTCGTATTTTAGCAAATAACCCCTTTCTCTGCGACTTCTTAAAGAAACATGTCAATTCTGGCAGGGAACACAAGTCAGGTGACTATTCCCTCTAAGTAATTTTTCGTACTAAATAAAACATAAATAAAATAAAATAGGTATGACAGGTAACGCAGGTCACATATTTATTTTTGTATAAGCCATTTTTCATCCTTAGTAAAGCAAAAGTTATTCTGTGTATTTTGAGAAAGTGACCTAATAAAAAAAATTCCCATACGATGCGAACTTTTTCAAGGTCACTGTATATATATATATATATATATATATATATATATATATATATATATATATATATATATATATATATATATATATATATATATATATATATATATATATATATATATATATATATATATATATATATATTTATATATATATATATATTCTCAATGCTAATTGACTGCAACTACCCCCTTAAACATCTGACAACTTTGAATACTTATATGTGTAAAAAATAGCTTGGATTAACGTTAAATATAATTTGAAATATGCTGGCACTAGGCTAATTAATACATATTTGGGTTAAGAACTTAATTTAGCCATTGTAATTTCAACTATCTTCATTATCAGGTATGGGCTGTTTAACGTTTAGCAAAGCTATTATTGGAAATATATTGCCAATTCAGAGCTATGCATAGCTATGCGGTGAAACTCGGGTTTGTTGCCAAATAGTGTCGTTTGTTAGTACAGATTTAGCTCGGGCTGTACATGTTATACGGTAAAGAACATACGTTTCCTTATAAGGATTTTTTTTACTCATGGTTACAATATATAATATCACTAATCAGAACGGTTGGCGTTTGATTTATATTTTAAAATAATTGAGCTTTTGCTTCTTAGAATTTTCGCTCCTCTAAATTTTAGTCATATTTTATGTAGCTTGTACTATACTTAAAATATAAATAGTTAGGTTAGGTTATGGCAAACCCGACTGTATGTAGATTTTATTTTAGTCTTTTCGATATTCCGTTATACAATAGTCCCCGTTCATATTGGGTTTAATTTTTTCAGATCTTTTTTGATAAGCAGCTTATTTAAACTAAAGCCCCGTTTTTTTAAGGTACCCAGTATGTCACGAAATAAAAAAAAATAAACGGATCCAAACGTCTTTAAAATATGGAGTTCTTTGCAGAGCCGTGGTGGGAATATCTTAACGAGTACTATAATAAAAGTTTATAGCCGTATATTATATAAGGTTTTTTAATATAATATTTTATGGAAAACGAAAATTTTGGTCAAAAATTCCAATTCTTTTCTGTTTTTGAAAATTCTAAAAAAATAATAATTGTCTAACTTAAAAAAAAGAGTTTTCTGTTAGTAACCTTAACATAATATTAATTTCTTATACCTCATTGCTACACCGGTTGACTCTAAAATAGCCATTTATTTTGAATAAAACTATACTGATTTGTCAAAAATGGCTGGCATGTCGCCATCTTGAAAATAAAGGATAGCATGCTAAAAATCTTTAAAAAGGTAATTTTACAGTGAAAACGATAGTAAAATGCTCTTTCGATTAAACGAGAAGTGAAAAAAATTAAAAAATAAAGAAATAAGTTTATTTTCGAGTGTTTAAAACAAGTATTTAATAAATAGTCACTCTATTTTTTATATAAAGCGCCAATGGTGAACTTTCAAAAAATGACTTTCGAGACGTTATTTTGACAACAAAAGTTAACTTGTGAAATATCATTGAAAAGTTAATTTTAGGCTGAATACGATAGTCCCTAAAAATATACAGGTTTCTATTTAAAATAAAAAACACGGTTTTTTCATAGAGAATTTACCTCTTATGGTTTTCAAATTTCAAACTGGCCTGTACCCTGTCTCTTGTGTGTATAGTTGTTTATCCCCTATGTAGGTGTTAGCGTGACGTTAAATGAACGCTTTTGAATTTGCTACTTGATAATGCTTTGTAAAATGAAAATAATAAATGTATCTCTTCCTGTGTTATTTGTTTTAAATTAAAAAAACGAAAAGAAATCGAGCTAAAATTTGACGAAGAAATAAGTAGATTCAATCGCAGGAAAGTGATCACTTTCCATTCAAGTAAATGTCACTTTTCATCCGGATAAATGCCAAAGTCAAAAATACGTTTCTTTCAAACGTTTAAAATGTCAAAAATGTTAACATTACATACCTGGTTGTAACTAAATAAAATATTTATGTGTGTTTACCTATTACTTCAAATGATGGGCAAAGCGTAGGAATGAATATCGGGTCTTGTAAACAATTAAACCCACGGAATTTGATAATTTTTTAATATAAAATAGAAAGTTTACCTTCATTTAACTGTTTTAAGAAAATAAAAGAAATGGATGAACCACTTTTTCTATTAAAAAAACCAAAAAGAAATTCGATATTTTCACTACATTCCAATACGCCATATTCCTTAACATGACAATTTAAAGAAAGGCTATCTTGCATGGTTGCCAAACTTACATTATTGTATTGTATTAAATTTTTCACGTTTGTCTCCCGACAGTAACGCATTTGGATCCCTGTGCCGATCCCAAATATTAGACTTTCGCCAGTGATGTACTTCGCTGTCGTTTGTCTTTTATATTAGGGCTTTAATGATGATGCCTACGGCGCCTAACCTGGTGCTAACCTGGTACCAATCTACCTAGTGTGGTCAACACTAACCAACAGACGGGTGCATCACTGGCGGAAGCCTAACATTCGACATTGGCCCTCTGGGCCGATGCCGAATGTTAGACTTTTGCCAGTGATGCCCTGCGCTGTTCGTCTTTTAGGGCTTTAACGATGACGCCTACGGCGCCTAACCTGGTGCTAAGCCGGTACCAATCCATCTAGTGCTTTCGCGTTCCTGCTGGCACCGATCCACAACCCACAAATGCATTTTGTTTTTCTGATATTATTTATATAGATCATATATAAAATAAACTTGGCAACGTAGCATCCCCAGCACACTGGATTTCCGTCCAACAGACGACACTCCCGCTCTCTCTTTATTTATGTTTAAAAACGTTTAATAATGTCTAATACAATAATTACTTCTAACTTTTAGTTAGAAATAATAATTGTGTGTGTTATAAAGCGTTATAATATATACAGTCTTTTACGTAGTTCATAAATTAAGTTTGTGAAAAATATGTTTTTAGCGATACGCCAAAAACAAGTTCAGTGCAACCTTCCGAAATCTTAGTTTTTTTGGATATAATTTGAAAAAGTGCCTCATCCATCAATTTTTGTGTATAGGAACTATTAAAAAAAGGTAATCGTTCAAATGTATATTTTAAATTTGTTAAATTCCATGGGTAAAATTCTTTACAAGAGCCTGAATATCTTAACACCTGTTAACCGTTCAGCTTTTGGAGTTTATCTAAAACAACTTCACTTTTATCAGTAATAACGACAGCTGACGAGCTGAGTATCGAAAAGTATTGCCTTTGTTTTTGTTTTATTGTGATTTTTATTTTCATCATTTTTAAACCAAATGCGCACCATTGTGACATTTATAAGGAGATAGTATCTATAAGTACGTTTGTTTATATTTTGATATACTTAAAAATATGGGAGAAATTCACAAACTATAAGTCAGATCAAATATTCTAAGGCTTATACCTAACAGGAAATTTTAAGGACAAAATTCCAAGTAATTATTATTTATTCGAAGTAAATTTTAAGCTAAGTTTTAGTTAGCAGAAGTGCGTTTTAAGAAATTTAAGAAATTACACAAAGGTTAAATTTTCGCAGAGAGGATCTTTTTTATGTACATAATTCGTTAATACAAATTCCTTCGCAATGGGTGTAATCTTAAATTTTTCCGAAAGAACTTACTTATTGTACTTGTACGGCCTTCGCTGTTAGTTTATTCACGTTTCCACTAGTATTTCCAGTCCTTACCAAGTCCAAACTTAGAGCTGCTCTTAAGCCTAAGTACTTATATACTTGGTGTGTACATTGATGTATAAAACGCAATAGATTACTTATGCAACTTGAACTAGTTGTTGCTCTTTATATCACTAGGGCCACTGTATGCTACGGTGTTTAGACCAAGCATACCTGGAAATTCCCGATTTCCTCGCCTATGTGAACCACCAAAAATACAGATTATTGGAAGTTTTGGATTAGAACATCCTGACTGTTTGTAAAATTTGATGTGGAAAGCCTATATAGAAATGTCCCGTTGGAAGAGTCATTGAATAATAAAAACTAAGGGAATAGGCCACGCTGCCTATGGAATGAGTAATGGTCTAATGGAGAGTTCCTCTCGTAGTACTTTTTTCTAAGTAGCAGATAAGTTCTCCGCCTAGTATGATAGCCTACCGATAGTAGAAGCCAATAGTTTACGAAATCAAAACAGTCAAAATAGCAAAATAAAATCCAGGCTTTGGCTGCAATAAGTCGACGACTCTTTTATCATATGAGACGAATACGACAAATAACTTTTTAAAGAGTTCTTAGGTCATTTAAATATTAAATGCCCAACTATAAAGTTCACATTGGAGATAGAGCAAGATTTATATTTACCACATTTTGGAGTTTTTGTTATTTTTTTTTAATTAATGCTTTTCGAGATAATTTTATAAAACCAAAATTCAACTTCTTTGACTTTTAAAAACAAAAAACCTATGTATCTTCAATATAATTTTTAAGATATGCAAAAATAAAGGTCTCCACAAACAAAATCCAGCTTCATCGAAATTTTGCACTTTTTGTGACTAATTTTGCTGGGCTATAAAAATTATAATTAAAAGTGGTTAATTAAAAAGCCTAATTCATTACTTTATAAGAATTTACTTACGAATATAATAATAAAATAAAACACGAAATTAAAATCAATTGAGATTAGAATAGTCATCAAAACCAGAAATTATCGAAATAAAAGCTTCACAAAAGCTAACTCGATTATTTCGAAACAAATGTATTTAAAATTTTAATTAAAACCCATAATTTAGACTGTCGAAACAGAACGCAAAAGCAAAAAATCATGTTAATAATTTTATTACTTGAATCGAATCGACAGAAGCGATGACACAAATCGGAATAAAGAACGATTTATGGACTTTATTCCAAAACGTTCATCAAAAATTAGTTTTTTATTTGTCAATGCTTGGTATACAACCTAGCTGAAAGACACTTTTTCAATTATAGTGTAAATTAACTTAACCTAATATACATAAGAGTATTAAATTTAAGCCAAAATAACTGTAAAACAAATGTTTCAAAATAGAAGAAAACAAATTTGACAAAATGTAGAAAATGATTTAAATAATACTAATATTTTATTAAGTCTAAGGATGTAGTCGCATAGTTTGTGTTAATGGATGCTACTACATAAGGAGTGACGTGGTAATGTAACAAATATATGCCAGTTTTCGTTCCAATATTACTGACAATTCCATTTTTTCAAAAAGATATTAAGATTACAGTTCAATTAAGATCGTGCTTGGGAAAAGGAACAATTACAGCTTTAATACTGTTACGAAAGAAAGAAGGTCAAGAGTGTACACAAAAGAAAACAAATAGGTAAGTTTCCTATACTCGAAATTTCCCTTTTTACGAATTTTTCCTTTTATTGCCAATAGTGAAATGTAACCCAATTTAGTTCTGAACATAGTTATTTAGTAACACATAAATACTGTTTTTTAAACAATATTTTCGGTGCCATTTTGTTCCATCATATTGGATTCCTACCAATATTTTACCAGTTTCTACCAATGCCACCCTTGATTTTTGGGCATAACTTAAAATTAAAAAAAATATTTTTTACAATGACACACACCGTCATTTCGTTACGTCATGTTGAATTCATACCAGTTTATCCCTATACCACAATTAATTTTTCTGCAAAACTACTAAAGTCAATTAAATACAATTTTTTATGTTGATTTAAAAAAAAATATTTGCCGCCATTTTGTTCCGGCATCTTTAGTTCATACCACAACTTTACCAGTTTATCTCTATATCACACTTAACGCCTGCACAAAATTTAAAATAATCTAATAAATAATTTCTTCAGGCTGATTTTTTAAATATTGTATTAGGTCGCTATTTTGTTTTACTCTCATATATTCATACCAAAATGTTACAGTACATTACTATGTAACACTTGATTTTTGTTAAAAATTTGAGGTAAACTGGATAAATAGTTTTTTAGTAATAATTTTTTTAACGTTTCACTAGGCCGCCATCTTGTTCGAGCATATTGGATTTTTATCCACTTATTACCAGGTCATCCCCATTGACCCTTAATTTTTAATTAAATTAATTAATTTAGTTTTAACTACTAGTTCAAATCTATGCCACAATAAGGTATGGCGCACAATTTTAAATAAAATAAGTCCATTAAATAGTTTTTCAGGCTGAATTTTTAAGTATTTTATTAAGCCCTCATTTTGTTCCCCCATCTTTGATTCGTACCAAAATGTCACCAGTTGAATCCTATAAAATACTTGATTTTTACGCAAAATTTGAGATAAATTGAATAGGTAGTTATTTAGTAATAATTTTTGTAACATTTCGCTGCCAAACGTTATCAGGTCATTCCTATATGAACCTTAATTTTTAATAGGGTAAATAGTTTGTTAGCTATGCCTCGAAAAGGCATAATACAATTTACTCTAGAGTTACAGGAAAACAACAAACTTCTATTTTTAGATATTCTGGTCACAAAATTACATTAACGGACATTTTGAATTTACTGTGTACAGAAAACCAATACATACCGAGCGATATTTAAATGCAAGCTCACCTTATCACCCAGCACAAATTCAAGCTGTCGCCAATACCTTAATATCCAGATCCGTGCGACTAACTGAAACACACACGAGATAAAACGAACTTAATATAATATCTAAAGCTTTAAAGAAGAATGGCTACACAAATCGCACCATAGAGAAATCTCAGGGCTCCCGAGCAACGAACAACGAAAATTATGAACCGGGAAGGCAACAAGTAGTCTTGCCATATGTAAAAGACACAACAGACAGGATCGGAAGAATTCTTAGAAAACACAACATACAAATAATACACAAGCCACAATCAACTACAGGTAAACTACTTGGAAACCCAAAAGACAAAAACAAATTGGAAAACTACAGAGTATACAGCATTCCATGCAGGATTGTGAAAGAAATGTACGTGGAACAGGAAAATATCGGTAAGAGTAGAAGAGCATAAACTCAGCATCAAAAACAAACAAATAATCTCAGCTCTATTCATACTTCATCAGGAAACCGGCCATAAAATAAACTTCGATGGGTGTAGGGAGATTGCCAATATAGATCATTATAAGATTCCGAGAAGCCATAGAAATCGAAAAACAAGATGATTTATTTAAAAAGAACGAATTATTAAAACTACCAACAGTATGGAAGACAATAATCGGCAAATCTAAAATCACAAAAAATCCGGAAAATATAAATAACGACCAGCGGCCGCTCAGAGCTTCGCAGTCACTATCACTTCAGTTTCTATTCGGACGCGAGAGCGAAAGCTTCGAAAATATATATAATTTATATATATATATATAAACGTCATATATATATATATATATATATATATATATATATATATATATATATATATATATATATATATATATATATATATATATATATATATATATATATATATATATATATATATATATATATATATATATATATATATATATATATATATATATATATATATATATATATATATATATATATATATATATATATATATATATATATATATATATATATATATATATATATATATATATATATATATATATATATATATATATATATATATATATATATATATATATATATATATATATATATATATATATATATATATATATATATATATATATATATATATATATATATATATATATATATATATATATATATATATATATATATATATATATAGTGGGGTACATTCGTCAAATGAGGAAATCATGGTAACTATTTGGAAAATATAATTATGAAAATCTTCAATTATATACTATGCCAGGGATCGATTATGTTTATAAAATCACTTGAGAAAGCATTCTAACCGAAAATTAAACTCGTTTTGTTTCAGGAGTGTCTAAATTATCAGAAATGCATTCGGCAATCGATTGTAGGGTAGTTTCGTCAATATGCCGAATCTACCCCATGCTACCGGACATTTATTTTTTATCATAATTTACATTACTAAATGAACAAATTTTTATGGTAATGCATGATATATTTTTAGATGCTCCGTAAATACATAAAAGAGACAAGTAGAGTGGAAATTGATGAGAAAAATATGAAACTAGCGATAAGCGAATGTCTCAAAAATAGGACAAGAGTAAGCGAGGCAGCTAGGCTGTACGGCATCAAAAGAACTACGGTGCAGTCAAGAATTGAAACTTTGCTGAAAAAGAAACCATTAGACGAAATTATAGTGATTCTGCCCATGAATTAATTGATTATGATATATTTAGCAGTAAATATACCTTCAAGCAAGTTTTTACAATTAACCAAAAAATTGAGCTAAGAGACTACATAAAAAAGTTTTCAGATCTTCATTATGGCTTACCTTATATTCAATTAAGGACATTAGATTTTCAGTTTGCGAAATCTTCTCCTACCTGTAAAATTCCTAACAATTGGGAAAATCAGAAAGCAGGTTTGTTGATTAAAATAAATGTCTGTGCACTAAACAAGTTAAAATGTGTTTTATGTTTTAGGAAAGAATTGGCTAATAGGTTTAATGAAGAGACACCTGATTTCTCATTGCGGAAGCCAGAAAGTACTGGCCTAAGCCGCTCTATGGCATTTAATAGAACGGTTGTAGACGACCTTCTCAGAAATATATTTCCATTTTGCAGAAATACTAATTTACTGCTGAACACATTTGGAATTTGGACGAAATAGAGATCACTACAGTAATGAAGCCAGTCAAAATCGCTTCTACAAAAGAGAAAAAGCAAATTGAACAAATAGCCTCAGGTGAAAGAGGAATATTGGTCCTATTTGTCGGTATTATTAGTACTATTTGCACGCGTCTATTCCTCCAGTATTTGTCTATCCAAGAATCCAAAACTGATCAGAGTATTTAAGTGACAAATCACCAACAGGTTCTATTGCACTCGGAAACAAATCGGGCTGGATGACTTGAGAACTGTTTTCAAATGTTTTAAAGCATATCATTAATTCTCTTAGTAGACAATCACGAACAGCACATATCTGTAGAAGCAATTCGCAATTGCAATTGCATCGGCTGCATCCCTTAGATGTGGGTATTTATGCACCGTTTAAATCATTCCTTTCAACAGTTTTTAATAATTGGATGTTAGCACACCCCGGACAGCCCATAACAATCAGAAATATAGGAACTTTGTCGAATGAAACTTATGAGAATGCATTTTCTTTTTTCTTTAAAACATATTAAAAATGCCTTTAAGAAAACGGGCTTATGACCACCCGATTCTTTTACTTTTTCAAAATCTGAATTTTAATCTCGATCAAATATCAACTTCGAGTCAAAATACCAGTAGTAAACATTGTAGAGGTCCTAGTTTAGAAGATATCTGTCCCTACCCCAAAGCCGACAAAGTAAAGAAACGAAAGAGTACAAGAAAATCTAAATCTACCATTTATACAGATACTCCTGAATTAATAAGCAGATAAAATATAGAGTGCGAAAGACGAAGTAAAGAAGCTGTAAAAAATCAAAAGGGAGGTAAAAAGAGATTTATTTAAACATATTAATATTCTTAATTCAAATTTAAAAGCAAAAAAAGCAAGATTAATTAGTTCATCGAGCGATTCTGATGTTTCTTTGGATGAATTTAATTATTTTAGCAGCAATTATTGGAGACACTACCTAATGGAGCATTGGAAACTGGAGATTTTGTTTAATTAAGTTCCCCACATGGTCTTTCATTACATCGATAGAATCGAACAAATAAACGGCCCTATACTGACAATTTCATTTATGAGGAGATAGGGTAGCGGCCAAACGTTTTAATTTTAGTTAACATATGGTAAACTTTTTTCTTTTCGATTTTAGGAAAAAAGTGGATCTTCATTGAAAGTATATCGTTTTTGGACGAAAAGGGTTATTTTATGTAAAAAGTTTTGGTTGAACTTGAAAGTAGCAGTGACGTAAAAAAATTCAATACTTTTAAAAAGTCAAAATAATAAATTCAATACAATTTTAATTCTAAAGCAATTTTTAACTAATAAAAAACTTGAATTGAACTTGAAATTGAATAAGCTAGGCTTCTGTCGATCCACCATTATTCTATATGCATTTTTTAAGATTTTTTTGATTTTTTTACTACATTGGCAATCTCAACTGGTTGTTACTCATTGCAGGCTTGTTGAATTCTAATTTTTAGCACATCAAGGTTGTGTGGCCTATCTTTATAAAGCATTCCCTTTACTCTTCGCCACAGATAAGAAGTTCATGGGAGTGAGATCAGCAAGCATTTCGCTCTATTCCCATTGAAAAAATATAAAAGACGAATTCCATTAAAATTATTGTCAAAAAAAAACAGCTTCTAAAATGTGATTCTTTAGAATACCACACTACACGTTAACATTCTCTGAATATTGATTTTTACATTCAACCACCCACTGAGGATTATCTATACTCCAGTAACGAGAATGTTGTGATGAAAAAACGCCATTTGTTGTAATTTTAGCTTCGTCCGAAATGAGAATTTTGTATCCAAAATGTGTATCATTCTCGAAAAATGCCATGATCCTGTGACAAAAACGAAATCTATATATTATCGTAGTCACGTGGGTGTGAAGTAAGGATAAATCTCGGCGTAACGCATTTGTACTTATGTTTCTTTAATACCCTTTTAATAAACATTACCTTCAAGTTT